>NW_019775680.1:635421-645463 GCF_001039355.2 Lingula anatina | reverse complement strand
GCTCTTGTTCGTCTGACTTTATCCCGATCTTGGCGTTGAAATCACCCATGACTATGTGGTAGTGGCAGTCTGTTGTCAACTGACGTTGTACTTCTTCATACAGTTGTTCTACTTCTTCATCTGGTCTGCTTGATGTTGGTGCATATACCTGAATGAGTTTCATTGAGAATTCACTTTGAGCTTGACTGTAGCCAGTAACGCAGTACAGTAACGCATTCAAATTACCACTACCAGTTTCTTACGCAAAACAAATAAAACCCACATGTCTAACAAAAGGTGCAACCTAACCTAATTTTGGAAAAGTTTTTCTAATGAAATTAGGTTTTGAATAGAAAATAATGTGGCAAATATTTACAATAAACGACCACCAGGAAAACAAATCCCGAAATGGCACAGAATGTCTCACCACCAGAAGTCTCAAATTAGTCACAAGGACTCTTCATGATGTTCTCCCCCGCTGACTATGGCATCTTTGTTGAGAGCGTGAGGCTTTTCACAAATGACTGACATGGGGGTTACTGTACCTCCCCCAAAATCCATAATTCGGGCTGGTGAAGAAAGTTCTGTTGAATTCAACCTGTTCATAGGAAAAGTAGGGAGAACCTCTTTTCATGCCCTCTTCCACTCTGAAATGTTGGAGGATTAATAGGTGGAATGGCTAGTATAATAAAAAAAGATAAAAGGATAACCAAATACAATAAGGATTTATATTAACAAATGGACTGTTATATTAATAGATGAATTGATTTAATTATTAACGTTGTATTATAGATGAACTGATGTAATTGTGTACACTCACCCTTTGTCAAGGATAATTGAACACCTGTGATAAGCTTCAGAGACAGATAAGGAGCTAAAATCCCCTTCTAACCTACGCCGCATCTCCTGTTTATATTGTTCTTTTCTCTGGTAGCTGGCTGCCATCGGAAATGATTTATCTTGTAAATTTTCAAAAAAGATGTCTCAAGACGAAGTGTGGACTTTTTGTTGAAATTGTTTCCGTGATTACAAGCTGAATCCGACGAGTGCAGTGCTTAAGCAAAAGGGCAATGTCAGATGACCGCTAAAAGGTCTATTCTAAGGTCACCCCAGTCAATTTTGAAAACATATAAATCTCTCACCGTGACTGTCTGTTCCATTATTCTACTTTGTATAATATACATTTACATGTATTGCATGCCTAAAAAGTTTTATGGTACGTGATCTGCATTGTAATTTATACAGTGAAGTATTTACATTACTTGAGATGGACATGTTTATAACCTCAATGTCCTCCAAAGCACCCTGCCTTAGACGTCTCAATTTACAATAAAATATCCCAAAAGGAATTCCATAACACAAAATTAGCCAGTTCTAAATTTTTACATGTTCTTGTGTGCTTTTTTCTTCCTTTCCATAAATATACAGTTTCTTTACTATAAAAAGGTCTAAAGCTCGTTTTAACTGTAAACTGGAATTTATATTTGAAAAAGTAAGCTGGTCCGTTTTTATCGATTCATTTAAGCTTCACTACAATAAGCACTATGAAAATATGTTAAATACGTTTACATTATTTGTTTTCACAAAAAGTCATTACACACTGTATCCCGAGTATGAGGTGGTGTCACACATCCCAAAATTGACATCAGATGGTCGTGCGAGTAATCTGAATTACGCCCTTAGCTCCGAACAGTCACCAATCAAAGCAATTACTAGGTCTACTTCAGTACTCTGTAAAGGTGTCCATGACTTGACTATTTATGGGGAGTAATTCCAATATCTGTAAAATATATGTAATGTGTAACAGATGTAATGTTGAGAACGGTAAACGCAGAGAATGACGCTTCTTGTGATGCCTGTAGGACACAAAATAATTGTATAAGGAGTCTAAACAACTACATGTATGCGTGCGTTCACAATGTCGTCCACACTGTCGTACTGGGTAGTTATGTTATAAACGCACTCTATTATCAAATTAGAAGCAAATTAATGTAAAATATTTGCAATCCCAATATATATGTTCTTATTGTATCCTTAAAGGGATAACAACTGTTCACTTTGGCCAAAAAATGAAATTTCCTGGGGTAAACAACAACTTTCTAAAAATATTTGTAGCGCCCTTTGTTCCAATACGTGTGTGTGTGTGTGTGTGTTCTCCTTGTATCCTAAAAGGGATAACAACTGTTCATTTTTGTCAAAAATGAACTTTCCTGGGGTTAACAACAATTTTCCCATTTTTGTCAATGGTTAGTGAATCTATTTCTACATTAAAATTTAGTTCCTGTTTCTTTATCTAGAAAACTTGCTTTTTGTAATAATCTCTTAAGAAATCAATACAGACTATAGACATCTATGGAGGTGACATGATCGGATGGCTAGCACAGATTTTACAATAATTGCTTTAACTGCCATTTTTGGTGGTGAAATAGAATATATTGTAGTATCCTTGAGTTGTTTATAATGTTTTTTATTGTTTCATTCTAGAGTTGTTATCCCTTTAAGGTTACTTTTACATCGCCAAAAATCAATTTACAAAGTTTAAAACGGTCATAATAACATACACCATAATTACGAACATTATTGATCTTCCATGAATTTTTACAAATGAAATATATTTCTAAACTGAATGTATTGTTTTGGATTGATCAACATTCCGTTAAAAGCTAACCTAATTATCCTCCTCCTACTCTGCACCCATACAGCATGAACGTAGATAAATGAATAGCGATACCCTTTTTTGAATGCTTTAAGACGTACCTAACTCTTTACTTGGCGATGTCTCGGTCTGTCTCTACCCTTCGATCTTACATTAAAATCACTGTTTTCTTTCAAATTTGAATAGGTGCCTTGTTTTGTAAAATCAGCAGGCTGTTTTAAAAGGTCACTGCCCTGGCTTCACAAGTCTAAATGTTAAACTATTAGAAGATGACCTTGAATAATTTGTTATTACACAGCTCACGCACTCACATGCCATTTAAAGTAGCTTAAAGTCTAGGTTAATGTCAGGTAATGTTTGGTTAAGTCCCCTTTACACTGGACGTTGTTCTTTGTACGTCCCTACTAAGATCAAGAAATGTGGTCAGGACTCCCAATGGGTGTGAGCTCCGAATATAAGCTCCCATGCACTTTGCCATGATAGCGTGTCTTGTAAGCTCAATCAAATCGTGTTTCATTGTAAATGCTTCTTTGTACCTGTATAACCACGAGCGACTTGCGTGTCCAAGGCAACCAATGAGCAACAAATGCTTTCACTGGGCGACCTGCTTGCCTCCCCTGTGCGTCCCCCCTGTGCAACCCACGGTGGCCATTGCGATGTTTGAACGACCATTGAGAATCCTCGATGCATACTCTGTACCGTCATTATTGGCGATTAGTAGCGACCACGCCACGTTCTTTCTGCCTCCTGCAAGACCGATGAGCGTTGTTTTGGCGTTTGTTTTGCCATACATCTTTTCCATCAGTTCTAAATTAAGATCATCTCCAGAAAACAAAACAAAGAATTAGGAATAAGCTTCTTCAAACTACAGTTATGCAAGGTCTGCATGAATTGATAATAAGTCAGATGATCTTCGTTGTCCTTTTAAAAGGGATGGGCAGGCGCCCAAAACGAGGAGGGCTGGCTGACACAGCCAGTTCAAAAATTTTAGAAAACATATTGATTGGAGGCTGCTACGAGACCACTAGTAGCTGATACCCTAAGATGTCCTGCCACTGGTGAAAAAACACTTGCACGGCCCCGTTTGGGAGAAAAATAATAATATTTTACATTCGACTGTCGGCCGACCATTGAGCATTTTCCCTGCAACCAAAGCAATACTTGTGTCTCCTTTTCCAGCGATGCTTGTGCGTCTATCTGCATCACTTGAGCGACCGTGCAGCGACCAACCAACACTGCGTTCTTTGTACAATTGTTTTGAACACGCTCAAAACCATGGCGACCGTGGTGTCCTCGGCGATGCTTGAACGTTCTGTCAGCAATCTTTAGCCCGTTTACACTGAACGGCGTCCTCTCTGCGTCCCTCGAGCAACCTTGCAGCGTCCATCCTCCATCTTGTTCTCTCTGCAATTGTTTTGAACATGCTCAAAACATTGCGACAACCATGGCGTCTTCGGCGATGGTTGAATGTTCATTGTGCGATCTTAGCGTTTACCGCGCGTTCTTTGAGCGTCCAACGGCGACCTGGCCCCTTTTAAGGTCGCACCAAGGACGCCTTCCACTGTGAAGGGAATTTTAAAAGTTTGTTACGTAATCATGGAGAACTAAGAGGGGGATGCGTCTGGTGAAATACGAAGGCCGTTAACTTCACTAAATTGGCCACGTCAGTAAAAAGCGCAATGGTCCTGTGACGACCCGATATGTCCGATGGGCCAGATATGTCCTACGACCAGCGAACGAGCCAGATATGTCTTACAAAAAAGAGCCAGATGTGTCCGACAGGCCAGATATGTCCGACAAAAAAGAGCCAGTTATGTCCGACATATCTGGCCTGTCGGACACATCTGGCTCTTTTTTGTCGGATATATCTGGCTTGTTCGCTGGTCGTAGGACATATCTGGCCTGTCGGACATATCGGGTCGTGACCGGTCCTCATTCTTAACTTTTTGTCCTTGCAGCACGTGTTCCCTCTGTACCAAAAGAAGGGCTTCTGTGGCTGTAATAAGGCTAATTTGACCTTGGCCTTTCTGAATGGGATTTGTCGTCTGCTTAGCAGTGCAAACAACTGGTGCTCACCTACAGTGTAGCGTTCCTTTGCTTTATTTATAATGGTAACAGTCAAGGTCACAAGAGAGAGGATGTATCAATTTGATTACTATGAGCTTGCCATTTCATGGCATTAATAGAAAAAGATAGTCCATGTGTTCAAGTCGTGGCATAATGGCAAAGAATATGAAGTTAACGGACCCAAAAAGTAATTACTTTGGGGTATTTAGGGTTCTTAACACTTGCAATATTTTAAACTCGCAAAAATTGAAAAATGTTCATTTTTTAACGTATTTTCCAATCAGACCTAAACTATTATAAAGTGGACTGAGCGATTTAAGTTATGAGCGTTACAGTCAAGGTGTAAGGAAGGAGTGCATTTCATTGTTCCCGATGGCTTGAAAAAAACCCCCAATAACCCCGACGTTGTGAGGGGTTAGTTGGGATTATGCATGGACGTACGTTTAAGTCCACCCTGTAATTTTAAACTCAGCATGGGGGGTCGATATATGTTTTAAATTAAAATTATCGTTATTCCTCATATGCAGTATTATTTGTTTTATTTGCATCCAATTCATTTAACAGTTTCGAATACAATCACATATGTTGATAGGTTTAAATCTTTGAACCGGTGAGAGAGACACTGGTCAAATAAAGATTAAGGCAATATTGGGTATTTATATTTATTAGAAAAAACGTTTTTGATTATCCTCATAAAACCGTGGTAAACACACTTTATGGATAAAATATCCAGGTTTCGAGATGATAACAACCTACGAATACTGATTATTTTCCTGCAGCCCCATTTGGGTTTATTTGGCTTCATTAATTTTATTTAGCCACTGAAAATAAGAGTGCCATTTTTTCAGCTAGGGTATTTGTTTTATTATATGATATATCCGTAAAAAGTGTCTAGATATTTTAATAAAATGATAAGATAAAGACATAAAACAACATTTCCCTAATACTGTAGATTTAAAAACATAGCACCCAACCCAATCCGTATCAATACAAGAGTTTTCAAGAAATAAAACAGGCTCTAACAACCTCCTGACTGCTGCTTTACAAATGGAAAAAAAATCATCTTATCTAAAACAAATAAAATCCCATTCAAAAATCAGGGCTGTCCACCATATGGAAGAAAAGTTTATACTGCAATAATCCCAACTTATTTGGTTGGTGTATTTTTCAGCGCAGTCGGTTACGCTTTTATCTCCCACGCGGAAACAATCTGTTGCTGAATAACTTCTGTCTTCTACTGTCAATATGGCATCACAATGAATATTGATTAAAGTGATGTTTTCCATAAAAGAAGCGCAACTGACTTGCACGTTTACGTAATTTCATTTAAAGTTAGTCGCACGACGATACTTATTACCCGGAAATAGCCCCCACCTTCAAGGGCAATTGTGCAATTGTGTGTACTGAAAAGAGCATGTTGACCGAACGCCTAACCAGGTACTAGGCCTGTTATATATAAAACGAAAAAAACGTATAAATCTCGGAAAGTTTATCACGGCCAAAACTAACAATGGCCGGGCTCTATCTGCATACTTTCAATTACTGTGAACAGCACGCACTGTGTAAATTGAGGCAGTTCAAAGCCTTACGAGCTATACACCGACTCTAAGCGCAGATCGTCGATGTCTTCATGACAGGCAGGAGTCAACGTAAAGAACAGGACAGTGGCAATCACGGTGACGATCACGTAAGTACCAAAGACCAGTCTGTCAATGACGTAAGCGATCAGTTGCCATTGCGTCTTGGAACACTCTTCTTCCCTTTTCTTCTGCCCGTCTTCATCGCCGCCCTGAAGCGTGCGCAGTATGTCCTTCAGCAGTTGTGTGCTCTTTAAGAGGCTTTCGTGACCATCGGGATCGTCCTGGGGAAGACTTAGATCGCTTCTGTAGTGAGTATTGTGGCCGTTCAACCCGTTTTCGCTTTTCTTTTGATACTTCACCGCAGTCACGTTGGCTCCTCGTTCCCAACTGTGATGGGAATCCTAAAATGGACAATGCATGCCTTGTTAACGGGATGCACAATAAATTTGCCCCCGAGGAAGGCATTTCGCTTGCTGAGGTTATCGTATGTTTTATGTCACAATAATCAAAATTAGTGTTTTATGAAGAAGAAAATTACCATACTTAGAGCAACATTTTAAAAAGAACCATAAAATATATTTCAAAGAACTTTATACTGTAGTTGACGTTCTATTATGAGTAAAACTATATATAAATGCTATTTATATGAGATCTTTAATATCATGTCTTAACTATGGTTTTATATCGTCTTTGTATTAAAATATGTTTAATTATTAAAATATGCAAATATGTTAAGTCCACTGAGCTTTTAAATATTTTAAAAATATTATAAAAATTGTCATTATTATTGCTTTTTTTCTGTATAAACAGTCGCAATTAAATATAGCTTGGGCTTTAAAAATAATTCATGTTAATGTTTTTAATTAAAAGCAATTAAATAAATACAACTTTTCTGACAGTTGTCATCCAATTGTACCTCTGCAAGTACTAGTGTGGACAACAAGCCCATGCATTCTAAGAACTGAAACAACTCACCTCCGGTTCCTTTCCTCGAAGCGCCTCTTTTACCGTCTTTTTCTTTCCAATAACGGTGGCAACAAACTCTAGGAACACCTTTTGCATCCAGTAGGGCACGCTCTGGCCACGCTCACCTCTGAAGTGGATGTTGGTGACCATGATACTGGTGATGGTGGAGATACAGAGTAACACCAGCACCGTCACGAGGTAAACACCTAAGCAATAAATAAATAAATAAATAAATAAATAAATAAATAAATGCAGTCTTTTAAATTGAAAGGCAATTGAATTGAACGAAGAAAGTAGAAATGTATAAATGAATAGCAATACGGCCGGACAAACATAAAAAAAATCTTGGAAAAGTAGATAAATTACATGTTTAGGGCAATTATACATGCATTTATGGTGCGGGCGTAAAAAAAAAAGAGAAATGGAGACCAAAAACATGTGGTATCACAGATTGCCCTTTTCAACTGACACAGAATTATTGTGAGATATGTATATGGTTAAAATGAACGGTCTTACTCAAAACGGGGACAACCTCAGACTGCGTAGGTGTCAGATCGGAAACCAACTGCAGGAACACCATCAGAGCCAAGACTGCCGTCACACCAAAGGACACTTTCTCACCAGACTCAACCGGTAGATAGAAACTTATGGCGGCCATGGCAAGAACCACGATACACGGCAGTACAAGGTTGAAGATGTAGAACAAGGGTTTTCGGCACACAATCAGATAAAAGGTGACATCTGGGTAGGGCTCTGGGCAACAGCTGTAGTACTTCACGGTCCGCATAACAGGTACCTTAGCGAGACGCCATTCCCCGTTTGTCACAAAGGATTTCATGTCACCCGTTTCGGACATGTTCCGCAGGTCTAACTGGTACCCGTTGAAGTGCCAAGAGCCGAATTTGATGGGGCATCTTTGTGTGTCGTAAGGGAAGTAGTTAATATCCATCAAACAGCTGCTTTTTAGGATGATAGGAGTTCGCCAGGAGACCAAGCCTTCGCTGGTGACGGTGGCAGTGTAGGCTGATAGGTCTCGTTCTTCTTCGCGGACGCTGGAGCCAGTTCAAATGAAAGATTTGAAAGTGCAGTTCTTGTGCTGCCAATGTGAAGACAAATATCTAAAGCCCCCTTTACACTGGGCGGCGTCCTTTCTGCGTTCCGACATACGGCTCCGTTTAAGAGTAAAAAAAAACATACTTATTAATTACGAGACTCGGGATTTATTCTTTGACCACAGCGATGTCACTTTCATGGTAGCACAAAGGACGCAGAAAGAACACCGGCCAGTGTAAAGGGGGTTTAAGCTACTTCACTGAAGTGTCGAACGAAAGGTGATGCAATCCGAGCTGCTAAATACTTTAAATTGCACCTACGTAAAAAATTGCATTTCTATTGACAAAAAATAATAGAGGTAAAACTTTACTAATCCTTTATTAATGAACCTATTTTGTGTACATACTGCATCGCTAAGGAATACTATTACCATTCTAGCGTGATAACTCTACGTGTTAATCCATGCACGTATATAACACACTGAAACAACACATGGTACATACTTCAGTATATACCCACTTACTCGTTATAAATGGTAACGTCGGGTTTCCATATTGACGAAATAGAAACCTCGAAGGAAGAGATGTTATGGTAGTCAATTGGATTCCATGTTAGGATCTCATCCACCCATTGCTAAAAAAATGAAATATCATTTGATTTGAATCTAATATGTTAAATGTTTGATTCACTTACTCGTTATAAATGGTAATGTCTGGTTTCCATATTGACGCAATTGACGCCTCAAAGGAAGAGATGTTATTGTACTCAAGTGGGTTCCATGTAAGGATCTCGTCTACCCATTGCTAAAATATGAAATATTGTTTGATTGAAAACAAATGTGTCGAAACATCATAAAAGTCATTTTCACATATCGAAGAAAAGCTAGTATGAAAGCATATTTTAACAGTCCAATGGAAGTNGTTTTAAACGGTCATAATAACATACACCATAATTACGAACATTATTGATCTTCCATGAATTTTTACAAATGAAATATATTTCTAAACTGAATGTATTGTTTTGGATTGTTCAACATTCCGTTAAAAGCTAACCTAATTATCCTCCTCCTACTCTGCACCCATACAGCATGAACGTAGATAAATGAATAACGATACCCTTTTTTGAAAGCTTTAAGACGTACCTAACTCTTTACTTGGCGATGTCTCGGTCTGTCTCTACCCTTCGATCTTACATTAAAATCACTGTTTTCTTTCAAATTTGAATAGGTGCCTTGTTTTGTAAAATCAGCACGCTGTTTAAAAAGGTCACTGCCCTGGCTTCACAAGTCTAAATGTTAAACTATTGGAAGATGACCTTGAATAATTTGTTATTACACAGCTCACGCACTCACATGCCATTTAAAGTAGCTTAAAGTCTAGGTTAATGTCAGGTAATGTTTGGTTAAGTCCCCTTTACACTGGACGTTGTTCTTTGTACGTCCCTACTAAGATCAAGAAATGTGGTCAGGACTCCCAATGGGTGTGAGCTCCGAATATAAGCTCCCATGCACTTTGCCATGATAGCGTGTCTTGTAAGCTCTACCCCAAAGCTATCAAATCAAATTGCTTGCCTCCCCTGTGCGTCCCCTATGCAACCCACGGAGGCCATTTCGATGTTTGAGCGACCATCAGTTCTAAAATAAGGACATCTCCAGAAAACAAAACGAGTAATTAGGAATAAGGCCACACTTTTTTATTTTTATGGATGACATCCTCTGGGGACCCCAAAATCGGTGCGAGCG
>NW_019775680.1:613331-635043 GCF_001039355.2 Lingula anatina | reverse complement strand
TATGTGCTGCTTTGGACAGAATGTCACTGAAATTTTCCGGGCAATGATCGCTGGCTGCGGCCAGCCTTTCGTATAATTGTAAAAAGGTGATATCTCCATGTCCAATATCAATGGCAAACCAATCCAAAACGACGGCCCCCGTTCTCTTTATGACTTTAATTGTCGTGTATTTTGAAATTAATGCTAGAGATGAATTGACGGCAAAGCGGCCATATTTCCACGTGGTGATAATACGCATGCGCAGAAAGCTCATTTTCCGCACTCGGAACTACTCGGATGTCTCCGCAGTCGACAATGACAGCATGGAGCTTGCGGAATTAGTCGAGGATTGCCGTTTGCATTTTCCGGCAAATCCAATAACGACGTTTGCGACAACCGACTTCCTTGGGGGGGGGGGGGGATTTTTTTTTTTTTTTTTTTTTTTGAGAACGGATGAAAATCGGTGCGCGCGCAGGATGTCATCCATAAAATTAAAAAAGTGTGGCCTAAACTTCCTTTTCAAACTACAGTTATGCAAGGTCTGAATGGATTGATAACAAGCTAGATGATCATTGTTGTCCTTTTGAAAGGGATGGAAAGGCGCCCTAGACGAGGAGGGCTGACTGACACAACAGAAAGTTTTTAACCATTTAAAAATCCGTTTTCAACAGATGCATTTTGCAAACACTCCGCCAAGAACTGTATCTTGAAAAAAAAAAAAGAGACAAAATATTCGTTTTGTATTTACCTCCAAAGATAGGTCAGTTCAAAAATTTTAGAAAACATATTGATTGGAGGCTGCTACGAGCCCACTAGTATTTGTTACCCTGAGATGTCCTGTCTCTGGTGAAAAATACACTAGAAAGGCCCCGTTTGGGAGTAAAAATTATAATATTTTAAGTCCTACCACTGGCCGATCATTGTGAATTCATTCTGCAACCAAAGCAATACTTGTGCCTCATTTCTACGACCGGAGCAATGTGTCTGGTGAAATACGAAGGTCGTTAACCTCACTCAATGGGCCACTTTTTCGTAAGTCGCCAGTAAAAGAGCGGAAAGGTCCTTATTCTAAACTTTTTGTCCTTGCCGCACAACGTGTTCCCTCTGTACCAAAAGAAAGGCTTCTGTGATTGTAATAAGGCTAATTTCACCCTGGCCTTTTTGAATGGGATGTGTCGTCTGCTCAGCAGTGCTAACTACTGGTGCTCTCCTAGCGTCCCTTTGCTTAATTTATATAATGGTAACAGTCAAGGTCACAAGAGGATGCGTCAATTTGACTACTCTTATTACCTTGCCATTTCATGGCATTAATAGAAAAAACAGTCCAAGTGTTCAAATCGTGGCATAATAGCAAGGAATATGAAGTTAACGGACCCAAAAGTAATTACTTTGGGGATTTTAGAATTCTTAAAACTTGCAATATTTTACACTCGCAAAAATTGAAAATCATGTTCATTTCCTAACGTATTTTCCGATCAGACCTAAAAGATTATAATGTGGACCGAGCAATTTGAGTTCTGAGCGTTGCAGTCAAAGTTGATGGAAACAGTGCATTTCATTTTTCCCAATGGGCGGAAAAAAAACCCCAATAACCCCGACGTTGTGAGGGGTTAGGTGGGATTATGCATGGACGTGAGTTTAAGTCCACCCTGTAATTTTATACTCAGCACAGGGGTTCAATATACGATAATAATCGTCATTCTTCATAAACAGTAACCGTTTTATTTACATCATATTTATTTCATAGTTTCGAAGACAATTATATATATGTTGATAGGTTTAAATCGTTAAACCGGTGAGAGAGACATTGGGGACACTGGTCAAATAAAGATTAAGGCAACATGAGGTATTTATATTTATTAGGAAAAAAAAAACGTTTTTGATTATCCTCATAATACCGTGGTAAACACACTTTATATCCAGGTTACGAGATGATAACAACGTACGAATACTGATTATTTTCCTGCAGACTCATTTGACTTAATTTGCCTTAATTAATTTAATTTAGCCACTGAAAATAAGAGTGTCATTTTTTCAGCTAGGGTATCTGTTTTATTATATGATATGTCCATAAAAAGTGTCTAGATATTTTAATAATATGATAAGATAAAGACATAAAACAACATTTTCCCTAATACTGTAGATTTAAAAACATAGCACCCAACCCAATCCGTATCAATACAAGAGTTTTCAAGAAATAAAACAGGCTCTAACAACCTCCTGACTGCTGCTTTACAAATGGAAAAAAATAATCTTATCTAAAACAAATAAAATCCCATTCAAAAGTCAGGGCTGTCGGCCATATGGAAGAAAAGTTTATATTGCAATAATCCCAACTCACTTGGTTGGTGTATTTTTCAGCGCAGTCGGTCTCGCTTTAATCTCCCACGCGGAATCAATGTGTTGCTCAACAGTTTCCGTCTTCTACTGTCAATATGGCATCACAATAAAAATTGATAAAAGTGATCTTAGTCCATAAAAGAAGCGCAACTGACTTGCGCGTTTACGTCATTTCATTTAAAGTTAGACGCACTTACGACGATCCTTATTACCCGGAAATAGCCCCCATCTTCCAGGGCAATTGTGCAATTGTGTGTAATGGAAAAAGCATGTTGGTCGAACGCCTTACAAGGCACCAGGCCTTGGATGCTTGAATATCACTGCAATTAATAAAATTAAATAACATACAAATCTCGGAAAGTTTATCACCACCAAAAATGACAATTGCGGGCTAACCGCAAACTTTCAATAACTGTGAACAAGACGTAGTGTGTAAACTGAGGCAGTTGAAAGTCTCACGAGCTATACACAGACTCTAACCGCAGATCGTCGATATCTTCATGACAGGCAGGAGTCAACGTAAAGAACAGTACAGTGGCAATCACGGTGACGATCACGTAAGTACCAAAGACCAGTCTGTCAATGACGTAAGCGATCAGTTGCCATTGGGTCTTGGAGCACTCGTCTTCCTTTTGCTTCTGCCCGTCTTCATCGCCGCCCTGAAGCGTGCGCAGTATGTCCTTTAGCAGTTGTGTGCTCTTTAAGAGGTTTTCGTGATCATTGGAATCGTCCTCGGGAAGGCTAAGATCGCTTCTGTCCTGAGTATTGTGGCCGTTCAACCCGTTTTTGCTTTTCTTTTGATACTTCACCGCAGTCACGTTGGCTCCTCGTTCCCAACTATGATGGTGGTCCTAAAATGACCAACGTTTGCCATGTTAACGGGATGCACAATACGTTTGCCCCCGATGAAGGGATTTCGCTTGCTAAGGACATCTCATATGTTTTATGTTATTATAAGGAAAATTAGGTCATACGTGTTTTATGAAGAAAAAAAAAGACCAAACCAAGAGCCACATTTTAAAAAGAACCATAAAGTATATCTTAAAGAATTTTTATACATGTAGTTGACGTTCTATTTTGAGTAAAACAATAAAAGCTGTTTTTATTAGCCCTTTAATTTCATGTCTCAACTATATGGTTTCATATCTTTTGGTTTTAAAATATGTTATTATTATTATTGTTGTTTTTTTCTATGTAAAGTGTCGCGATTAAATATAGCTTGGGCTTTAAATGATAATTTATGTTAATGTTTTTAACGCTTTGCAGCCCTTAAATATAAATCCCACTTTTCTGACAGTTGTCATCCACTTCTGCAAGTGGCAATGTGGACAGTAAGTCCATGCATTCCAAAAACTAAAACAATTCACCTCCGGTTCCTTTCCTCGAAGCGCCTCCTTTACCGTCTTTTTCTTTCCAATAACGGTGGCAACAAATCCTAAAAACACCTTCTGCATCCAGTAGGGCACGCTCTGGCCACGCTCACCCCTGAAGTGGATGTTGGTGACCATGATACTAGTGATGGTTGAGATACAGAGCAACACCAGCACCGTCACGAGGTAAACACCTAAATAAATAAATAAATAAAAGTATGGATGCAATTATTTAAATTAAAAAGCAATTAAAATGAATGAAGAAAGTAGAAATGTATGAATGAAAAGTGCTACAGCCAGACAAACAACGAAAAAAATCTTGGAAAAGTGGACACTGCATGCCTATAGCGCAGTTATTTTCATGGTGGGAGCGTTGAGGAAAAAAACTAAATGTGTTACACGGAGATGGAGACCACAAGCATGGAGAATCATAGATAAATTGCAGCTTCCAACTGACACAGACTAATTATAAGATATGTATAGGGTTAAAATGAACGGTCTTACTCAAAACGGGGACCACCTCAGACTGCGTAGGTGTCAAATCGGAGACCAGCTGCAGGAACACCATCAGAGCCAAGACGGCCGTCACACCAAAGGACACTTTCTCCCCAGACTCCACCGGTAGATAGAAACTTATGGCGGCCATGGCAAGAACCACGATACACGGCAGTACAAGGTTGAAGATATAGAACAGGGGTTTTCGGCAAACAATCAGATAAAAGGTCACATCTGGGTAGGGCTCTGGGCAGCAGCTGTAGTACTTCACGGTCCTCATGACGGGTACCTTGGCAAGACGCCATTCCCCGTTGGTCACAAAGGATTTCATGTCACCCATTTCGGACATGTTCCGCAGGTCTAACTGGTACCCGTTGAAGTGCCAAGAGCCGAATTTGATGGGGCATCTTTGTGTGTCGTAAGGGAAGTAGTTAATATCCATCAAACAGCTGCTTTTTAGGATGATAGGAGTTCGCCAGGAGACCAAGCCTTCGCTGGTGACGGTGGCAGTGTAGGCTGATAGGTCTCGTTCTTCTTCGCGGACGCTGGAGCCAGTTCAAATGAAAGATTTGAAAGTGCAGTTCTTGTGCTGCCAATGTGAAGACAAATATCTAAAGCCCCCTTTACACTGGGCGGCGTCCTTTCTGCGTTCCGACATACGGCTCCGTTTAAGAGTAAAAAAAAACTTATTAATTACGAGACTCGGGATTTATTCTGCGACCACAGCGATGCCACTTTCATGGTAGCACAAAGGACGCAGAAAGAACGCCGGCCAGTGTAAAGAGGGTTTAAGCTACTTCACTGAAGTGTCGAACGAAAGGTGATGCAATCCGAGCTGCTAAATATTTTAAATTGCACCTACGTAAAAAATTGCATTTCTATTGACAAAAAATAATAGAGGTAAATCTTTACTAATCTTTTATTAATGTACCTATTTTGTGTACATGCTGCATCACTAAGGAATACTATTACCATTCTAGAGTGACATCTCTACGTGTTAATTCATGCATGTATATAAACACACTGAAACAACACATGGTATATACTTCAGTATATACCCACTTACTCGTTATAAATGGTAACGTCGGGTTTCCATATTGACGAAATAGAAACCTCGAAGGAAGAGATGTTATGGTAGTCAGTTGGGTTCCATGTAAGAATCTCATCCACCCATTGCTAAAAAAATGAAATATCATTCCATGTGAATCTAATGTCTCAAATGTTGGATCCACTTACTCGTTATAAATGGTAATGTCTGGTTTCCATATTGACGCAATTGACGCCTCAAAGGAAGAGATGTTATTGTACTCAAGTGGGTTCCATGTAAGGATCTCGTCTACCCATTGCTAAAATATGAAATATTGTTTGATTGAAAACAAATGTGTCGAAACATCCTAAAAGTCATTTTCACATATCGAAGAAAAGCTAGTATGAAAGCATATTTTAACAGTCCAATGGAAGTAAGGGAAAAGGAAAAAGTGGACAAAAGTTAATATGTAATTAACATTTGTATACATCGATGCATATTTCACTCCCATACCTGTCTTAACCAGAGACTGAGGAACAAAATTTGTTCTGCTGCATTCTGAAATAAAAAGCATAATATAATTAATATACATAAACAAAAGGTCATGCCACAATTTTTTTTAATTCTTGACGTTTGCAGACAACTACACCTCATTAGTTTGGAGACACTGAAAACTCAACGACAGAGGGTAAAACCGAGACACGTTACATTTATCAGGGTTCTCTGAACCGCAGCCTTCTCCCATTAAAATTAAACAGAATTTATAATTTGTACAAATTTCTAGCTAACTGAAATGCTGGGGACGCAGAAACTGTGTCTTTTTATTAGTTCGCTTTATTAGATTGGCCACAATGCTTGACCCGTTACTACAGTGTAAATAATTTTGGATAGACGTGCGTCAAAGGAAAGAAAACCTCAAACACTATTTTGCCATGCATACCAAGTCGGATCCAGAAGGAACGCAAAGGGTAAACACTTCCGATCTGGTAATATCGGGGTGGAGATGGGGATATGAGGTTTAAAAATACTTGTGTACGCGTACTATATGTTTGGTAGATCAGTCAGTAAATCAGTCAGTTAGAAAACAGCACAAATCAAACCCCACCCATCCAAACCCCTAATTATATACTCACCAGTTCTATGAGTTGGTTAATACTAATATCGATGCTGACATTGACTGGCGTGTCCATGTCCTTCACTGGCCTGTTACTGCTGTCGTAGGTCTTGAACAACTCACTCTTTAAGTTGATCAGCGTCCCATACGAGCCTGTGCCATTGCTTATACCTACGTTGGAAACGATTAGAAAACATGAATGTCATTTACAACCTATATGGGAAATGAGTTCCCGTCATATGTAGAGTTATTCCTCGTACATGTATCATGCCTGCTTATTTTCATGCACGTTGTATGCGTGCCCGGTTGTGCATTCATGTTGTATGCGTGCCCGGTTGTGTTTGTTTCCCTGTGCGTGCATGCATGTGTCTGGATGAATTCGTTCAATATACTAAGTAAAAGGTAAAATACAAACCATTGTATCGATGCAATTTAATGTACCTGCACGTGTGTATTTGTGCTTTGGAGATGTAAGGTCATTGTGTTTTTCACACACAGCCCTACACGTACATGTATATTTAAGTACTACATGTAGTAAGGGCTAAATCTGTAAATAAACTATGACTCTAAATGAATGTAAATTCAAATAGACCGGGGTGTTTGTGATAATAATATGACAGCAATTTGTGTTTGCAGCAGGATATACTCAATTAGAAACAATTCTGATTGTGTAATTGCAACTTTATCGGAAATTTCAATGTATAATTTACATCTTTCGTTTATTTCTCTTTGAATCATATCTCACAAACGTGTTTTGTATTAGTGTACATGTGAGTGTGCGTTTTTGCATGCGAGTTTAACTATGCGTGCATATATGTGTGTGCACGCTTATACCTAAGTTTCTCTCTCTCTCTCTCTCTCTCTCTCTCTCTCTCACACACACACACACACGTTTACACAAGTCGAGTGTGTGTGTACTTCTGTGTGTGTGTGTGTATGCACCAGCTCGTTCGAGCGTGTCCCTCTACTTCTTTGTGCGTGAGTGAGTTTGTCATGTTGGGGCACGGCACCATTGTGGGTTTATGTCACTGGCGCTACAGCGGTAGACGAAGGAACTTTGTTGGCATTAAAACACAAGAAAGCAACACTGAAAACTGCATTTGCTCGGTTGAAGGTGCGAATAAGAGCAATTTGGTCCGACGGGATATTGCTGTTATATCATATCGCCAGCCCCTCTGACAAGCTGCCGAAAATCCAATTGCATTATTAGGTGAATCATCGGGCAATTGCTTTAATAACACTAAAAAGGCAAAGTTTTTACATTTTCATTTCCCCAAGTGTTGATTTCCGCTGTGATCAGACACTGTATTAATCAATGGTATCGAGATAAATGATAATTTTGCTATCACAATTGCATCACTCTGAAGATAATTATTTTAGAAACACGAAAAACGTTTCAAGTTTTCCGATTGTGGCGGCTGGCAGTTGCTTTTTCATTGCGCACTATTACGAGGGAAATGCCGTTAATTTCCATTTGTTTTTATTGTAATGCTCACGTACGTACCGACTTTTTGGCATTAATTAAATGTATGTCTTCAGTTTTGTCTATACAGGAACAATCCTATTTCATCATAAAACAAGGTGGAAAATTTCATCAAACAATCTTGAACATAAGGTTTGGTTACCCTCTACCAGGGTGACTGATAGATTTTTACGGATATTCACAGATATGTCTCTAGCTAGATAGATTGTCATTTTTAACTGAAGTCAAAATATCCGTAAAAATCTATCAGTCGCCCTGGTAGAGGGTAAGGTTTGGTAGCCTGTGTGTGTGTGCGTGTGGGAGCACGCGCGAGTCTGTAAATGTTGTTTATCTTTGTGCATGTGAATTCGTGAATGTTTAAGCGCATGTCATCACGTGTGATTGCACGCATCTGCTTCTTTGTGCACTATATTCTACATTCATTGGATGAGACCTACATGTATGCTACATGTATGCACACTCTAAATGAGATCGTACATGTATCCATTTCGTTAATTTCCTCGTGTTTACTGAAACTTAACGAGTATTGACATAACATCCGTGTTGTTTAGACAGCCTACCAGCATTCCAGGTGCTTTTCCTTAATTTTTCTGTGCATCGTGCCTTTAACTAAATCTAACATATAAACAGCTGCCATCATATTGTTACATATGGAAGCTGAGCAAATTGTTTTGTCGCTTGATTTCCCATCTGAATGTGTGAAATAGTATAGCAAAACATTATCTAAACAAAAAACCCTCCTCGACTGCATCAATATGCATACATGTAACTGGACTTCTGCTGTGCACTTAAAACTTAGTGGTAAACATAAGTGTACAAAACGATGTCCTCATTTACGATTTCTTTAAATTTTAAATGAGACTCATTGTGTGTAGTGACGTCGATAAATGGTGCTGATATCACCTACAGTACGCTGTGCGCCAGGTCACGTCGGGTCAGGAGAATGTTGCTATGGTGACAAATGATGGTCTGAGTGCATGCACTCTGTACCAGAGGCCAGCTGGGTTAGGAAGTCTTTATTTTTATTTACAAAAATTCCCGCGAAACAGCATAGAAATGTGTTCAGATTAACCAGAAAAAAATAAGTGAATGTCTAGTTAAAAAAATTCTCGCCGTGAGACTGATACAGGGAAGCATTCCTTCAGAGCTAAACACCCCTCTTCACCCCCACGGACATTTACCCCCACACCCACCCACCCACCCCTGACCCACACCTCCGGGGACAACATCCCCCTAGTTCAAATCCCCTCCACACATGGTATAAATCAGACAATTTTTTAGGGTTAAATCTTCATGTTTAGCCGCTTAACTTGACAGAGCTTGGTAAGGTCATAATAGGGACGAGAAGAAGAAGATAAATGTGTGCTTGCAGTTTCTTTTTTAATGTTTATCCACACGTGAAATGTCTTGGTTGCTTTTACGTAAGGGAATACAATGTGAATAAAACGCAATGTAACTTTCTATTGACATGTTAAAACACACGACTCCCTTCCTGTTGTTCAGGAACAAAAAGCAAGAAAAAAAGAATGCCTTTCGAAAAAACTAGATAATACGAATTATGGAATTCGATATGCTACGACGGGAAATTATAAATGATCCATAGAATATTACTGATAGCAGGTTCAGCTATTAATTTATCTTAGCTAAACCTACAGGTAGTTGGAATAGAGCGTGCAAAGTTTTATATTGGTAACTTAAATAGTATTGCTATAATGAAAATAAATATTTTAGTTGTTCATTATTTCAATGTGTGCATCTCAGTTGAGAACTGAAAGCACCCACGTTAATAAAGCACCTAATTAAATGTGCTATAATTCACACGCGATACCTGTTTTAAATGCATGGTCATTGCACAATGTTGTTAGGGCACTAACAACACTTCACTCTCCAAATGGAGATCATTTAATGAGATATCCTCGTTTCTTAACTCAAAATAAGAACAAAGTGTAAAGAAATAATTCCATATGACACATAGGCACGTTTTGTATAGTACATCCTGATTCAAACTTTTGTGAAAAATTGTCCCCGATTTTCCTGTTTTGGCATCCATTCTTCAGTCTCATTCACGTGGAAGACCATAACATAATGCAAGACACACACGTCCATATACTAGTATATATACACATGTACTAGTATTCATTTTTACGTCTGTTATCAATATGATAGCACGTGCTTAAGCATATACAAAAAACAAAAGGCATACAGATTCTCCACACAGATATGTAGAGAAAAATGTAGAAATTAACAATGAGCTCGAGTTAAAAAAATAACCAGTGATTCTCTACTTACCAGCAGACACGTGCGTCGTCAGGGCAAGCAGCGTCGTCACCGCTATAAAAACGGAGCTTAATAACGTAAAATCCATTCGTCACGGCCGGCTGAACTATTTTATGCGCTGATTTCATCAACACCTCCAGAATATTCCTATTGTCGTCTTTAGCAGCTACACCTGGGTGTGATTATTTTAAATATAGTGTCAAGTTATCAATGACGTCCGCAGTGCGCAGTGTATGTGTGGTTGTTCACAATCCACAGAGGTAAGGATATGCGTTCTTGACACGGGCATGCGCACTACATCACCCGGAGAGGATGCTGCAGTTGATGATCTAAAATCGCGAAGCCGGTAAATATTGCAATTATCTCGTTAGGTTCCTCTGCATCGCCGCTTTTTGTCAATTCCCAATCGCTCACGCTGTCCGTCTTTACAATCCAGTAAAACGTGAGATTCGTTCGGATAGAGATAAACTTGCCCGGGGTAAGCTATAAATAGTACTAGGAGCCTAACTAAGTGCGTGCACCAACTATTTGTTAGTCTAAAACCCAAACATTTAGAGATCTCAGGTCGGCATCGAACCCCAGGTATTACTGAATCATCGGTGAAATAAAACGGCAGACTAGCCACGTCATTCTGGACCAAATTGGGCTGTATCAGCTCCGCGTCTGACCACACAAACACGAGCGTTCTTGTTCATGATATTTCTAAACCTACTTTGTCCCGTTCTAGTGCTAGTGTCGATAGTAAAGAGAACTCATGACATAAATTACTGGGTTAATGATAAAAGAATGGCGGGGAGAATGCGCTATTATTGCGCCATAATGCGCACATTTGACAACTCGGGCGAGACGTTTTGAATACTAGTTACTTTAAACTCATTCTGGGTTAGTTTATGCCACATATTGTAACAGAAGCTGAGTTTCAACTGTAAAGCGGGTCTTCGATTCAAAGAGCGGTAATACTTGTACAATGTACTCTCGTTTTTGTCGTATGTTGACGCGAGTAATTACAATTTATATAAACATCCTCAGCGTGCTTGTGGTACATTGTAATTTGTATACAGGAAAAATCAACATTCGTTTTTTTGAACGTTTGGGGGGTATTAAGGGGGTGAACAATACGTTAAGCAAAATAATGTTTTTTCCCCGTTTCATTTGTGTGTGTGTGTGTGTGTGTGTGTGTGTGTGTTTGTGTGCGTGTGAGAGACAGTGTGTGTGAGAGAGGGGGGATCAATACTTAATACTAATGGTACATTGTATTATCACTGTTCATTTTCTTCAATTCAATATTACCTTAAAGTCACATTCTGCCCTCCCTCTCTCTCTCTCTCTCTCTCTCTCTCTCTCTCTCCTACATCATTTTCATTTATTCTGTGGAGTAACCTTTCGGCTCATGTAGCCCATTACCAAGGAAAACAAGATCACGGAACTTCCGTGTAGTCTGTGCTGATTGAAATAAAAAAATAATATCATAAAAAAGTTAATATTTTATAATATTTGGTTTTGTTTACGAAGCATGAACATAAATAATGGTATTCTTTTATCGATCTTCTTCTATGCTATATATAACTTATTGTGATGAGCACCTGTTTGGAAATTGGGATAGTTTTAATTCTGTTAAAGCGTTTTATTATTTATTGTATTTAATCACGAAGAAGAAGTTACCAGTATTTACTTATCAGAACGATTATTATTGATGTATCATGCAATTTGCTATATGTAGGTCATATCGTAGGCCTATACGTTGATATATTATTAAAAAAACGATAACTCTTAAGTCATAGATGCCGGTAAAATTTAAAAAAATTGAAGTAAAAAAGGCTATGCCTAATTGCTTATGAAAAAAGTAGTGTGCATGAAAATGAGTAATAGAATAACTCTCAGCATTTACTGATTCAAGTGTAACAGGAAAGGAAGTCCGCGAGGAACCGTAGTCCGCTTACATTTCTTTGTACAGGTGGCATTCGTCCAATACATGTATACTATCCCCAACACTCCCAACTAGCCCCAACTTGTACTAATCATATGGCGCCCGGACCTCCATTCCTGTTACACCGGACTAAAAGGAAGATGTCATATTTCCTTGACAAAATGTTTTCCTTCTATAATTATTGAATATATTATTTAATCTAACACGCGAATATTGGTGCAGGTGTGAAGTTGTAGGGGTGGCTTTCCAGTCTTCCCTTTCCAAAACTAAATGACGGACCAGCCCCTATTACGCTCTTAAGATAATTAAAAAACGTTACCATACTTGTGGAAAGCCACATGGTCAGTAAAATGAGATGTGTTTATAATGCTTGAATAACTTACAAATCTTGTGAATACGTATATGTAGCTCATCATTATTCTGAGCCCTGGACGTGATATGTGGTGTGTTATCCATGAAAAAAGATAAGTAATCCTTTATCATTTTCTCCCTGCATTTTGACTGAAAACATTCCCCTATTCTACTATGTCTATGGCTTCTCCCTTAGGGCTTTCTGTCATACCAACATTGACTAAAACACAATATAATGTGCCGTAGCACATGTCTGCTAAAGAGGCAAAAACCTTGAAATGATTTTGAAATCGATAAGCTATAATACATCTAAAATCAAGCATAACTGTAATGAGTTCGAAAAATTAAACAATCATAATGGAAAAATAAAAAAATAGATGTTTAATGAATTAAAAGGATTAAAAGTTATAAGTACCTTAAAAAGACCGTTACTGAATACACAGCAATATATATATATATATATATATTGTCGTCAGAATTATATCATTATTCCCAAGTATTTTATACCAATATTCAGTACAACTATCCTTCGTCAAACTCTTTACACACACACCTAATACTGGTAAAATAATTCCTATGAACACCTCAGATACGCAAAGTACGGAGATAGGTTCGTATAGATTACTGCGTACTGTATCTGGTTCGCTGAAGTTGATCATCACACGGGGGAGTGTTAGCGAAGAACCAGATAGTCGCCACGGTAGATAATATGAGGAAAGTATACAACACCAGTCTATCTATGACCACGGCTACCATCTCCCATTCCGTTTTCAATCGCTCTGCGGCCTTCTTTTCACGCCCGGTGCAATCCTCGCCCTTTAGGTTGCTTAAAATCTGGCGAAGCACACGCGTGGTGGCAGCGGAATTGGCGGTGGGATTTCCGCTTCCGCCATGAAGGCTCATTTCGTCTTGTGAGCTGTAAGGGTTGCTGTCGCTGAAGTGGGTTGGATATCGTGGTTTTTCACTGTCTCGGATGCTGTAGATGCTGCCGTTCGCTATACTGTCATATATGTCGCCGTTTGATGAAAGCCGTGGTCGTCCATTTCGACTTTCGCTCTGAAATTACAAGTGATATATATTATCTATATGACTATGGTAGTTAATAATATTAAGTCATTCTACAAATATAAACCTTTCAAGAAGTTTCGAGATGTAATTTTATGGTAAAGATTAACTTTTATGTATTTGTTTATTATTTTATTATTTTTTTTTTTTTGGGGGGGGGGACTCTCTAAAGATACAAAACAGCTGAAAAAACTAGAGGTGCAGATTGTTGATAAAGACAAATAAAGTAAGCATGGCAAATAATGGAGGAGAAATATGAACTTTAAAGAAAGTATAAGAAGCAGAATCATACATGTATAGGCTCTAATTTGAAAACGTTCTCTGCATCTTCATCAAGCGCCGTTTTGATTGCTTTCCTCTTGCAGACAATGGTGCCTAAAAACCCCAAGACCAGCTTTCTCATCCAGTTGGGCATCTCGTGACCCCGTTCTCCGCTGAAGTGAATGTTGGACACTACGATGCTGCTCATGGTGGAGATACACAGTAATAGTAGAACAATGCCCAGGTACATACCTGCAGTACAATGGTGGAAAATATATGGAATACCGTTTAGAATTGTATATGGACCTTTTCCTTTTTTGTCGTAATATAAGTTTTTTTGAAAATTAAATTTTTACTTTGAAAATATAAGTATGAAATAATTTAGTTATATTTTTCAATTGCAAAATACTTAAAACATATTGACGATGAATTTAATTTTTTTGTGTGTACTTGGAAGTATAATAACCTTTTCGGGACAAAGAAAGAACTAGGTTTCGAGTAGAGAATAGATATGCGTGTGGACAAATATTACCTCGTGCAAGTCAATTTTTTCTTAATGCTAAAAAATGGAATAATAAATAAATTACTGGTAGGGCCCTACAATTTATTCATATCATTTTAAGTTCACCGGGTAATATTCATATTGCTTAAACTGACTGACTAGCTATTGGCGGATTGTATTCTATTTAAAGACATCTTGGATTTGACATCTCAACTTACTCAATACTGGTACCACTTCAGACTGAGTAGGCGTTAAATCCGAGACCAGCTGTAGGAATACCATCATGGCCAACACGGCAGTCACACCAAACGACACTTTCTCTCCGGACTCCACCGGTAGGTAGAAACTCACAGCAGTCATGGACAAAACCACAATACAAGGCAAGATCAGATTGTACAGATAATACAGAGGTTTACGACACATGATCAGATAAAATGTGACGTCAGGGTAAGGTTCCGGGCAGCACCCGTAGACAGTGGATGTTCGTATGGCGGGAGCAGCCATTAATTGCCACTCTCCATTTGGAACAAACGACGTCTGGTCTCCCGTCGCGCTCTTGTTCCGCAGATCCAGCTGGTAACCATGGAAATGCCAGGAACCAAATTTTACTGGGCAGGCTTGTTTGTCGTATGGGAAGTAGTTGATGTCCATAAGACAGCTGCTCTTCAGGATGAGTGGATACCCCCACGTGACCTTGCCGTCGCTGTGGACCGTGGCGGGAAATCCGCTGACATCTCTCTCCTCCTCTCGTACACTGCAGTATAGAGGATGATTTGAATTCAAAGAATGCATTAACAGATTGGATGAATAATAAAATAAATAAATAGATAAATAAATAAATGGATAAAAAGTAAAATGCTGAATGTTTATTTCAAATAGTAATTATTGATTACACGATGTATTTCACTATGTACTTGCATGCCATCACAAACACACACACACACACACACACACACACACACACACACAATGGAATAATGCCCCCTCCAAATCTAACAATGCAATTCTAATGAAAAGTCAATTTAATATTTTATAAAGCAATTATATGTATTTCTCACTATACGTGTGTACTAACTTGTTTTCCATTTGTGTAATTCACGTAATATTAAAAACCTGCTTATATTTAACCACCTTCATTTACTTCTTCATATGATTTGAACTGTATCGAATACAAGTTTGTATTGAAACGTTACATATTAGTCTACGATATTTCATCATAAATGAGGTTACCAGCAGTATGTGTATGCGCCATTACAATTTTTTATCGTTATTTGATTACATCATGAATCAATTAAAGGTGAAAGATTCGTTTTTTCTTCTCTATTTTTTTCATATTTATGTTTATGTGTGTTTGGGCATGCGTATATGTGCGTATATGCGTATATGTGCTCGCCTGCATGTGTATGAATGTAAACGTGTGTGTTTATATGTGTTTGTGATTGGGTGCGTGTGGTGAGTTAGTACGTGTGTGCGCATGTGTAGGGCCTACTTGCGCGTGCGTGCATGTTGAATATTTAATCACACAAACTCATTGTATATAGTAGTGTCCGGATTCCATATGCTGTCAATGGCGACGTCGAAACTAGTGATGTTGGCGTGCTCGGACTCATTCCATGTAAGAATTTCGTCTTTCCATTCCTGAGAAGAAAGTTGAAAGATTATTAAGGCTCAGTGGTGTTCAGCTGAATTTTCGAAAATTTTGGACAGACTTCATAATGAGAGACACTAGAAGACCTACAACACTCCAATGGATACGATCGCGGACATATAACAGTGACAATTCATTGATATTTCAGAAACACTGTACCTGTGGTTCATTAACCCTTATTTGACATAGCCATGTCTGATAACCAACATATAAATTATTCTTTTAGCTTTAATTATTCAAAAACATATCAGTACTGAAAACACTGTCGCAGACATTCAATTAATCTCCTAAATCACTTCACAGTGTATTTTTAAAAGCTGCTGGCTTGAGCAACTTCGAGTGAAAATAACAATAACATTGAAATATATTCAACAGAAATGAACTGATTAATTCAAATTAATGGTCGATATAAAAGGTCTTTGATACCATGGATCCACCGGCATTTTACCTAATAATAAGGTTCAACCCTGATACATGTTATACTACAAGAACAAAAACTAAATACCGGTGTGACAGGAATGGCAGTATGCTGGGAACCGTATAGTCTGTGTACCATTACTTTGTACAGGTGGCATTCGTCCCCTATACTAACGACTAACCCGAATAACCCGGTACTAATCATATGGGACCCAGTGTAACGTGCTAGAGAGCCCCTCATGATGGAGATTCCGCTTCCATTTTATTTGTGAGGTAAGCCTCGCCTTAGAATTTGACCCACTAAATTAGCTTAGGTTAACCCTAACCATTATAAGTAAATGGAGGCCAATTACACGGACTCTCAGTTTCGTTACACCGGGGCTTCCATTCCCAGGACTACCATTCCTGTCACACCGCAATGACCCCACTAACCTGCCTCACCCACAGACTGACGAACAGCGTCTGCTCTGCTGCGTTCTGAAACAACAATTAAAATGCTTTAAAAAGACCCAGAGGGTTCGTACAACACTCCATGAAATATTCTTATATTCATTATGTGTTGCACGCAATAAGGCTTTCAAAATTATGTTCTCAATTTAAACCAATGTAAGTGACTGAAGATACGTGAAATTGTAATCCGTAATTTAAGGACTATAATATATGTAAATACCAGGGGTATATCTTCTTTTCTGTATTGTGAAATGCAATTGGATTATAACGAAATCGTGAAGAGAGAGAGAGAGAGAATAAGATCCTTACCAATTCAATAACTTGGTTAACACTTATATCTATTTTCACAGTAACTGTGTGGTTCGGATTTACAACCGGCCTATTGTCTGCGTCATATTCAGAGAGGAGATTTTTCTTAAGGTTGACCAAAGTTGTATAAGTTAAGGAGTGTGCCGAAACTGAGATGACTGAAAAATAAAAAATATAAATGTTAAAAAAACAGTCATTAGTGGGTGCTAACGAGGCAACCGATGGGAACAATTCCTTTAGTGTAATATAAAGTGTATATAGACAGAGGTGGGGGTTGGTATTAGAGGGCTAGTGGATGGGACGTGGGCGAATTAAGTGTCTCGGTCTTGAGCCTGTTTTGGTACAATCCATTATCCATTACTTACGACATAGGTTTTATTACTCTACGCTTTCTCGTCTTGGCCTCCTTTTTTTAAAGTCCCAAAAATGTATATATGACCTTATTCAAATAGACACGTCGTACTAGTTAGGTCGATCCAACTCTGAGGGGCATACATCCCCAATCATTGCAATCAGCTTAATTATCTGGGTAATTAACTTTATATATTATACTAGCTGCACGAGGAGGTGTGTCATTCTTAAAGCTGATCGCACTTAGTGAGAACCCCCGCAGAGTAAGACCGACCCAAATGGTTCGATGTGTCTACCTGAAAGCTTCCTATAACTGCGAGAACTATTGAGTCTTTTTGTATGTTATGTGATGATCAGGTGGGAAATAGTGTGAATAGCAATAAGTAATGGACTCGCTTTACTCTAAATACATAGACTCTTATATTTGTTAGAGCGAGGAGTAGCCCCCTACCCCATCTCGCCCTTTCCCCATTACCAACACTGCAAAAAATAATGTATTGTTATTTTTCAAAGAGCTATAACAATTAACTCTATTGTAACCTAATGCGATGATAGCAACTCATTGATTTCCGCAACATAAAAGCGAAAATGACCCAATGTTTCGCCCACGAAAATTGATTTTGGTAAAATTGCTTCCTAGACTTGATAAAAAAATAAGAGTCAATAACTTCTGACTGTACAGAAATTAACCTCACTTTCCCACATACATCATAATTTGTTTTGATGAAGTTCTGTAGATTACGAGGTTCCGTTGGTTTATTATCTATGGTTATTCCTTCAGAGAGGCTATTGACCGAACTGTGCTGTAGGTCTGCCCCTGCGAAAATTTGTCTCATTTAACGCTCACTTACGGTTCTCAATCTGTCCTAGAACTTAATGTTTTCTCTTTTAATGAAAAATGTACTTAATCTGTTCTAGGACATTCTGAAGGACTTCCCCAAAACAGTTCTGGAACTGTTACATTCAATATCAGAACAACATTAGAACTGTAAAAAAAATGCACCAAATGTTCTAAAAGAGATTGAGAACCGTAAGTGAACGTTAAATAAGTTACATTTTTAGGAGGGGTGCTGCCTTTAATACATAAACTACAAAGGCAAAAATGGACTTTTAAAGATATTGTTTTTGCAATTGGCTATGAAATTGACCTCTTTCAGTGACTCAAAGCACATATCATACTGGGCAATCCATCCAGTTGCAAAACAGAAACTGTAACTGTTGTTAAGAGGAGGGGGTACAAAGCTTAATTGCCACGCTTAAAATTCACATTTTCAAACCGTGTTTGTTCTTGAAAGAAAAGTGCATCCAATATTTTCAGTTAAGATATTCCACGTATCTCGGCAATGATGTCTCTACCAGAGGTGGGTGTGCTTTCCCTAGTAAAATTTTAATTTTAGAATAAATATTTGAGGGCAGTGCAGTCTACAATCTGAATTCTTTGATTTGAATATTTAATAAAAAAAAAGAAATGCCATTTATTTATTTTACACTTACTGCTTTAATTGGATATTAAAAATAAATTTCCGGTTATACGTGTAATGACGGCGATTGCCAAACCCATAATAACACATTTACAGCCGCATGCATCGAAAAATTGCAACACTCAAAAGATGTTATATTTACCATGCCAATACAAAAGAATAAGTACATTAGCTGTGAAGTCAACTTTACTGCCGACTTTCGTTCTCCCATGAACCGAAAACGAGTCACATGATGTTGACCTAATTTTACCATGACGTTGCTAACTTTTTCCTTAATTGGAAATAATGGAATTTCTACGTTTCTTTAATGTAATGTACCTCAGCCTGCTATGTGAATATTACACAACGGATGCTCAAATCTAGTGAACAGCTGAAATATGCCATAAGCCATTTGGAATTTCTGATTGTAGCTATACACCGCAGAGGCGTGGTTTTAGTGGCTTGCCTTATAATGCAATTTAACCTTAGACCCCATTCCCAGATATTAGATCGATCCAACTAAATCGATCTAACTCCCTGGTGGTTCACGCAAAATAGCTGTCAGACGAAAGTTAATTACCCCCTTTCAGCTTAGTAGTAGTCGGGACGGACATTTAAGCCGGATAATCTGACAGTAATCTAAAGAGACTCCCCACGGGGATAAATCGATCTAAAATCTATGGGAATGCGCCCTTTGTCACATACCGGTAGCTATAGTATTTGCACAGCAGCTCGATCAACTGAAAATGGCAGTTGTGGAATAGAAGAAGAAGGCATTTTGCAATTTTTATGACAAACTCAGCCTCAGCGTTCTTTCTTTTGTTATGAATACCAAACGTTCACCATCATGTATTGTCAATTAAACATGCCATCTAACCACTATGGGACACTTTCATTTAACCTACATGGTTGACTTGTAGATTAAATTAATGATTGTACAGTGTAACTTGAATAAACACGAGACGGTCCAGTTAATTAACGCTGCTCCAGAATTGCCATCGACGTGAAAGGTCTTGTCGCACAGTGTGATGCTATTGTCACAAAGATATACGCATTTGCACATCCGCTTGATCAATATAAATGTTGGCAGCCGCAAGATGGAGGACAGCGTTATGCAATTAAAATGACAGAGTCAACCTCGGCGTTTTTTCTTTTTAAGAAGAACACCAAACGATTACTTTCATCTATTATTAAGTGAACATATCATTTAACCAGCATGGTATACTTGTAGACTGGATGAGTGATTATGACTAGAATAAACACAAGACGACCCATATTGGCCAGTTAATTAACTCTGCTCCGGAACTGCCACCGACTTCAAAGGTCCAGTGGCGGATACAGGATTATTTGAAGGGGGGTGCACGGATGCAAAGCCGACCCTAATGCCCCCCCCCTGCTTGGCGTGGGATTCGGGGGCCGCGAAAATTTTTGGTATTTAACAGGGCGAACGGTGTCATTTGTTACTGTTTAGATCTATGATTCAGCTAGTCAAATTCTACTTTCAAGAGGAGACCATTGGTGTGTTTTTTTTTTCAGAAATCGAAGGGGGGGGGGGGGGGGTCATGACCACCCTGTTCTTTACACCGAAAGCACAATAGCATTTTTTTGTTATAAAAACCGATAGTAATTTGCGGTTATCTAGTCGTTAAACCACAATATTGTATTCAGGGCACAACCTCATTGCTCTCGAAGTTTCATAATAAATAAATTAAGACCTCTTGCAAATAAATGACTTTAAGATATGAATCTGTAAAGAAGCTAAAAAAGAAAAAAAAATCACCATTTCACCCTTTCTTAACGCAAATTGGCGGACTATGACGTGTTGGAAGGGGTAAGTGCGTCTTCGTGCGTGTCTGTGCGCTCATGTGCACGTTCTCGAACGCGTGTTTAGATGCTGCGAAGAACACCATAAAGACAAGTGAAAAACTGCACAAAGGCAAGCGTCAACGACAAACCCAGTGCTCTACAAAAGCATTTTCCCATTCCTACATACTCAAAACTCCTGATAACGTAGGTAATTCAAAACAATGCCGTCATCGTTAAGAACACTAAAATAATCTCATGCTTAAAGTCAACGCAAAACGACTCTAAATCTTACCCGAATAAATATCTATAGTAACCATCAACAAGCAGAGTTTCCATGACAAACGGCTTAGTCCTGTATTCATCGCAAGGCTTGTATAGTACAAAACAAAGAGCTTGTAATCTCGAATCGATCAATTTTGATGCTTCGCTAGCTATCAACCTGCACTGGTTGTTGGCTTAATGAAAAATGAATTGCTAGCTTCTCGACATTTTCCTGCCTGGAGTGGCTTGTTTTTATTCTGTCCCTAGGCGCACTGATACCGCGCAGAATGACTGTTGTTCTGCTCGGAGGAGTCACTACCCCTGCCACATCAGCCAAGACAAACCCATCCCTCACTACCTGCGAGGACCAGTTTGAAAAATGAGATTCATTTTCCAACGCCCATCATCCGCAAGGATATGAATTGTGGAACTCACTTATATCATGCAACTGTTTTGTTTTGGTCGCTGTGTCACCAACTGAACTGGTATACGAGGTGTGAGAGTCGCCAGGGCGGTTGCGAGGGGTGGTGTTGGTCGGTGGTCGCCTAGGGCTGGGGGGGGGGGGAGGGGAGAGAGAGAGAGAGAGAGAGAGAGAGAGAGAGAGAGAGAGAGGAAGAAAAAGTACATAAACTGACTGTCAAAAAAATCAGCAAACCACCTGGACACTTACAACCTTATCTATACATTGCAATAAACATTTAAATTAAGGCGGCAAAGTTAAACTGTCAATTTCACCCAGATTAGTCATCAGTCACCAAACAAAAAGTGAAGCCTTTGTTCAACTGTCACATTTGTCATCTGCACCGCTGCCCCACTAAT
>NW_019775680.1:559973-613105 GCF_001039355.2 Lingula anatina | reverse complement strand
GAGAGAGAGAGAGAGAGAGAGAGAGAGAGAGAGAGAGAGAGAAGAGATGACATGACATGACATGCCCCACCTTTCCACCATCATTCAAGTAGTTGATTTTTTCTTGATTTTTTAAGAGTAATAATAATAATAATAATAATAATAATAATAATAATAATAATGTAATGACACACACACACACACACACACAAACACACACACACGCGCGCGCCAGCATAGTGTTTTGTTGTTTTGTTTGAAGAGAACTACTGAATAATTCCCCCATTTTTAATCTCTTAGGTCAAAAAGGGGCGTATACAGTATATTGGAGCCCCCTTACGTATGAAAAAAATAGAAAAAAAGAGCGTTTATATTGCTGCCTTATGCTTATACTAAAGAACGTCAAAAACCGTCAACTACAGTTATTTATTCTAAATTCTCACACAGATATGTGATATGTGTCATTAAAAAAAAAATTAGGTGACAGCATCATCCATATGTGCCCCCTCCCCTACAGTAAATATCAGGCCCCATCACTAGCTGTGTTGTAAACACTGACATGGATCTTCCCAACTCAAAACCACAGGAATGAATAACTTCACGTTTACTATCTCAGTTATTTTGATGGACCCAAAGTAAAAAAGAAGTTATTCTATTTTTCATAAAGAACAATTCATAAAGGAACCTGCAGTGTGCAGATGTCCCTACATGGGTTCTTCTTATATTACTGATGTCTGCATGTTATCAATAATAATAATAATAATAATAATAATAATAATAATAATAATAATAATAATAATAATAATAATAATATTATTATTATTATTATTATTATTATTATTGTTATTATTATTATTATTATTAAGGGTATGCTAGATAGGTTAAAATAGCCAATAATGCTATTGAAATGAGTTAGTTAGCCATGCGTGTTGTGTCCCATTAAAACATAATCTTATATATAAACGCCGTGCTAGGTGTGGTTAGGACAAGATTTCAATTGCCTGTGCCAAATGTTAGAGAGGGGAAGTTCTCGCGTGACATGAAGAAATAATATGTACTTAAATATGGGGGCAATATATCAAAGGGTTAATGACTTATTTTTAAAAGTCGCAGTATGTACAGAAGTGAAGTAGGCGGAATTTAGGTATCAGATGGTGCTTGTCGGTACATTATTTGATCGAGCTCTATATAGCATATGTCATAAATAAAGTGTATAACAAATAAAGCCATCGGGGTTTAAGCGTGCACGTTTCTTTTCACTTAATAATTTAATATCTATCAAACAGAGCTGAAATTAAACCGTATATATCACTTTCTAGGCCGGCATGTACTTAATAGTGATGAAAAACAATTTGGAGAACTAGAGGCTGTCGGGCGGTTCGCAATATTTAATATGGATACAGCTAAATAGCATGTTTTTAAATATAGGCATGTGCATATAAATATAGAACAAAATTCACCGAAAGCAAATAAACTGAAAATAATAAAACAGAGTAAAATAATTAGATAAATAAGTGTAAGCAGAACACAAATTGAAATGTCATGTAAAATAAGTAAGCCTAAATACACGTATACAGAATACTGTACAGTAGGTAGACGGTACTTTTTCAGAACATTTTTCAAATGATTCTATGTTAGGTAGGCCTATATTTATACACAAGCTGTTGAAATTCGCTATTATTGTTCTTGTTATTGTATGCTGCAATGACACATGAAATACACGAAAAGTATGAGTCAGAGTTCAGTCAAATTTTAACTCAGATGATAACACATATTCAGGGGCGGATCTAGGATTATTTGAAGAGGCGGGGTCCAGGAATGCGAACAGCAGTAAAATAAAACTACCCAAAACAACAGCCAACATTATAACTAGTTTGATTTCAGAGTTATCCTTGACTGGCTGGGAATGCATCTGTTGTGTTAGTTGTTCTACCTTGTGTTGCACCATCTCAACTGGCGCAATGTCTGAAGTCCAGACCCAAAACGCTCAGCTGTCACCTTGGCTGTTTGTTGAATCTCGAAACCACCCAAAACAATCTTTATTTTTGCATACTAGTCTAGTCTACCAAAATAAAAAAAGTTCAAAATCAGTTAAATATTTCTTATCGACTTTATTAAAAATCCCTATAGTCCGCCATACAAACGTTATAATAAGGGACAGCTTGTGAAACAAATATACCCTTCACGCGCCTTAAAAGTTCAAAATGAAATAGAGACAGGCGTTAAATCATACTTAAACTCACTCTACATACACTAAACGCCATAGGCTCCATTCATCGTTTGTAAGTCCCTCTTGGACAGAGGTGGAAACCCCAGGACAAACGCTAACGAAGTGATCGTCTCACAGATATTATGCCATTCCTCGGTTTGAATGGGACGCATGGAGCGGGCATTTTGATATGGAACCGTGCCATGCGTGTCATGAGTGCCAAGAATGACTGAAAACGCCCTTGTTGCACACTTAATTCAAGTATAACATTATTCCTGGGATTACACATCTCGCTGAACTTCGCCTTTCGATTATCTGGGCATTTTCTGTCTTTTTCATGATAAAATGTGAGTGATTCGTATTTTTTAATGGTAGGCCCCTATCATTATTTGCAATATGCTTTATGTTTAGTTGTTTTCTTACAATAAGACGCCCCAATATATATCGCACTCACAAACAAAATTTTCAAGTTTTGTTCCCTTTGAATGGCATTGGAGATCCTTAGTCATTCTGACGTGTTTTATGAGTGTTTTTAGTCAGAGTTTCCCTTAAAAAATGCTCGGTAAATATCCCGATTCTGACACCATGTGTTTAAGTGATACTGACACAAGGCTCCATGTGCTTGCCGAACTATTTTATTATAACATCGAAGTGTCTTTGTTGCCTCTTTGCTGGGGCTACATGATTATGTACTAGTATGTGGGCAAAATAAAGTAGTCCTATTCACAGTCATTCTGCGCGGTATCAGTTCGCCTAGGGGCAGATAAAAACAAGTCACACCCGACCGGGGAGTGTCGAGAAGCTAGCAATTTATTCTTCATTACGCCAACAAACAGTGCAGGTTGACAGGGAGGCATCACAGATCACGAGTTCTTAGTTTTGTATTATACAGGAATGGCAATGAATGCAGGACTAAGCGGATTGTCATGGAAACTCTGCCTGTTGATGGTTACCATAGATATGAATTCGGGTAAGTATTAGATTTGATGCGTTCAATATTAGCATTATATTCTTTGAGTATTGCTAACGATGAAGGCATCATTAAATCAAATAGTTCGTAATATTAAATATTTTTATAATTTTTTGTGACCTGTTGTCTAAAATTATACCACCAATTTGTCGTCCACAGTATTATTTATAGATTGCCTACTTTGCTCATTTCGTTTCGTAACACTGTAAGGATGGACCTTTCACGTCGTTTGAAATCCCAGAATGCGGTGTTCCCTTTCTGGAAGATTTATTCTGGACTTTTTTCTTATTTTCGCCATAAATTCCAATAAAATAGTTCAATTGATTTTTTTAAAACCAGCATTACACTGGGTGACGCGCGTGACCGACTTTAATTGTGATATAAAGCGCGTGTTAACGAGGCCTGTACATTCTTACTGCCAAATTATGACGGCTGACTTCTTCAGACCTGTCCGACAAAGCAAGAGGAAAATGCCTTCTTCTACATGTAGCAGGCTGATATACCTTACATTAAAGATTTGTAGATATTCCATTATCTATAATTATAAGAGATTTTAACAAAAAACCGTACGTTTAGGAAAAAAACCCTGGATTAACTTTGAATGCAGGAATGGGGTCGTTGGCCATTGGTAAGTACGGGAAAATTGCCGTTTTTTCCAGGAAAATCCAATTTTTGGCCAAAACGAATAGTTATTATGATTTTAAACAGATTAATGGAAGTTGCCGTTACCACTGACCTCTTTTTCCTTTTTCTTTTTCACATAATATTTAAATAAGAAAAAAACTCAGATAGTGGACTCCACTGCCCATAAATTTTTATTCTAAAACTGATTTTAGGAGACGCGCCTCCACCTATCGTAAAGACATCGCTGCCGAGAAACGTGAACTATCTTAATTGAAAGTATTCGGCGCCCTAAACATTAAAAACAAGCACGGTTTAAAATGGTTTCTAAGTGTGGCAATTAATTTTTATAACCCCCTACAATAAACAGTTACAATTTCTGTTTTTTTCCACTGCATGGATTGCCCAGTATGCCATGTGCTTTGAGTCACTGAAATGGGTCGTTATCATAGCCATTGTAATATACGCACATTTTTGTAAAAAAAAAAAAAAAAAAAAAAAAAGATCCCCTTCCCATACCTAGATCGATCTTGCAGGCTCGGCCCATCTCCGAGGGGTTTCTCGCTAAATTACATTCGACTTAAGCGGCTCTGATGTCTGGCACGCCTACTGAAGCTGTTAGGGTGTAGTTAACTATCGTTTAGCAGCTTCAGTGAGCGTGCCAGACATCTAAGCCACTTAAACTGAAAGCAATTTAGCGAGAAACCCCTCGGAGATGGGTCGATCCTGCTAGATCGATCTAGGTATAGAAATGGGGTCTTTGTGGTTTATGAATTGAGGACAGTAGTCCCACTAAGCTAAGCTGAGGGATAATATGATCTGCTGGTAAAGAGGCTATCTGAAGGAATTGTTATAGATAATTAACAAACGGAGCTTTGTTATATGTACAGAGCCTCATCCAAACAAATTGCCATGTACCTGACAAAGTGGGGTTAATTTCTATACAGTCAAAAGCAATTTAATCTATTTTTTATCAACTCTATGAAGCAATTGTATCAAAATCAATTTTTGCATTCGAAATGTTTTGACATTTTCGTTTCTATTTGGCGGAAATCAATGAGTCGCTATCATCAAATAAGGTTACAGCTAATTGTTATAGCTTTCTGAAAAATAACAAAACATGTTTTGCAGTGGTGGTAATGGAAAGAGGTTGAAGTGGAGTAGGGGGCTAAGCCTAGCTAAACTCTTACGAGTCTATGTATTAAGAGTAAATCGGGTCCAATAATTATTTCTATTCACCCGCATTCCCACCTGATCATCACAACAGAACATACAAAAAACACGCACTTAAACATTTATTGGATTTTAAAAATGAGGTATTGGCGAGAAAGTTTACAGTAATATAATCTCTGTCATAAGTGATATCTTGTACCAAAATAGGCTCTAAGACCGAGGCACTTCATTCGGCCACTCATCCACTCGTCCTCTTACACCAACTCCTACCTCTGTCTATATACATTATATTTCACTAAGGGAAATCGGTCGCCATTTTAACACTCATTGTTTATTTTTTTGAAAAATCCATTTAATTTGTGATTTTTCAGTCTTCTCAGTTTCGGCACACTCGCTTACTTATAGAACTTTGGTCAAGCTTAAAGAAAAGCTCCTCTCTGAATATGACGCAGACAACAGGCCCGTTGTAAATCCGAATCACACAATTACTGTGAAGATAGATATGAGTATTAACCAAGTTATTGAATTGGTAAGGATCATATCCTCTCTCTGTCTCTTTCTCGCTCTCTCTTTAAAACCTATTGTTTTTTCATATACTTTAGAAGATATTCGCCTACTATTCATATATTTATCATTTTTGATTTTAAGGAAGTACGCAAACATTAGAATTAGAATTTCACTATCTTAAGTCATTTACATTTGCAATGATTAAATTGAGAATAAAATAGATTTGCCATTTTAAAGCCTTGTTGCCCCTGCGCGGCATGGTCAGCACTATATCATATACGGCAGCGGGACGGAAGTGAGTATTCCAACATGGCGGCCCCCAGCGCCGCCGCAATCGGCAATCCTCGGCTCATTCCGCAAGCTCCATACTCACCATACTTATTGTCGAGTGCGGAGACATCCGAGTAGTTCCGAGTGGCGCCGCCGAGACATTTATAGGATGTAGTTTTACAGCAAAATATCTAAGAAAATATACATGTATGCTATATCCCTAGGGATTCTTTATTGATACACCTTCACAAATAAGGTACAATCAAAGACAGTACATCTAACTATAGCAGAGAACAAACAAGTAAATGAATAAATATACATGATTTTGATGTGATATAGATGAATACGTGTTTAAAAATGGGCCGAAGTACAATCATAGAGGTAAAACATACAACTCCAGCTACAGATACGTAAATTTGCAGGACGTGGAAACGCATTTAGACCCAATTAGATAAATGTATAATAATATACTAATAAATGAGTTTATAAAGTGATATATATATAAAATGTGTAATGATAATCTACAGGCGATGAATTTAAATACAAACACTGAAAAGAGTACAATGTACAGTATAAGAGCGGGTTTGTTCCCTTTGTTGGAAGCATCTATTTACAAAACGCATAACCATTCTAAGAATATTTAAGTCTTGAGCACCCATAAGAAAATTATACAGTTCATTAAAGCTGAAGTCGCCTAGGGGTAGGAACTCTGACAGCTGCCCTCTGAAGGGATCACGTATTGAATCATATGCTTTGCACTCTAGCAGGAGGTGGAACTCATCTACTTTATTCAAATCGCAAAGTTTACAAAATCCTAGGTATAATACGATTAAAAAATAAAAAGATAAATTAAAAAGTAAATAAAAATTATATGCTATATTCCTATTTATTATACGATTAAAAAAAAACAATTGAACTGTGTTTTGATCGGCACTACAACATTCGACTATCAGCCTTAGCATCTCGTCGCTAGGGACCGCCATGTTGGATTACTCACTTCCGTCCCGCTGCCGTATATGATCTAGTGCTGACCCCTGCACCCCTGCGGCATAGGCTACACATAATATAAGAATGTTGCACGAGATGTTGTAAGAAGCTTTTGTGATGTGTTTTAAGCGTTTAATTGTTCTCTCAGAACGCTGCAGAGCAGACGCTATTCGCAAGTCTATGGGTGAGACAGGTATGTATGTGTTGTCATTGCCAGTATTTATTATTTTATTCTTTGTAGTGTGATGTTGGTTGGACGAAATTATTAGGTAAAATTACGGCGGCTCAATGGTATCAAAGGTATTTTATACTTTGATTTCTTGTAATCAGTTCATTTATCTTAGCTATTGTTATTGCTGTTTCCCTCGACGTTGCTCAAGCCAACAGCTTTTAAAAAATACTGAAGTATTTAAGCAGATGAATTGAATGTCTAGTGCAGTTATTTCAGAACTGAAATGCAATAGAAAATAATCAAAACCAAATGAACATTTTATATCTTGGATATCATACATGTACGGGACCATGTCAAATAAGGGTTAATGAGCCACATGCATCTGATATATCAATTAATTTTCACTTTGTAACGTAAGCCATTGCATATTTTATAGCACTGCATATCGTACTGTGTCTCCCTTTTTGAAGTCTGTTTTAAATTTCCGAAAATTCAGCTGAACAGCACTGAACCGTAATTGATAAAATTTTCGATTTTATTCTCAGGAATGGAAAGACGAAATTCTTACATGGAATGTGTCCGAGCACGCCAACATCACAAGTTTCGACGTCGCCATTGACAGCATATGGAAACCGGACATTACTATATACAATGAGTATGTGTGTTTAAATATTTAACACACACGCACACGTGCGCACACAAGCACATACACACCAACTCATGTAAACGCAAACAGACACAAACACATAGACACACACGTTTACACTCACACACGGGCAGGCAAGTCCATGCAGACATGCGCACTCACACATAAGCATAGATATAAATGTACACAGGAAAAAAAGAAAAAAAAAAACGTATCTTTCACATAAAAGTGATCTATGCTGTTAAACGACATTAATTTTTTTATATACTGAAACCATCCAATTTTCTTCTGGCGTGCGATATAGCATGGCTTTGCATACTATACGTCAGTAGACTAGACTAGACTAGACATCAAATGTTCTGCACAGTGTTGCCTACTTGTTTGAAAAAGTTGAAAAGGCGTATAGACATGCTGGCATGCTGCATGATGAAATGTCATAGAACAATATGTATTCGATACAGTACATGAAGTTGGTTGAAAACAATCAAGTTTTTAATATTACATGAATCATACAAAAGGAAAATAAGGTAATACGCATGGTAAGTGGGGAAAACACTGGATCTTTACTCGATCACTATCATTCAGCGTCAGGTTGCAATAAAAGCTATAAATACAATATATAAAATATTAATTTACCTTTTCATTTGCAGTGCATTATTTTGGGAGGACATTTCGTGCAATGTACGTTGGAGAATAGAAAAATATCCTCCCAAAATTATGCATTGCAATTCAAATGAAAAGGTAAATTAATATTTCATGTATTGTATTTATAGCTTTTATTGCAACAGAGTAAAATACATAGTGACGTACCCCCGTTGAGGGCCTCGCGGTCACTATATATCTTCAGCAAACGGGACCAGAGTAGAAATCAATAATAACTATTTGATATACACGTTCAACATTTTAAAAAAAATTTTATCCATTTATTTATTTATTTATTTATTTATTATTATTATTATTTTATATTGTAATTAACGGATGCTTTGATGTTAAACCATCCTCTTTATTGCAGTGTACGAGATGAGGGGAGACATGAAGGCGGATTTCCCGCCGCCGTCCACAGCAACGGCAAGGTCACGTGGGACTTTCCACTCATCCTGAAGAGCAGCTGTCTTATGGACATCAACTACTTCCCATACGACAAACAGGCCTGCCCAATCAAGTTTGGTTCCTGGCATTTCCATGGTCACCAATTGGATCTGCAGAACAAAAGCGCGGCAGGAGACCAGACGTCATTTGTTCCAAACGGAGAGTGGCAATTAATGGCTGCTCCCGCCATACGAACATCCACTGTCTACGGGTGCTGCCCGGAACCTTACAATGACGTCACGTTTTATCTGATCATGTGTCGTAAACCTTTGTATTATATGTACAATCTGATCTTGCCTTGTATTGTGGTTTTGTCCATGACGGCTGTGAGTTTCTACCTACCGGTGGAGTCCGGAGAGAAAGTGTCGTTTGGTGTGACTGCCGTGTTGGCCATGATGGTATTCCTGCAGCTGGTCTCGGATTTAACGCCTACTCAGTCTGATGTGGTACCAGTTTTAAGTAAGTTGAGATGTCGAATCCAAGATGACTTTAAAGAGAATACAATTCCCCAATAGCTAGCCAGTCAGTTTAAGAACTTTGAATATAACCTAGTATGAAATGAAATACTTATACCAGTAATTTATTTTCTGTTTTTTTTTAATTAAGAAAAATGATCTTTAAGTAATATTCACCCACACATAAAATCCATCATCAATTTTCTTTGTCATTTGAAGTTGAAAATACAGCTGAAAAACATTCACATTTTCCAAATAAAAATTCTTATTGCCAAAGAATCGATATTTCACGAAAATATAGAAGAAAAAGTCCACATATAATTCCAAACAGTATTTCATTTATTTTCCACCATTGTACTGCAGGTATGTACCTGGGCATTGTTCTACTATTACTGTGTATCTCCACCATGAGCAGCATCGTGGTGTCCAACATTCATTTAAGCGGAGAACAGGGTCACGAGATGCCAGACTGGATGAGGAAGCTGGTCTTGGGGTTTTTAGGCACAATCGTCTGCAAGAGGAAAGCAATCAAAACGACGCTTGATGAAGATGCGGAGAATTCTATCAAACTAGAGCCTGTGCGTGTATGAGTGTACTTCTTATACTTTCTTCAATGTTCGTATTTTTCTCTTCCACTATTCGCCATGCTTACTTAGTTCTGCCCCTCTACTTTCTTCAGTTGTTTTCTATCATCAACTATTTGGATCTGTATTTAAAATAATAATAATAATATAAAAAAGTTAATCTTAGCCATTAAAATACATGGGAGCTCATTAAAACTTTACTTTAGTACAACGTCTTGATCATAGCCAATAAGGTAAGCAATTTTACTTCTAATTTCAGAGCGAAAATCGAAATGGACGACTGCGGCTTTCATCAAACGCCGACATATGTGGCAGCATAGCGAACGGCAGCACCTTCAGCATCCGAGACAGTAGAAAACCACCGTATTTGACCCACTTCAGCGCTAGCATCCCTTGCAACTCTCAAGACGAAATGAGCCTGCATGGCGAAAGCGGAAATCCCACCGCCAATTCCGCTGCCACCACGCTTGTGCTTCGCCAGATTTTAAGCAACCTGAAGGGCGAGGATTGCACCGGGCGGGAAAAGAAAGCCGCAGAGCGCTTGAAAACGGAATGGGAGATGGTAGCCGTGGTCATAGACAGGATAGTGCTGTATACTTTCCTCATATTATCTACCGTGGCAACTATCTGGTTCTTCGCCAACACTCCCCCTTGTGATGGTCAGTTGCAGCGAACCAGATACAGTACGCAGTAAACTATACGAACGTATCTCTATACTTTGCATATCTGAGGTGTTCATAGAAATTATTTAATACCAGTATTAAGTGGTTAAAGAGTTTGACGAGGGACATTTGCCCAAATAATTGTTGTGAAATCCGTGTGAATAACACAAACAATATAATTCTGACGGCAATTTGTATATGTTTTTTGCATTATTTTTGTAACCATCATCTTTAAAGTACTTCTAACATTTAATCCTAATTTTCATTCAATGTCTATATTTTTGATTATTCGAATTATTATATATTCACTTTGAGAGGTTATCGCAGTTATAGACTTAATCTTTACTGCATTAATCTTTCAAAAAGGAACCTTTTGGTGCATCGTTTTGTAATTCCATCCCATGCTTGATTTCAGATACAGGGATTTTGTAACTAATCTTACTTTAAAATGATTTCGAGACTTTCTGCTTTACAGTAGACATATACTTAGACACATTTTTTTGTGTTTTACTCAAGTTTGATATAAGAGTAGGTCATAAGGGAAAAGCCATATAGACATAATAGACGAGTTGAGGGGAATATTTATAATCAAAATTCATGGAGAAAATGATAGACAGCAAGTTTTATTTTTATTTCGTGGATAAACATCACTCATCACATCCAGTTACCAGAAAAATGATGAAAAAAATTTTGAAATTTGAAAATTTGTTTAGGATTATGAACTCATCTCATTTTAGATATATGTTGCATTTTACAACTTTTTTTTAAAACGGAAGACTGGAAAGTCTGAAATCATTAAATGCTGTGAGTGTATTCTATTTTTCATTTTAGGCACACTGCTTTTTCATAAAAATTAAGGCAAAATGTTTTTACTTCATTTTTTTTTTATTTTACCAACACTTATTATCTAACAGTAATTGCTGTTTTGATAATGTTTTAATATAACATTTAAATAACATGTAGCAAATTGCATTATGCATCAATAATAAATGTTCTGATAAGTGAATACTGGTTACTTTTTCCCCTTGATTACACTAACAGAAATAGAAGTATCAGAGTTTCCAAACAGGTGCTCATCACAATTAAATAAGAATCAATTCTTAAAAAAAAATTATTTTAAAATCTCTCTCTCTCTCTCTCTCTCTCTCTCTCTCTCTCTCTCTCTCTCTCTCTCTCTCTGTGTGTGTGTGTGTGTGTGTGTGTGTGTGTGTGCAAATCACTTCCGACGTTTATATAAATTGTGCAGGGTAACGGTTTTCATTTATGTACAACAGAGAATATGTACATACATGTACATATATATATATATATAACAGCTGAAAGATCAGCTTTTGTTAGCAGTGCGGTTTTCTTCTTTATCTCGCTGATATAGTTATCAAAGGAATATTTCTTTAAACCAGAATAAGATCACCTAAATATTTCTTTAAACCAGAATAAGATCACCTAAATATTTCTTTAAACCAGAATAAGATCACCTAAACATGAAATGCTGATCCCAGATCTTCCCAGCCTCTTCTTGTCCATCCAGATCTTCAAAAATGAATTACGTTGACAATACCCATACCCACGCAATTACTGTATGTTACCAATGTATACTGACCCCCCTCCCCCAATTTAACCCAACATGTTTAAATAAAATAACATTCCTAACCAACTCAGGGTTTGTCCCCAAAACCTACATAAATGAAATCACTAATAATTTATTAGACATTTATAAATACAGGTACAAGAATATAGACCATGTTGTATTATATAAAGCAAGTAGATTTATGTGTATGAGATATAGTAAGAGTAAACAGTAATAATTGTTTAATAATAACAATAATGATAAGTATAGTTTTATCAACTTTATCTACTATACATGTATAATAAATGTATGACATATTTAGACTAGTACGGTATGGTTTAATTACTAACAACAATATCAGTAGGCATAATTAATATATTTCATCAACAATATCTAATATAATTATGAAATATCTAGAATAATAAAGTTTGAATTAATAAAAAATAGTAATGAGATGCATGATCATCATTTAAGTAAAATCCAATACGATAAGTATGAAATGTATAGAACTCTATGGTCTAAATAAAATCTTAATAATACTGATACTAATTATAATCTATACTTTAAATCAATATTGTTTAAACTTGAACTTGTGGTATCCCTAAGTACCACACCTAAACAACTTAGAGAAAGCTGTTCTCATATTTCTGTTCAACGCCCAGTAAATTATGGGATTTGTCATAGAACTAAACGTCATGATCTCGACTGTAATGTTATAGAAAATACCAAATGTTGCAACATCGTGCTGAAAATACTTTTCTAAAAGGAAAATTAACGCAAAAGGGAGATACAGTAGAGTAAAAGTACTCAAAACAACGGCCATCATTATTGCTAGTTTGATTTCAGAGTTGTCCTTGACTGGCTGGGATTGCAGCTGTTGTGTTAGTTGTTCCACCTTGTGTTGTTCCATCTCAACTGGCGCAATGCCCGAATTCCAGGCACAACGAAGACGTTTCGTCTCAACTTCGGTCGTAAATTTTTCTGGGGTCGTTTGCCAAGCCATGGTAGAAGCTGAATGCTTACGACAGAGGTCATGGTGTGATGATGCCACATCTGGTGTTGATGTTGCGATGAGGGACGACCTCCACTGTGGTGCTGACGTTGGATCTGAAAGTGCGGTTAGAGGTGACGTCATATTTGTCGATGATGTATGATCTGACGTAGTATTCTCTTCCGTTCTTGCACATAACGTCAAACTACCGTTTAACTTTCTATCTGGTGTTGAACTGGCTCTGGCGGGGGTCAGCTCAAGAGATCTGCGTTCAACTGGTGTCAACAATGACGTCATATGTGAGTCGGCTGTTGAAGCGACTGCTGTATCCAATACTAACTCTGCTGAATTGGGCTTCTCCGTTTTCATTACAATCGACGTAGAATGCTTTCCTGGCCCCTTGCCTTTCCAATGCTCACTTTTATTAATGCTAGATTCACCCTCTTTGTCATTTTTAGCAGATGCGGATATTTTGGTGTTGAAATCGCCTTGGTCCCCTACAGCATGACTCTGAGAGAGATGCGTCACACCTGCATTGGACTGAGAAACGTGGGTGTTATAATTTGATGGTCCTGGTATGGGCTCCATATCAAATCCTTTATCATCGATCGAAGTTCTTTTGTCTTGCGTCTTCTGATCTCGACTTTTTGGCTTTTTTAATACAGGGCTTGAATAGTGTTTAACCTTTCTTCTTTGGTTCCGGTAGAATCGGAAAATAGCAATATACAGTCCTGATCCAACGCATATACAAATGGGCAGATGCGGCACCACAATACTGCGACTGTAATCCGGCTGGACTTTGTACCCTCGGCACTCAAGGTTCGGCTCCCAGCTATTCCAACCAAACATTGGCGGCGAACTGATGACAACGGCGTACAACCAAACAGATACGAGAGCTAGGATTAGTCTTTTACGAGTGATGTATTTCACATGCGTCGTGTAATGGCATATTTTCACGTACCTTTCAATCGCAATGAACAGCTGGTGCAAAAATGAAAGGCCGACCAAAATGGTGCAGACGAACATTTTTACAAGGCAAAAATACCTGTCTTCGGACAGTCGATTCAACTCTGGGACGTTGTACACCAAATATGCTGAGACTATATTATACGGCGAGGCTATCACACCAGTTAGAAAGTCGACGGTGGCCAAACTAACGATGGCGTAATTTGATGGGACACGGACCTCTCGATATTTGAAAAATGTCGCCATCACGACTCCGTTTCCCAGAATGATGCCAATAGCCAATATGGTATCTACGAATATAAATGGAACGCACCCGAATGATTTACAGGAACTGGTCGGCGTGGCTGTGTTGTTTAAGTTTATCTTATGAGACATGTTGAACTGCCACTCCTCTTCACTTTGGTTTGACATCATTTTTTTTTAGATGTGCCGTTAAAAGTTAAAACAAATCTCTGCGAAAACGGTTTAGACGTGGTCAAATATCAAATGTCCAATTAAGTCATGGTCGTGATAAGCTGAATTTCTTTTTTATTTGTAGATCCGGAAAATTGTCCATAAAATCCCGTCAACCTCTGTTTTATTCATTCTTCATTCTGTCTCCCTTTTCTCAAGCTGAAAGTTAAGGCGTCTCGAGTATCCGCAACCTTTCGACTGATTATTTCATAGACAAAATATAAATCGCGTGTCTTTGCGTGCCAAGCTCGCCACACGGCTCCAGTTTCAGCGACTTATTAACTGTGGGAAGACATATTATTGCTATGAGACATCAAAAGTTATATAAGGAAGAAATGCAAAATTGGTTATAACTTTGAAATACAATTCACGTGTACCTACATACATTTTGCTTAAAGAAACACCTGTACAGAAAGATGTATAGTGTAAATACCGGTAGTCCGGTAGTATACATGAAATTAAATACTGTGCTGTAATTTATATAAATATTTTGATTTAACAATACAATCTTACCTTCGTACTTATCTACATTTACCCAAAATAAAGCAAGTTATGAATAAAAAAGAAGGTAAGATTTACCTGTTCGCTGCGCAGCGGTTTTAAGTTGAATGATCTATACGCCTACTTTACCTACATTTAATAGGAACATAGCTATGAGCGCAATCTACAGTGTCTCCCCCTAGGAGAAAAAAATTCCATTCTTATTCGCTCAACTCTAACGAATAGATTTATATTTCTAAATTATCACAAAACACTGCGTAATGAACGCAGTCCGCCCACGTATCAAAATATATAAAGACCCAATTTTTACTGACTGATAACTTCTGGGATAATTATTTCGCTGTCACTGTCCGTCACCCTCCATGCTTTTTAAATAACCCGTCTGGCATACGGCTAATTTATCGGCGGCGGCAGCTCCGATCTCAAGCTACGTCAACCAAAAGCGTTAACGTTTTTGGCAAAAGGTGAAAAAAAGAAAATTTGAAATTTATATATTTATAGGGGCCTATATAACGATGAATCGAGACTCGAGTCTGACATTATTTACATCAAGTCAATGCACATTGTGTGTTATTTATGGCATCTGAATATGACGCATGCATCGTCCTTTTATTTCAGGGTCTTTTCATAATTGTCTTATACAATAGGTGACTGACCTTGATTATACATTATTTTCGAATTATTGGAAAACTATTTCTAACCTTGATATAAAAGAATATGTGTTCATCGTATTCTGATGAAAGAAGTTTACGGTCTTTTGGTTGGCGAAGTGAAGGCAAAGGGGAACACGTAGTGGGGGGGGGGGGGGGGGGGGGTCAGCGGTTAAATATACATTCCTTCCTGAGTTAACCGTATTCCTTCCCGAGTTAACCGTCGTTGNGGGGGGGGGGGGGGGGGGTGGGGGGGGGGGGGGGGGGGGGGGCTCAGCGTTAAATATACATTCCTTCCTGAGTTAACCGTATTCCTTCCCGAGTTAACCGTCGTTGCATGATAGAAAAAAGGGAAACTAAAACGAACACTTCAGACCTCCCCTTCCCACTCCCCAGTTGAACTATTTCATCTCCATGTTACTTGCTGTCTACCCATTTTCTGCTGAACGTTATAATAATAATAATAATCTGTTACGATATTTGTACTTATTGCTACGAAAATGATCAAACATTGCACATAGTGTGTAATACAATATACAGCGATAACTAGCGCTATGATACAATAAGGCTTACTGTAAGGTTTTTATATGGATGCACATTATTTCCCACTACATACAGCAATAAAGACGCATTACAAAGATTTGAGTCTGTGTCTAGTTGTGGGCTTTTAGAGTGAGGCAGTTATTATTATTATTATTTTTTTTTTTTGCACAGCTTGGTTCCACATGGTTTCACATGGTGATAATCAAGTGAGTGATAATGCGCTAGAGCTCGACCAGCGCCAGAGATTGATTTTCACTGGATATTTACCGATATGTCTGTCACTTATTATGTGCACTTTTCCGTACTGTGAGAATTTATGTGTGGAATTGCCTTCATCATTCAGCTGGCTTCGTGTAGAGAGTCTAGTGACAAGAGCTGTGGGTTATATACCGAACGACACAGTCTATCCTTGAAAAAAAGAAAAGAAAAACTGCTGCGTCTTCTACATGTACTTTATAGCACTCAAGGTCTATTTTAATGTACAAGAAATATGGATATTTTGTAGACCTGTGTAAATCGATACTCAAACAGTATGTCTATATGTATGTTTTTTAAGACGTGTTACATATCACCAGCTCAGTTCGTATGTAGTATGTAGAAAGAATGCTTATACAATATTTTCCAGAATGACTTGCTCCTCATTCTCATTTTTAGTCAGTTCGATCAGCTTTTATCTTCACTTTTTGTTTGTTTAAATTTGGTCTTCAAATTTTTTGTTATTAACAATTTTTTCTGATTATGACAAAGGTCACCACAACTTGAAATAAACATTCTGGTTTCGACTGATCATTACCATTTGAGTTAAGAAACATTAAGAGAACTGTTCGTCTTTCTTGTGGTTATGGTCATTTACTCTTTCAAAACAATATATCTATCATAATTATTATCTTTAAAATATATATATATATATATATATATATATATATATATATATATATATATATATATATATATATATATATGTCCTGACAAATTATTAATTTAGACAAATTATCCTATATTAATAACAGTGGCTCGTTGGTCTAGGGGTATGATTCTCGCTTAGGGTGCGAGAGGTCCCGGGTTCAACTCCCGGACGAGCCCTATACAAAATACTTTGTCAATTTTTTCATCATGGCTGATAAATATTAGTAAGTATATACCCATTCGTTATTTCGGCAGTGACACGCGGTCATTCAAGTTAAAAGAATGCTCTAACATAAGACTCTGAGTTTTGATCATTTAAAATCAGAACATCTGGGCACATACCAAAAATCTAATAAGTTTCCAATTGGGGGGGGGGGGGGTTAAGTGAGCAAATATATTCAGCCACGGTTCACTCTGCCCCTCATTATCTCAGCCTCATTATCAACCCACATACCTGTACACGCCTACTACAAGCTTTAAGGGGTAATTAACTTTCGTGTCCGCCCGGCTGACAGCTATTTAGCGTGAACCCCCAGGGAGTTAGGTCGATCCAATGTAGGTCGATCTAATCTATGAGAATGGGGTGTTAGTTTGGGAATAGTTACACAAAATACCTGTTGTCAAACATAAGCCCCGCGGGTAATGGAGGATTGTTTTCTGACTGGTTTCCCAGTCGCTTTGAAATATGACTCATCGCGTCGTGGGCTATAACAAGCTGCTAACGTGCATATTTAGGCAGATGAAGTGCTTTTAGGAAACCTTTGACTTTCTTTCGGAGAATGTCACCTTGGCCACTTACTGGTGGGCTAGGAGCATGATGAATTGAATTTTGTTTTTTCATGTGAATTCTTCTAAAAAAAATAGGTCATTAGCAGCACGCAAATATAGTGAAAGACCGCATATTCAAAGTACCTCTTCTTGCGAATGCTGTCTGTTAAATGAAATACAGGTTACAAGGGCGGATCCAGAGATATTTTCTGACAGTCTTCCAAATTATCTTGTTGAACCATCCTCTATTTTTGACCGTCTTCCGACAGAAAAAGATAGATACCTGTCAATGTAAACTTGAAAATCTAACCGTCTTCGGGAAGACCCAGAAGACGGCCTCAATCCACCCCTCAGGTTGTTCTTTAATTGCAATACGAAAAGGTCAGTGCCACGTTAATATTGTAATGCAAAATCTAGCTGATCACCAATACAAAGATGAAACATGATCTACAACACATACTTAGGCTATGAAGAGAAAACATTAGTGAAGTGCTGCAATGCCTGTACGTGGCATTTGTTCATCATCGACCCACGGATAGAGAATTATTGATTAGTATCTGAACCTTATCTGCTGCTTTAAAGAAGTGTTTTATAAGTCTCGATTGTGCTTGGAGGTATATCAAACATAAGATGTGCATGAAAATGATATATACAATTTATTCGACAAACAAAAACATAACAAGCGTATCGTGCCCTTCACCTCATCGAATAACAGAAAACAAACACAACTGCAAATCTACTCAACAGACAACAGGAAAGTCAGCTATAACAGTCATTTTCTCGTGAATATCAATTCAAATAAATAAATAAATAAATAAAATGGTAGGAATGCCAGCATTCATAGCGAAATTAGTCATATTGGCAAAAATGGCTCTACTTCTCAGGTTCTTCTTCTTTATAAACGTCATGTTGATAGTAAATTAGGAAACATTCTGAGATTACCAAATTAAAAGTCTGTAAAACTCACGTCGTGAAGACGACGGAGAAAATATTAACGAGTCACAAATAATATGATAGCATGGTTTCAAACTTGGCTCTTCACTTGACTGGGAAATACTGGAACATGTGTGAAACATGTCATGCCGAGTCTTGGCCATCTTATGTCAGTGTGGGCGGACTTGATCTTTTTCCGTAGTAATGTCTGACCTCGAATGACTGAAACATAGAAAGTGTATTTTAGGACGAGAGGTTACGCAGAGCAAAATATTTTTTGGCAAAAAAATTGATGAAAATATTAATTGGCATTACTACAGAGCAAATTAATTTTGCTTACATAAAGATATCTAATTTGCACAAAGTAGAGACTACTTCGACTTATTCGTAATTGCAGGGATAACATTACTGAATGCTTACATTATGTAGTAACATTGAACATAAATAATGATGCTGATTTATCAATAGTGACATTTAATAATGCACCGCAACAGCGGAGGGGCCAGTCATCAATAAAGAGCCAAATACTTTACTTTTCTAAGACCCCGTTCGCATACCTAGATCGATCTAGCAGGATCGACCCATTCAGCCCATTCAGCTTTAGCTCTGATGTCTGGCACGCCTACTGAAGCTGTTAGGGCGTAATTAACTAACGTTAAACAGTTTTAGTAGGCGTGCCAGACATCTACAATTTAGCAAGAAACCCCTCAGAGATTCGTCGATTCTGCTAGATCGATCTATGTTTTGGAACGGGGTCTATGTCGTTACTTCTTTTGCCTATTAATGAATACTTACAATTGACTTCAGCATCCTGTGTCCCTTAATCACAATCACGTGGAGATGTGTTGAGACCCGCTCCCAAGTTTTTCTTCTCTAAGAGGACCAGACAACGTAGATATGAGGTGTTCGTAGTGGTGGAGATCATATCTCATTAATGCTTCTTCTCATCCGGCTGACGGTGGACGTAGAAAACTTGTCATACGTGTCGGCCTTGATGTCCATGTTGACGTTGTTCACTTTCTTTTTCAGGGAAGGTTCATATGACAAGTAGTGATCTGAAAATGAAAGTAAATTTATGATTTAAATTAATTTTCAGACCCGGTGAATACAGAATGTAGGTGTTTATGAACTTAAAAAATATACTGTAAGAGACATATTATGAAATATATATTGTGTCTAAATAAGGTTTACGTAATAACATAAATAAAATAAATAAGATAATGAATTGGACCATTTTTAATTGTATTGCAATTTTGTTAACATTCTCGCCACAAGCTTAAGGAATGTGTGGAAATAAATGTGAAGAAAACCCTTACCAACTTGTCTTTCGTTGTCGTCTTGTCTCCCGTAGATGCTGTTGTTAAGGATTTGTTCATTGGTCACATCTTGCTGCTTTCCTCTTTTAACTCTACTAATCACGTTCTTGACTTTGCAAACAAAGAACCTGAAGGGACAAGAAGAAGAAAAGACAATGAAATAAGGTATGACTTCGTCTAATTAAGAGTGCATTTTAATTTATCACATCTAACACTCTTAAGCGTTATTCCACGTACAATACTTTATCATTATTTCCAGTCTCCATCTTTTATTTATTTATTTGAGGTTTTTAGCTTAAGTAAATAATAATAAAAAGAAGAAGAAGAAAAAAGAAGCAATTTGACCCAGGAGGAGTTTATGGACAAACCGCCAATCTGCATTAAAACTCACCATTTCTTTTAATGTTCCTGGTCAACGGCGCACTAGACTGAGCAAGGACACCTGGACAAGGACTGACCACCGCTCTGCTGACCACCTAAAACATACAGAATACATATAAAATAACAGAAACTTAACTGATTTTTACATTAACGACAGTTGTAACATTTTAATGTCGGTCTTTAGATCAGCTTTTAAAATTTCATTGTGATAGGTAGGATTATGATATCTTAAATAATTTATTGTAGGCAAGTCAAACAGACGAAATACTCGTTTTGTTTCACCAAATTACGGGATAAAAGAAAATCGACCTGCTTTGTACTTAATTTAAGAGATAGTTTTCAACAAATCAAATGATAATTTGTTGTTCGGTATCAACAGTTATTGGTCAAATATTTGCCGTTCATGTCATTTACTTACCATATTCACAGTTTCCCCGCAGTCCACTATTACTTGGATAGCCGTAGACTGGTCAACATGGTCAAAGGAGTGACCGTTCACACTCAACACACGATCATTTATCCTAAAAAACAACAAATATGAACAATTAGAATTATTCTCTCCTTTTAATTGAGACATTTTATAAATTTGACGTTTTATAATGAAATCGCTGCATATTGAGATGGTAAATTCATGTCAAGAGTCCTTACTACGTTTGAGAAAAATTAACACATTGTTTCTCGTCCAACAGGTATTTTTTGCACATAACTGTTAACTTGTTCGACTCCACTGTATGCGAAATAACACAGAGTGACTTACTGTAACTTTCCCTCTGCTGGTCCAATCTTGATGACGTCAGATATAACGATGGAAGGATCACCATTACTTGGGTTGTCATAACCACCACTTACTGCTATACCTAACCCGACCAGACGCACCTAAGCAAATGAAAATTAATAAATTATCGTGGATTTTGGCGATAGTTTACTGGCGTTATTACAGTCACACTTTTCAATTTGTTTAAATTTGCTCTTAATAAAATTATCTACAATAAAATGTCTGAATTGTGAGGAAAAACATTCTCCGAGTCATTAACCCTGAGCAGCCTAAGATATTTAAAACTTTTTTTGAAATCAGAACTGTCAATCGATATTAATAATTTGGGACAATTAAACAAGTGGATGCTAAGCATTTCAAATTAATCAACATGGTTAGTGACTTCAGGTGATTATCGGCCACCCGCTGAAGCCTAATTATATTTACCTATTATATTTACTTCAGACCGATAATTAGGGCTGGCTTTTTAATTTCCTGAGGTGAGCAGAGTTATGGAGATAATTTGAGTAAGTTATAAACAACTTAACAAAAATTGTAATTGACAAATGCTCCGTGATCAACGTACCTTGGAGATCTTCACGTGATGGGTCTCCCACAAAACTTCATCTTCAACCTAGAAAAATCAAAAATACATATAAATACATATAAAGCAATACATTTGCCAATTTAACTAAAACACACATATAGATGACAAAAAATCAAAACGTTACTTTTATTCAAAATCGACATTTCATAACGGTAAATGCTGTTTGATATTCAAGTCATTTTTTGGGAAAAAATCATTTTCATAATGAGTCTACGGCCTTTTATAAAACCCTATATCACCGCATTTAAAACATAAAAATGTCTTTGGGGAAGACAAAGTATAAATAAATAAATAGATAAATAAATAAATAAATAAATAAATAAAGACTACAAATATAAGTTTCAAAACCTTAAACTCTATATGAGTTACATTGGTTTTTGATTCAAACGTTGATTAGGACTGTGAATATTAGTATACTATAATAGTACCTCACTCTTCTCTTCTCTCTCGACATTACACATCTTCAACTTCATCTTTTTCTCTTGGAATATCTCTTCTTAACTAGTGAACAACTGAACTGCATACAAGGATGACAGGACATGAACTGATGGTAGAACACACTATAAGCGTGCTTTTATAGACAAGTCACCTGTGATCTTTTGACCACGGCAAAAAGAACAAACGAAATTAACGATGATCTGTCTGATCAGGTGGCTCGTGCCGTGCGACATCAAAGGCCCGACATGATTGTTCAATTAATAGTGTAACACAGGTACTAAATAGTTAATTGGAGTTAACTGGGTTACGTGTACCTGTTATATGAAGCCAGTTTACAGGCTATAGACAGTTCATCTCTTTTGTCATACTTTCATGTACTTTGATGTAAGGTTAATTCCTTTGAATAAAAAATAACGGATGCCAATTATATAAAAGTCTGAAGTGAACAGGGTTTGGATAACAAACAGACCACTTTCTATCTCTTTCTTTCTCTCTTTGTGCGTGTGTGTATGTGAGTGTGTTTGTGTGTGCGTGCTAGTGTACCTATTATTTGAAGCCAGTGAGCAGGTCATAGCCAGTTTATCTCATTTTTTAAAATTTTTAGTACTTTGATATGTGGTCAATTCTTTCGGATGAAAGATATTATCAATGCCAACCATATATACGTCTGTAATGAACATAGCTTGGATAACAAACAAACCAAACTCTCACTCTAGAAAGAAAGCGCTATTGTCTCCCAATAAAATATACAATAAAATATTAAATTAAATAAAAATCACTTAATTTCTTAAATTGCTGGATTTTTACAAGTATCCGAAAGGACAGATATCACGAGAACATCAACTATTGTTATGTTAGAAAGTTGCCCTTCAGAGAAGATAAATTATCGGACAATCTTATTTCTTTATAAAAAAGATAGGCCCTACTGGGATTCGAACCCAGGATCTCCTGTTTACTAGACAGGCGCTTTAACCAACTAACCCATGGAGCCGAGATAAAGGAACAAATATTATCGAAATAAAAAATAATAAAGATTGAGCAGTTACAGGTACCTGTTTTGCTACGGCAAGTATAGCGGATGAAGATATCATGTTATGGCTTGTGATCACTGTTTACTGCTTAAAGGAGCACCTTTCAAACAGTAGAAAGGAATATCCCAAGTTAAGCAATAACGACAAATTCAATTTAATCATGAGGAACTTAGGTGAGACAGTGCTATAAAACAGTCTTTAGTTAGTACCCGAAATGTCTCTTTGAGGAAAAGACGGGTGCGATTCTCACTGGGTGCGAGAGGTCTCGGGTTCAATTCCCGGCCGAAGCCTATTCTTCTTCGTCTAATCTTGTATTTTAGCGATCATGGTGGATAAAATAGTGAGAAAAATACTCATCCGTGATATGCAACCAATAACATTTATAAAAAAGAAAATATCAAAAGGCTTTGATTATCATTAGTTTAATTAGATATTGAATATCATAACATATCAAAATTCTCAATAAATTCCCCGTGGCCATCACTTCTTTTGGGAATGAGTGAAAGAAGTATCTATGAAATCCCGCCAGCCATTGTTCCCTCTGTCTCCATTTTTCTCAGCTGAACGACCTCGAGCATACGACACGCTTTGACTGGTTATTTGCTGAACAAAAGAGATCAAATGTGTGTCTTCGCGTGCCAAGCACACCTTACAGCTTCCTTTTCAGCTAGTTATTAATTGCGGGTGTGTATATATATAGTATTACTATTAAATAACTGAAATTTAAGATGATTAAAAAGATGACGGTCAAAAAAGAAAAAAGAGACGCACTTCCACAGATATGCTTAGCAACAGATATTAAACGCGTGTCTTCGTGTGTCAAGCACACCACACGGCTCCAGTTTCAGCGACTGATTAACTATGAGTATGTGCAGTACGTATTACTACAGATAGCAGGATTGATTTTGCAATAAAAACATATATAAATACAAATATATTTATGTATATCAAAGAGGATAGAACAAAAAATTGAAAACACTTCTGTCCATTGTTGTCCCAAAGAAAGAAACAGACAGCATGGGGCAAATGGGAAAATGTTAATACTGGAATCACATTAACGAGAAACGAGTGAGTTATCATTAAACAAAAAGAAAAAAATAGCAATAAATGGAATTAATAAAATGAAAAGGCTGAAGGTTGAGGCGAGGAATGAAATATAGCTTTCAAGTTTCCAGTGTTTGATGTTGCAATTTTTTTATCAACGTGATCAGTGCTTGAAACTGTACAAACTATTCAATTAAGTGTTACTAGACGGTGGCTGGTAGAAAATCGTGGAATCGGTTTAATTTGCAGGAAGTGGAACGTGGCGTTCCAGGCACGTAGCCAACTATTGCAAAAGGGGGATTCTTTTTTCTGAAAATGTGGACCTTTTTTTCATGAAACCTAAGTTTACCCTAATTAAATTTAACCATAGTTGAAGTTTTCCCTGCAAAAAGGGCGATTTTTGAAACCCCCCAACCTCCCCCCCCCCTTATGAAAGCCTGTTAGTTGCATTGTTAAATATAATATAATAAAGATAACGCGACCGTGTTACTGTCAAAAATAATTATCCCATTATAACATGTTTACTGGGGTATTATCAATAAACTTGAGTAATGAGTATAATGTATACTTTAGGCTGATATTGTATATTCGACTTATTCAATTATAATTACGACAGATTAAAAATACAAGAATGGCGTCAAATAAATATATATAATTTATTTAACAAACAAAAACGTAACAAGCGCACATTGGTATTCATCTTACCAAATCAGAGAAAACGAACACTGTTATGAATCTACTCAACAGAAAACAGTGAAGTCAGCTAACAGTGATTATCCTCGCGCATATCAATTCAAAACAAGTTGGTAGGAATGCCAGCATTCACAATGGAACAAATAATATTGGCGAAAATTGCTCAGCTCCTTGGGTTCTTTTTCTTTATAAAGATCACATTCCAAGATTATCAATCTAAGTCTATCAAATTGAAGGCGTGAAAGCGATGAAGCATTCAAGTACGAGTCACAAATGACTCAAGGGCTTGGCTCTTGACATGAGTGGGAAATATTGCTACATGTTTGTCACAGACATTACACGTGTCTTAGAAATATCAGTAAGGGTGTGGTCTCTTCCGACAGATTCCCGTCACACTCTGGCGTCTGTTGAGGAATGTCTGGCCTCGCATCACTGAAACATAGAACATATATTTTAAGATAAGTTCTAACGTACGGTTTGATTTTTCCCAATAAAGTAATATGATGGAACTATTGACATGAATACATAAAAGATGAAATCCTCCAACTGACAACTACTGACACAAAAAAACTTATTTACAATTTTAGGCATAGAATAATTGACTATTTACATTTTGCAGTAACGCTGACAGTGAAGAACCATACCGATATATCAAAAACGACTTTGAAACGCACATGAAACAATGCTAATAAAATTGTATTCGACATAGTTCGTTTTATCATTTAACATCCCTTATCTTATTATGGATTATTATACTTACAATTGACGTCAGTATCTTGTCTGTCTCAATCCTAATGATGTGGAGATGTGGCGAGACCCGCTCTCACATTTTTATTCCATCTGAGAGGTCCAGGTGACGCAAATGCGAGCTGTTCGTAGTGGTGGAGATCATATCTCATTAATGTTTCTTCTCGTGCGGCTGGCGGTGGACGTAGAAAACTTGTCATAAGTGTCGGCCTTGACGTCTATGTTGACGTTGTTCACTTTCTTTTTAAGGGTAGGTTCATATGACAGGTCTTCGATGCCGTGAGCTGAAAAACGATAAAATAAAATTATCAGTATAACTTTCTCAGAGTGAGTAAAAAATGATTTATACTGGAAAATGAGTATATCTTGGGCGTTCGTGGCGTTCAAATAATGACACATATAAAATGCTGTTTTTAAAGGTGACCAACCTTGATCAATAGATAATTATCGTACTGGTAATGTCAATTTCCTATTTTCAACCGATAGAAACTAGAAAAGCTTTGACTTACCAACTTCTGATTCTTCCTTTTCTTGTCTTCTGAGGATACTGTTGTTAAGGGGTTGTCTATTGGTAGCATCTTGCTGCATCTTTCCTTTGACTTTGCTTATCACTTTCTTGGCCTTGCGGACTAAAGAATCTGAAGAGAAATCGAAAAGAACGGTAAATGAAATCAGGTATAACTTTGCCTCATTAAGATTTATTTCCTCCTAATCACATCTAACAAACTTATATTTTTATTTTTATTTTTATTTTCATTTTCTTTTTTTACCTTTTTGTGGAGTCATTAGCAATAGTAGAAAATAATAAAAAGAAATATGACCATGATAATGTACAATTCCAAAGCCGTCAATCTTAATTAAAACTCACCACTTCTTTTATTCTTCCTGGTCACTGGCACACTGGACTGAGCAAGGACTACTGGACAAGGACTGGCCACCGCTCTGCTGACCACCTAAAACACACAGATTACATATAACGTTAACAAAACAGAAACTTATTTTTACATTAACGGCATTTACAACATCTAAACGTCGGTCTTTAGATCAACATTTTACATTTCGTTGTGGTAGCTGAGAGTATGATATCTAAATAAATAAATCAAAGTCTGACACACGAACGATTTGTTTTATTTCACCAAATTATCGGGTAAAGGACTAAAGACGTTTGTTCTATTTAAACAATTGGAGGTATTCAACTAATTAAATGACATTGTTCTTTGGTATCGAAATTTGTTGTTTATATATTTGCCGTTCATGTCGTATACTCACCATATTCACAGTTTCCCCGCAGTCCACTATTACTTGGATAGCCGTAGACTGGTCAACATGGTCAAAGGAGTGACCGTTCACACTCAACACACGATCATTTATCCTACAGCAAAACAAATACATATACAAACAATTAGTTTTATTGTTCCCTGAATATGACATTTTAAAACGATTAAGCTATAAACATGTTAAATACGCATGATGAAAATGCTAATATCACTGCATATTGAGATTGTGAATTCATGTTAGCTTGCTATGTGTAAGAAAAATTAACATGTAATTCGAACTGAAACTCGCAAATTTACATCTAATAGTTTGATCATATTACATCAGAAGTAAAAATAATAATAATAAGGGACTTACTTTAACTTTCCCTCTGCTGGTCCAATCTTGATGACGTCAGATATGACGATGGAAGGATCACCATTACATGGGTTGTCATAACCACCACTTACTGCTATACCAAACCCGACCAGACGCACCTACACGAATGAAATTAAAAAAGAACATGGTCATGGACATTTGGGCAATGTTTTACTGGTGTTGTTACAGTTAAACTTTTCAACTTGCTTAAATTTATTCTTAATAAACTTATTAACAGTAAAATGTCTGAGAAAAACCCAGTCAAAATTGGTGAAACAGAACTAAAATTTCTTAGAGTAAGTAACCTTGAGCAGCCTCAAATATATTTTCTATCCAAATTGTGACAATTTGCTGAGCATTTTGAATTAATCAACATCGTTAGTGACTGAGGTCATCTGTTGTAAACCTATATACACTACGATAAGCCGATAACTACAGGTTTCTTTTTCTTAAGGTGAGAAAAATTATGGAGATTATGTATATATGCATTTTGAATTAATTGCAAACAACTTAACGAAATCTAATTAACAAACACTCCTTGATTAGCGTACCTTGGAGATCTTCACGTGATGAGTCTCCCACAAAACTTCCTCTTCAACCTAGAAAAAGGAAAAAGATAAATTAAATAATATATTTGAAATTATAAAAAAGACACACAAATGACAAAAAAAAAAAAAAAAAAAAAAAAAAACAACAACAACAACATTTTTTAAGTGAAATTTTACAATGACTAATTCCATTTCATATTTAAGTCATTGTTGATGTAAATAACTTTCATATACAGTACATGTCCTGTTTATAAAACAATGTATCACTGCATTTAAAAGATTAAAATAAATTTGGGAAAATACATTTAGATAAGTAGAGGAATAAATAAGACTTCTAAATTCTAAAAGATAGGATTCAAACACACAATTTTATATGTACTGTAAATAGTAATAGTACCTGACTTTTCCCTTCTCTCACGACATTACACATTTTCAACTTCATCTTTTTCTTTTGGAATATCTCTTCTCTACTAGTGAACAACTGAACTGCATACAAGGATGACAGGACATGAACTGATGGTAGAACACACTACAAGCATGCTTTTATAGACAAGTCACCTGTGATCTTTTGACCACGGCCAAAAGAACAAATGAAATTAACGATGATCTGTCTGATCAGGTGGCTCGTGCCGCATGACATCAAAGGCCCGACGTGATTGTTCAATTAATAGTGTAAACAGGTAGTACACTGTTGATTGGAGTTAACTGGGTTACGTGTACCTGTTATATGAAGCCAGTTAACAGGCTATAGGCAGCTCATCTCTTTTTTAAAATACTTTTATGCACTTTGATGTTAGGTTAATTCCTTTGAATAAGAAAATAAATAATGCCAATCATATATTCGTCGGGAATTAACAGAGGTTGGATAACAAACAAATCACATTTTATCTCTCTTTCTCTCTCAAAATAAATAAATAAATAAATAAAAATAAAATAAAAAATGAACAAAGCAAAGTCAAATAGAATAAAATAGAATAATTCTGAATCATTGTTATCTTTGCCTAACTTTTGAAACTGATGAAGGTCCAAACTTATATAAAATATATGCAGTTGTTTTATCGTAAATATCAGTACAAAGAATCCATTGTTCAAAGATGATAAATTATTGCGCAATCAAGTTTCCTACCTAAGCATGTCAATGCCATTTAAAGAGGTGTTTTTCAATTGCTTTAAAGAGTTCTAGCGAAAGAACCTGCTGCTATAGCTATTTAAACCTAAGGTCGCCATTTTACTAGATATTTGCTTTCACCAACTAAGCCGTAGTGCTGAGATGAAAAAAAAATAATAAAATAAATAAATGAATATTTTTAAGTCAGCAGTTATGGGTGATTGCTTTGCTGCGAGAAGAAATATAAAAAAGAAGAGTTAAATATCTGTTATACGAGCGGCTCGTTGGTCTAGGGGTATGATTTTCGCTTAGGGTGCGAGAGGTCCCGGGTTCAAATCCCGGACGAGCCCTGCTACGTCAACTCTTTTGTCTATTGCAGTTTAAGAAGACAAGTCGAGAATAACCCATTCGTGATGTACCCCTCTACCAAATCGAGCTGTCTATTTATCTATAGACATATCTGTGAATATCTGTATAAAATCAATCTGTCGCCCTGGTAGAGGGTATTCGTGATGTGCCAGCAATCCACAACGCTCTAACATTTTTATGAAGCCCTAATCTATCTGTATACTAAATATGGTTGATATTGAATCAAAATTTGACTTTTATTTGGGTTACGCTTATTTAAACACATGGAAACACATGGGAAATGTTTTCGGATGACATACAAGGCATGGACAACGTGTCAAAAGTGACCGAAGTAGTGTGAATGGTATAAAATACACTGTATAGCCAATATCATACACAATCGTCACAATTTGGCAGGATAAAGGTAAATGCATAGTTTCCATATAATAGGCCTAATCTGTTTTCTCTAAGTAGTTACACAATGGAGTCCGTCTACCTGTACGGTGTCCAGGTGATTAACTGGCTTCTCATAACAGGTGAACAATAGGGTCCGTCTACTTGTACATGTATATGTTAACAGTTAACCAGTCAGGTCAGTCCCTTTGATTATGGTGTAATTAGTTCTGTTATTCGGGTCTCATTTGATCGTCTTACTTATTAAAGCAATGACAGTATGATACACTAACGCGTGTAGGCCTACTTTAGAGAGTCATTCGTTTTTTTTTTTTCAGTCATTGGCTTCTTAGAATATCCTTTCAGTGCTCCACCCAAAAATGGTGTAGAAGACGATGGCAATTTTGAGCCGCTTTATAGGCCTACTCGGACTGTAATAAACGCAATCTATATACATGTGCTTTATTTTGTCGCATCACGAACGGGCCTTCAAAGCTCACAATTCCTCACCTTACACAGCATCGATTGTGACCAAGTGAATTGCGATAGATGCGATAACAAAGCTTATAAATACACAAAGCTTAATCGCAACTAACACAATATTTAAACGTGTCTCTGTTCATTTATATTTAATTACCTCTAGAAGAAAATCTTTGATTGTGAGGACTAAAAACACCTGATCTCTACGATAGAAGAATGTTGTTTGGATGGGCGTTTTATGTCATTAAACTTTATATGTGGCCATAAGTTGTTTGATATGAAGTTGCCATAGCATTGGTTTACTTATGTCACGTGACTACAACAGGTCTCCAACATGGCCACAAGTGTGTGAAGGCACGTCCCAGTCATAGATATTCTCGTAATGAAGAGAAAGTGAGTGGAAAGGGTATTGTTTGAAGACATTTATTATGGCTGCAGCTAAAACCAGTGCTCTCCCGACGGTTTTGAAGCAGTACGCGCCAGAATATGAGCCGAAGTTCGACAGGTAAGTTGTTGTCATACACTAAGTCTGAAAATATTGTTGTGTTGACAAGCACAGGTGCCCGCTGCAAATGGCAAACTCCTCAAAATCAATCTCCTTCAGATTTTGTCTTTTTGGCGGCACGTTGGCGTAATGCTCTCTCTCTCTCTCTCTCTCTCTCTCTCTCTCTCTCTCTCTCTCTCTCTCTTTCTCTCTCTCTCTCTCCATACATGTGGGTCTCTCTCCCTTAGCTCTTACGCATTCATTTTTCTTCAGAATCAGTGAATAATGTAGGCTTGGGTAACTTAATTGTTGTTTCCTTCAATAAATCAATCAGCATACCACCACTTAAGTCTTAATATTGTAGTCATGTTGATGAAATCAATGAACTCGGTGTACCTTTACATTAATCAACTGTCCCAGTACTTAATTAGTCAGTGTCAATTGTCTTATTAAAATGTACGTGCCTATGTGAGTGTGTGTGTGTGTGTTGAGTGCATGTATTAATAGTATAAATTGTACTGCATTGTAGCAGTTCAAATAAAGTCCCACTATATAGTTTTATTTAGTATGGTTACTATGCATGCTTAGTCTAATAGACTACCTTAATTGTTAGTATGAATGATTTGTTGTCTCTAAGATCTATTTTGTTGGACTACTATAGCACACTCATTTTTTGTTCCATCTTTGAATTTTTGGCGTTGGTGTTATAAATTTATTTAGAAATGGTGGATTTAGGTTCTTTCAGTTTATGGCAGCCACTATATACATGTAGCACAGTGAAGTGCAGTGGATAGAAATATTAGCTTGTAAGAGAAGGCATCAATCCTGAGGATTGATTTCATGTCAGATATTATGACTGGCCTCACCATATGCTAATGACTTAGTTTATTCATCATGGAAACATTTTCAGCATTTTCTCAAGGGTTAGTCTACAGTGCGTGTATATGTGATGTCTATTTTGCTTACATGGTACAGTGTACTTGTATTGGTTTAAGAATGTGAAGAGTTGTAATAGATTGATTTGACTAAATTACAAGTAGTCTTGAAACTTTGCTAGTATGTGCACTAGTAATTACTTTCGGTTAAGGCTAGATTTATGTAATAGGAGTTAGGTAAACACAAGCTTATTTCAATTGCATCATATTATTTTGGAATCTGCCCTGTCATGTACACAATCATTGCTGCGTAATATTAATTTGTCATGGGTCGTGTTCACATCGAGACTAAGTTAGGCCAAAAATAGTTAACTACTAGTAATCCTTTTACAGGGTGGCCAGATTACATAGCCCCCCCCTTCCCCCCCGGGCATCATACTGTTATTAGTTCATCACATTTTGATCATGCTAAGGCATGTTTTGCAAAAAGTCTTATTTTGTTGCTTAAATTAGTGAAAACTGCTTACTAGGAATGTTGACAATGAAATATTTCACTTTATGCTGTCAGTTTCACCTGTAATAAATGCTATTGAAACATGAAAGTAGGCTACATGAAACATGAAAGTATTATCAATATGAAAAAGAAATTAGTTGTAAAATGGGGAATATGATGTAAGAGCTTGGAAAATCCCCTAAGATTCTTAATGAAATGAAGCTAAGATTTTTGATGAATAGTTTGAAATAAAGACAGCATTTCAATTTAATCAAATTTTTTAGGAATCAGGGCTTTTGTTGCTTGTGTGCCTTATTTTAGTGAACTTAGTTTGGTGTGGAAAGAGTCGTAGTTTTATACGGTAATGTATACTAGTAGACCTGAATATGTACAGCTGTATTGCAATATGTGACAGTACATGTCAGCAGTATGTAAAAGACATTGCCACATGTAAATATGTATATACTATTGGGCTCAACAGGGGCGGATCCAGAGATATTTTCTGACAGTCTTCCACGTGATCTTTGTTGATCCATCCTCCATTTTTTGACCGTCTTCCGACAGACAAAAATTAGGTACTCATTAATGTAAACTTAGAAATTTGACCGTCTTCCGGAAGACAGAGAAGACAGCCTCAATCCGCCGCTGCTCAACCCTCTATGTGAAATCACATTGCTCTCACAGTCACAGAAGCTACTAATACATGTATATGGAGCGACACAAAAAGTATATCATAACTTGAGACAAAAAGAAAATCCCAAAGTATAAGTCAGTTTCTGATTATGACTACTTTAGGAATGAACTGCAGGTTAATTTGACTCATGCAAAAAAAAAAAAAAAAAAGAAAAAGTTGCACATTGGGTAGAAAAGAAATATTTTAGTAAGACCAGATGTTGACCACATATTTACTGTTGGGTGGAGTGAAAACTTTGTTATCTGTACTGTGTATGGGTCAGTTAGTTGTTTCAGCAGAGAAAACTGTTCATTTTAAAAATATATAAATCCTAATAATAGCATACTAGTACTAGTAAACCAGGTCTGCTTTCAGATAGAGTTTGTTTTCACATTCATATTCCATGTTTTAGAAAAAAAAAAAAAAAAAAAACAGTATAGTTTTTAGCAAGTTTTTTTTCACAAAGCCTGTGTGCCTTTATGGCATATGAGAAAATGATAAAAAGACTACATAACTTATTTTCACAAATTTATCATCCTTTTGGTCATAAATTAATTATAAAGCTGTAAAAAACCAAAGATGAAAGAAAAAGAAGAAAAAGCGAAGAAACAGTGATCTATTTTAATAGTTGATCAGGGCACCAGGAGGATCAAAATGTATAGCAGTGGTGCAGGCGCTGGTGTATTAGCACTTTCTCGTCTCTGAACAGCTATTTCTGTCTAGATATACTGGACTGCATAAAGTATAGACTTGGGGTTTTTTCTCCTTTTAAAGAGAATTCTTTTAATGAAAAAAAAGTGAAAAGTTGCTCAGGGATTTTGTCTTAACAAACAGATCCTGATGAAATTCAGGGCAGCTAGTTGTCCATTTCTCTCTTTGTTTCATACCCTGTGCCTTCTACTATATATTTACAGTGGGTATTTTTTCTAGCATAAATCACCAATATGACAAAGAAAATGTTTTTTTTTCAAGAAAAAGGTGACCCCCTTTGAGATGACCCAGAAGAACCAGCTTCCATATCACCCAGTCTCACTCCTCATAAAACCCAATCCCTGTGTTGACTCTAATAGTACTATGAAAGATCAACTCTCCTGACCCCAAAACTGTCACCCCCGCTTTGTTTACATGGCCGGCTATCTGCTGAGGTAGGAAGATAAATGAGAACGCAGCCTCCAGCTCATTGGTTGACAGAGAGACAGGTGTCAGTGCGTACCTTAAGTCTGTCTTTATTGCCCAGTACATGTACGTTTAGGACACGAGGTTTTCACTACAGGACAGGTTGTAATTGTCATTCACCCATGGATCTTCAGAAATCATCTATTTTAGGTTTATCATGGGAACAAGGGACAGTGTCATTGAGTACTAGTAGTAGTAGATTTTACTGTGTAGGAGCACCGCATCTCTGGCTGTATTTGTGGAATTAGGAAATTTGCCATAGCCTTTGGGAATTGCTACTAGTATCAGTTTGTTACCTGGACAAGCAGTGAGAGGGATCAAGCTTTCAGAAGGATGACAATTCACTACATGGGATGTATTGATTGGTTCTTGTTCAGGTACAGAAAGGGCATGTAGGAGGTATGACTTGTATGATGTGTTAATTACTAATACCATGTTATTTGATAGCGTGAATTTATGTAACAGCTGGTGTGTGTTGTAACATGTAGGTTATCTAGTTTGATTGGATGTGGTTGCTGATACCTCAAACCGCTAGTTGTTTTTTGTGATGATAGCACTTGGACAAGCCTCTGTGTGTGCAAGTGAAATTTTATGCGTGCATGTGTGTGTGTGTGTGTGTGTGTGTGTGTGTGTGTGTGTGTGTGTGTATGAAAAGTTGGCTCTGGGAGACATAATTCTATTCCAAAATGATACATTATTCTATACACCATGCAAAAAAAAAAGNTTTCTCTCTTTGTTTCATACCCTGTTCCTTCTACTATATATTTACAGTGGGTATTTTTTCTAGCATAAATCACCAATATGACAAAGAAAATGTTTTTTTTCAAGAAAAAGGTGACCTCCTTTGAGATGAACCAGAAGAACCAGCTTCCATATCACCCAGCCTCACTCCTCATAAAACCCAATCCCTGTGTTGACTCTAATAGTACTATGAAAGATCAACTCTCCTGACCCCAAAACTGTCACCCCCGCTTTGTTTACATGGCCGGCTATCTGCTGAGGTAGGAAGATAAATGAGAACGCAGCCTCCAGCTCATTGGTTGGCAGAGAGACAGGTGTCAGTGCGTACCTTAAGTCTGTCTTTATTGCCCTGTATATGTACGTTTAGGACACGAGGACTTCACTACAGGACAGGTCGTAATTGTCCTTCACCCATGGGTCTTCAGAAATCATCTATTTTAGGTTTATCATGGGAACAACGGACAGTGTCATTGAGTACTAGTAGTAGTAGATTTTACTGTGTAGGAGCACCGCATCTCTGGCTGTATTTGTGGAATTAGGAAATTTGCCATAGCCTTTGGGAATTGCTACTAGTATCAGTTTGTTATCTGGACAAGCAGTGAGAGTGATCAAGCTTTCAGAAGGGTGACAGTTCACTACATGGTATCTATTGATTGGTTCTTGTTCAGGTACAGAAAGAGCATGTAGGAGGTATGACTTGTATGATGTGTTAATTACTAATACCATGTTATTTGATATCGTGAATTTTTGTAACAGCTGGTGTGTGTTGTAACATGTAGGTTATCTAGTTTGATTGGATGTGATTGCTGACACCTCAAACCGCTAGTTGTTTTGATGATAGCACTTGGACAAGCCTCTGTGTGTGTGAGTGAAATTTTGTGTGTGTGTGTGTGTGTGTGTGTGTGTGTGTATGAAAAGTTGGCTCTGGGAGACATGATTCTATTCCAAAATGACACATTATTTTATACACCATGCCAAAAAAAAAAAAAAAAAAAGGAAGTCAAGTAGCTGAGAAGATATTAGCAAGGACAGCTTCAAACAGCTGATAAGTTAAGGACATGACCAGCAGTGAAAACAAGCTGTGGTCGTAATAATAATAACAAAAAAAGATGTCCCGAAATAGATGACGTTTAAGATTAAATGGATGATGTTTAAGATGAAATAGATGACATTTAAGATGCACCAGTAAGATAATTATTAGTACCAGCAAGGGCATCATAATGTAAAAGAACCATTTAGTCTCTAGTTTGAGCGGAGCCATGGTTGAATTGTGGAAAATATAAAGATTTATATGCAATGAAATAAAACATTTAAATTGTGTCTAACATGACTATGTGATCTAAAGTAAGCATGATGAAATGGATTTTATTCACTACTGCTATTTTATCTCCTTACTTACATTTTGAATGGCCATTTTTCAGAAAATTTAATATTAATATTATCATTAAAACACAAGTGGAAAATGTCTAGTTAATGCCCTGTCTTAATAGAACTGTTAGTGCAGTTACTTCTTACTAGTAGTTATATACTCAGTGTAATCAGAGCACTTGACAGGTTTTGTGCTGAGAGTAGCAGGTTCTTATCTCTGACCTGCACATACCTTAGTGTGGAGGTGTGGAGATTTGGGTGCAGTACATTGCTATTGCTTTCTCTGTCTCTCTCTCTCACACACACACTCTCTCTATCTCCTTTCCTCCTTCTCTCTCTCTCTCTCTCTCTCTCTCCCCTTTCCTCCTTCTATCTCTCTCTCTGTCTCTCTCTCTCTCTCTCTCTCTCTCTCCTCCCTTCTCTCTCTCTCTCTCCTTCCTTCTCTCTCTCTCTCTCCCTTGTCTACAACTGCGAGCCTGTGATAGCTTGGATGGTGATGTCAGTTTAGGTGGTTGTCAGGTTAAAGCGTGTGTGTGTGTGTGTGTGTCAATATATTACTAGTGTGTATGTGTGTGGGAGGATACACATGCATGTTTACAGCAGTGTCATTTTACTTGTGTTTACAGCTCAGGATAACACCTGACATAATTACCTATAAAAATATTTGCGTTTCTATTATTGTGACAGTTTATGCCCTTACATCTTATATTATATGAACTGCTGTCTTTATCCTGGGATGTATCTGAAAATGAAAAGGAATTTTTGTATTAATCCAACTTTCGATCACATTGCAAATATGGGTCTTATTTTTCAAAGATTTTTTTTATTTATTTTTTATCTGCGCTAGCGTCACTAGAAAGCAATGTCATAAAATAAGCATATTTCACTACTGTTTAAAATTTGCATCAGAAGAGGCAGTTTGAAAATTGGACTTGATAACATATTTTTTCAAAGTTACTAGCATGCTCTTTTTGCACTTTTAACTTAATTACAGTAATGTTAGTACTGTATAGCACAGTTTATAAAAATCTCCCTCCAGTCCTCACAGTTTCATATGAAAGGCTTTATATTAAAAGTGTAGTCACTCAGTGTTTACATAATTATCTGTCTGTCATTTGGAAAGTCTATGATTGCCTGCCATGACTTTAGTTGTCTGTTTGCCCAGTGTTAATCTAGATGTGCTTTATGCCTCAGAGACCATAGAAACTGTTTGTACAGAGGTTCATCTGTGAGTGCTTTGGACATGTTTGGAAAATCAGAATACAAGCTAAGTTTACTCTACAGTAGATAATAGGAAAATACTTGTAAGTGACTCTTTGAAGTTTTTGAAAACTAGTTTATTGTGATTCGTATACCATCGAGAGAGAGAGAGAGAGAGAGAGAGAGAGAGAGAGAGAGAGAGAGAGAGAGAGAGAGCGAGCTTACAAGAAACCACTGAATATATCTGCTTTATTTTGAATAACACATTTAAGCAAAATGAAGATGCAGATTCTTGTTAAAAAGATATTTTCAAATTGGAACATTATCACATATGTATAAATTTATTCCTTCATATTTGCCACAAGATTGAGACAAAACATCATGTGCAGTGCAAGGCTGTCTTCTCCACTCCGCTGCAATTTCTCATCTCAACCGTCACATCTAACACAATCATATCTCCCCAGGATCACTAGGTGCCAACTCCATGGTGGTCACTCAGTCTTTTACATCCTCTTTCAGTTCACACCTTTATGATCGATCTTTTTTTTTTTTTTGCCCATTTTTCTCCTCTCCCAAACATTCCACACCCATGCGCGTCATTGTGTGGGTGTTTTGTTATACTACAAGGCTTTGACTCCGTGACGAAAATTGCTTGTTCTCAGTTGACATTGTCATCGACAATGAGAGTTCACAGAGGTGAGGTTTCTCATTCACTGTTGGTATGTGGTCTTTTTATATTGATACATCTTGTGTACACTTCCCATTGGTCAGTAGCAAAATTGACCTGGACAAGAATTTGAATTAAGAAACTTTGGAATAAAATCTGTAACCAGCCAAAGTGATGTCACTAGCAGTTTGTCTCGTAGACATTTTGTAGACAATTGGGGTATACTCACTAGTTAACAAGGAAGGGGTTGCCCTTTTTGTTATGAATAATGAAAAGAAATGGCTCTCAAATATCATATTTATGTAGTCTGTTTTGAGATACAAAGGCCTGTCACTGAATTATAAAGTTCATATTGAATACACGCGTCCTCGCTGACACTCCACTTTATTGACTTTTTATGCCTTCACTTCGGCATCTTCATAATATAAATTTGTATGCCAGTTTTGATGCAGTTGAAGAGCCATATGTAAGCCAGTATGAAGAATTATAATAAGTGCATTTTGTTTAGTAGTAGTGATTTTTCATTATTTACTAACTGTTACCCTGTCATCAATAATGTCCTTTACTGTACATTTTTAAAGTGATAGCTTTTTATGAAGACACTGTTTCTGAGCATGTACTAGTACCGTAGCCTTCACCCATGATGTTTGTCAATATTGCTCTGCAGTTTCCTCGATTAAACACCTTAGAAGGAAAACCCTGTTGCTTATTATTCTCAAACTTACAAGTATGATACTGAGAACTGCAATGAAGCTCAAGATTGAAAAGCAGCTTGACTGGATTGTATAAATTCTTAAACTTCTTTGAATCTGAGCAAAGGCTGACTGACATGCAGAACTTAAAAAATAGTTTGTGTCAATTTCGATGTGATTTACCTAGTAGGAGAACTTATTTAAATTTGTACCTTTTAATTGAATTGGAATTTTAAGGATGCGGCAAGCTTAAGCCTGTGGATTATAATACATGATCTAGAAATAAAGGGAAGGTTCGAGGCAATATGGCAATCCCAAAAAGGGTCTCTTTAAGGTGGAAAGATTGAAATGTTTCTATAAAAAGTTCACAGAAAAAAATATTTCAGATGTTCAGCCTGTGGGTTGCATAATGATATATTGAGAGAGAATGTCACTGTAGTAAAGAAGATTATGAAATCAGTCAAATAAATAATGTAAAACACAAAATTTAGACATTAAGTATGCTCAAAATCATGTAACATATTTTGTGCCTCATTCGACATTGTCATCCATCGCCACAAGTTATTTGTTCAGTAATTTTAATTTTTCCAATTTTTAAAATGCTTGAATCTTTCTGTCAATAAGAAAAAAGCCCACCCAAGCACCCAGTCAAGTAGAATCTTCACATTAAGCTATTAAAGTAAATTCACACTTGTGTGCTGTTTGCTTACAGCCCCAAAAGAGAAATTGCAAAAGGGGGAAATTTGACAGTGTCAAGTTCTGACCACAAACCACACGGGGGTGACCACAAGGCAGGTAACCAGAAGACTGACCACCACAAGTCGACTGACCACCACAAGCAGTCAAAGCATGGGAAAGAAGGAAAGAGGAAGAATGAAGAAAGGTTGTCCAGGGACTCCAGTTTTGCTGAAGCGGCACAGAAGGTAATTGCAAAAAAGTATTTTTTTCTTTTTTCATTTTTGTGTGGTCTGGAATAATCCAGTACATTATTTCAGTACTGTAGTATATAGATATATGCAAAACACCCTCGAGCTTCTTAAGCATAGTTCTCTTAATATTCATTCAACTCTGATCCTTACAAGATTTTATAGAATGGCCATTTTTAGCAAAAGTATGATCAGAGCAATTTGATATTGTGTCTGGCATAGTTAATAAAAGATAAATACTGGGTCAATTTAGAATTTGATACAGGATGTTAGATATTTCCTCTTGGCTTGGGCACTGAGATACCAGTGTCTCTGGCACATCCTCTGTCACGTAATTGTTTTAGGCACACTGGTCAAACATATTCCCATGCTGTGTTGACGGAGCAATGGAGTTAAAGCCCAAATGTAAACGGCAAAGATTTTAGCGAGCAGGCTCCAAGCTCTTCACCTTTAGATAGCACCCCAAGGCAGTGCGTAGAATCAACACAGATCTGTTGCATGTTAGATAATGTTGAGGATGCTGAATTAATTTTGTGGATGCCTCATCAAAGTATCTTTAATTGCATAGTTGGTTTTGCACTTTCTGTGAAACTTTCCTGTTTCAGTCAACTATCAGCTTTCTTCACGCTGAGTTCTAATGGGCATGTAGATATTGGCCATTGATTGGTCAGTTTGCTGGACCAATGAATGCATTTCTCTACAGCAAGCAATTAGTAGAAAGAATGGCTTGTGACTGAAACACAAGATTAAGCATACGTGGAAAGTTTTATGGGGGCAATGCTGATTTCTAGACTCCTTAATTTACCTGAAGTCATCAAAATAGACGCAATGTAATCCTGAAATGTGTTTTGTAATACAAGTTGAACAGTGCACAGATTCGGAGCAATGCAAAAGTTTGCACTATTTGATTTTGAAATTTAAATGATCAAAATCCCCAATTAACGTGCAGTATAGTCTACTAGTATTTCATTGTCCTAGTGTGTCACATGCAATTTTAAGTTTTTTTCTTTTTATATTATAGATGTGCGATGCCAATCTTTGAAGAAAAAATGACAGGCTCGTCATTTATTGCATGATTGTGCATATGTTACATGCCCTGTATATATGTGTCATGTTGACCTGATGCTAAAACCCAACCTATATTCTAAGCTTTCTTACTATATTTGGCTTACAAAGGCATTGTTCAAAGAAAATTCAAGCAATTAGATTCTAATTAAAAAAGAAAACAATCCACTGGTAGTGAGTATGGCACAGATTTTAATAATTAATTTATGATACCCTTAATGAAATATTGCCATCCACATTTCATACGCCTACTAGTCTCTTACAGATACCCTTTTTTTTTTTTTTACCTCACATCATATAAAGTATTATTAAACTGCAAAACATGGCCATTTAAAATTAATCCCTATTGCAGAGAATACAATCAGTTATGATATAACAATTATCTATTCTCTGTATATATATATATATATATGATATGCATAGTTGATGAAGGGAGAACAGCACAGCGTATACCACCATTCATGAAATATAAGTCTTTACTAATTATATTTCTTTTGATGATTGATTTGTATGGGAGGGAATTAACCCTTTTCTTTGATGATCATATTGTACATCATTTTAATTGTTTGAGGGTGACAAAGTAGCTTGAAAACCATATCCATCTTACATTGTGTTGCATTATTGATTTGATGACTGTCACATGGAAATAAGTGTATTTGAGTGTTAATGCTGTTGTGTGTGGCACCCTGAATTTCGTAGTATTTAATTTGAGTGTTTATGCTGCTGGATATGGTACCCTGAATGTCGTAGCAACTTGATTGATCTTTTATTTGTGAATCCTTTTCAAACTCGATCACACAATGAGTATTAGACTTGTGTACAGTAGCAACATTTCAGTATTTCCTAGAATTTTCAATACTTAGTTAATCACCATGTAAATTATTTATTCTTTTGATGGTGATTTGATTTTCAATAGTGCATGTCTGATATTTCTTTTCTAATGCATAAAGTTTAAAAAAATGTATTTACGCATATCCAAACAACAATATGTGTCTAGTTATTCCCATTATTGATAATGTTGATTCAAAGATAAAAAGGCTCTAAGTATTTTATCATTTAATAGCAGAAACATTCATTTAAAATGGTATTTAAAAAACGAAATAACCACCCTGTTAACTCCAACTCCCATGGATCAACTCATCCCAGTTGAATTCAAATATTACACAAACAAATTCACAGTAGGGCCTAAAGTGGAACACCCAGATATATATACATATATTTCCCATAGTTGAACAGTTGGCATGTGCGAACAATCACCTCGGCTTCCCGCTGTATTTGTATTTACTTTCCAGCGTGGCTTGGGGTAGGCAGGGAGGTCCGGGGTTATAATGCAATGTTGACTATGCTAATGGCAAGAAGTAAATGGATGTTGACATAGAACCAAAGGTATTGTGTGGGACTGGTGTACACACATGCTTCAGTTGGAGCAAAAGGGGTTTTCGTTGACAAAAAGCAAATTGTCATGCAGCTCGCTTGGACATTTTAAAGTGTGATTTTGTATACAAGATGGCCTCGTATAATGTGTATTATTGTATATATGCATTTTGCAGGAGTTGGAGACTGTAATATAACTTGATATGGGTGCTGGACAATATGAAAATGGTTTATGAAATAAAATTAAAAATAGAATAAACTTAAGGAATGGGTTTGGCAAGTTGCAGAGCAATTACTTTCATGGCTGTGTAAAAGTGATGTGATATGATATTTAGTGGAAGAACAGTCCAAACTAGAGTAGAAATTTACTGGCATTATATTTATACTAGTATTTTATATAGGATGGTTGGCAGTATGCTTAATCATTGTCATTATTTTTAAAATAACCAAAATTGTTTTCTGACATGATTCTCCTGGTTTTTAAAACACTTTTGAGAGTTTTTGTTTATAAGTCTCTAACCAAAATGATGTCATTATTTGGATTAATTATGGTAAGTCACATATTTTTCAAGGGAAAATGGCTGTTAATTGACTGTGGAAATTTGAAGGTACTTTAGAGTGCCTGAAATCATCTCAATAATATACAGTAGTGTTCTGACAAATATGATTTAAAGGAATATAACAGAATTGATTTTGATATGTGTTCAGATTCTATTAAATATTTCACAATATTGTTGTAAATGTTATGTCTTCCACAAACTGTGAACAATACGAAAATGATCAAAAATTCATGGAAATATAATTTTAAAAAGGTTACCCTAACAGAATTACTTAGAAGTATCAAGACAAAAGTGTATACCAGCCCAGGTTTGTTAAGCATCAACCACCCAAATGCTTCATCAATTTAAATATCAATAAATGATTAAAATCAGAACTGGGGTGGCTTGAATTATTTAGGCAATTAGTCTATATGGTCTTTGTGGCAGAACCAAATTGTTGATGTACTATTGAAAATGTATGACAGAACTTCTGGATGGATGCATTGTTTAAGGTACATTTAATGCCATGAATTGTTGCAGCAACTCGCATTTGAGGTCCATATTGTTTAGTAAATTAATGGGAAGAAATGTAAATGATCACTTTGAAAAAGCACATTTTATATAGAGAGCAGTAAGCAAGTATACAAAGAAAGCTAAAAGATACACATTTGAAACTTGCCCAAAGTCATTACTTTCAGTGTCTACATATCCTGCAATGCTATCTATCACTCCCATTGTGTCAGACCTGAAAAAGGATGAAATCCCTCTAATAAAATACCTTATTTTAGTAATCCCTTTTTAAGTATACAGGAATACAACTACAGGAAACATTTACAACTATATCATTTAAAGGTAGTATACTTTCTGTGTTTGAAACTGCCCAAAACTACCCATCTTTCCAACTTCAGATCTTAAAAAAGGATGAAAACCCTAAAATAAAAGAACCTGATGTTGATATTTGCTTCTGAAATGTACTGGAAAACATGGTGGTATAAATAACTGACCAGCCATTTAAAACTAAATTATTTAATAAGAAAAGTTATAAAAAATTGAATCCAAGTTTAGAAATGAGTAGAGCAATGATATTTGTTAGAAAAAGGAAATAACTTACCTTTTCACAGCAAAATTTGATATGGCAGGAAAAGCCTGGATAGGATACCCTAAATAACCTTCTTTAAATAACAGCTTAATGATGAAAAAAACTCTTAAAATGTTAATTTCCAGCACTGTGGTTTTAGAATATTATTAAGATTGTTGCATTGCAGGGGGAGAACATGCAGGCTACTATGTTTTTTTTTCTTTTTTTTTTCCATCGACCAGGTGCAAGTTTTGGGGTAGCATAAAGTGGGGTTGAATGTTTTTGTAATAATTTTTTAATTAAAAAATGGGTTGCCATTGAATGTGAAAAGCTTTTTGTTAAGACATGGTGCTGATCTGATGTGCTTTCCATAACTGACAGATAAGAAAGTGATTAATTATAACAAAATATACCGCTGGCATATTCAGGAAGACACTTCACACGATGTATGTTGTCTAATTAAGTTGTCTGTTTAACTAACACATTACTCTGGTCGGTTGTGCCAATAAATTAATAATAATGGAAGCCACTCATCTGAAGAATTCTGCTCATTATGGCAAGGCAAGATGGTCTGTTATGGCCTAAGCCGATCTGATTCGTAGGGGTAGCATGCAACAGTGCATGCAGTTTATAATTAGAGCTAAAGTGATTTTTTTCTTGATTTTTTTTCACTGTAAATTTAGCTAATGAATCTTTTAAGAGGGCCTTCGCTGCATTTTAGGAGCTTCAGTAACAAACTTCATTCTAAATGTTAATGAAAAAAATTAGGCATTTAGTAAAAATAGTTTAAAATGTGCATCAGATGTTTATACCTTGTCAAAAGGGATAATTTTTTTCAGCACATTCTGTAATTTTTTTTTGATAAGGATATAATGAAAGATTATTTCCCTTTGTTAATCAAATTTCTGTTTTAGATAGAAGTAATCCTTTTATTGATTTCAAAACAATTGCGTGAGATAACGTAACAATTAGTCATACATAATCGCACTAGTTATTTGACATTAGGTCTGATTAATTGGAATACTTTCTAAGTTCATTAAAAGGCCATTGTTTGAAAGCACTTTTTTAATTTAATTGGGTGGTTGATAGATATCTTGCTCTCAAAGGACTGTTGCTGCTGTTGACATTGAGAATGTTGGTATTTCTGTTTGTATTGAAAATTAACCCATGTGTGAGTAATTTTAAATTCTAAGCTCATATATGTATAATTGGTACAGATTACTTCAAATGTTCTCCTAAAATTACATACACTACAAATCATCCTCAATTGTCGAGAAGTGTTACACTTTCTTTATTCTCCCAAATACCAGGGACATGTTAAAACTATATTATGGACTCCTTCATGTATAATTTGTTCTCAAAAATCAATGGCGGGGTTCAATATTCCAACTTCTAAGAGGATCCAGCCCCGAAGCAATGTTTGTTCTAGACTCCGCAATTACTCTTATGATTACATGAAAAGTAATTTGCTAACTGTTCCCTGATTGGCTGAATTGTTGGTGCCACAAATCGAATTTCTTTTTTTTTTATTTATCATTTTGCTTTTATTAGATTTGAAGGATGCACATGAGGCGAGTTAAATGGAAAATCAGATTTTTTTTATTCAAAATTTCATCACTATGTCTTCCAGTTTGTGAGCAAGGGACACATGGTTTCAGTTTTATAGCAGAAGGTTTAAGCTTATTAATATTTTTCATGTAACTGTATCATCCTGATTTGTTTTATTCTAGTAAATTGAAATGAGTTCAAGAAGAAAAAAAAAAAAAAAAACAGTGCTTAATGAAAATGATATCAGATGTCAGTGTATTCACTATTTAAATCTTGAAGGAGGAATGCATCATTTCAGCAAACACTGACTGTAACCACTTCGGAAATCCTTACAGTTATTTCTAATTATTTGATAAATGAAGATACAACAGTCATTAATACCAGTAAGAGGATTGACACAGGTACAAATATAATGAACTTCTTGAAAATTACTCACTCTAAGATGTGAGCTGCATGCGGCACCATGTTGTGATAATTCTAACAAACACTTTTTGCATTCTCGTAGTGTCTGCCCTTCGTGCTTAAGTGACACATAGCGTGATTATCCGTGTTTAAATATCACTTAATGAATGACAGTTAACATGAAGGTCTGTGAGGCTAACATCTTTATGTACACAGATAACCCTTGCAGGGGGCCAGTGAATAAATTCTTGCAGGAAAAAAGGGTTTTCTCAGTATTGATCCAATTTTTCATGTATGCTGGTAAATATATTTTGTGCATCACGTAAATTGGTTTGCATTTTTGTTGTGTTGTTTATGTTGTTTAATTATGAAATATAGCGCCTTGTAACTTTTATCTAGATAAAAGCAGTTATATTATTCTTACATTCATGTTATTACTATATTTTTTGATAACATGAATGAAAGAATAATATAATACTAGTAACTGCTATTATCTAGATAAAAGTTATGAGTTATAAGTTTTTTCTAACTAACTTTTTTATAAGGTATCAAAATGGGCCTATTGTTGTAGTTACAATAGTCAGGATTGAATTTTTAATTAGCAGTTTGGCAATTTGAAACTGAATATGAAAGGTAATAGTATCACTTTTTGTTGTTTCTTGCAATTTGAACAACATACAATTTCTGACTAAAGAAGTGTGCTTATATATCACACATGATAGTAGTTAGCTTATAGATCAAGTAATGATTTTTCATTCATCTTTATTGCATGTTTTCAAACTATGTTAGAATTAATTTGAAAAAGGTTGAAAGTGTACCAATCCAGAGAGTAAAGTCAGTTCAGACATGATCTTGCCACACCAAGGGAACACAAACTTATTCAAAGTTTTGTGAATGAAAGTGCTATTTGTGTCCGACTTTTATATAGGGACATCATACAATTCATTTCACCTTCGTGCTCAGCTTGCTGGGGATCTTTGTGAAAATTTTCATATTCATGGTAAAAGGCCCCAATTTTAAGACATCATTCAAAAACATGGATAGAGAATTGTGAATGTGTGATTATGCTGATCTCTGGCCCGGGTGTTTAAACTAAAAGCCAGAATCTTTTGAGTTTGGTGGAGTATAGAAGTCGTGTTTGGACAGAGCACTGAGTCCCCTCCTTTCACCATTATTTCTTCTTTTATACACTTTTGGTCGCCTTAGCAACAGTATTTGTTCCGTATCACAACACAAGCCCAATTCAATCCAATATGGTTATTTAGACTAATAGTTCCTTTAACTTTTCAAGACTGTTCATTCATAACTATACCAAAACACCAAAATTGTATACTAGCAAAACACAGGCTTACAAATTGGCCCAGATGCTAACAGGTAACTAGAAAAACGTTCAATGCTGAGTAAAGTAAACACGGTTCGGCAGCCGTGAAAAAAGCTCTTTCAAGATGGTGTGTTGAGAGGCTGAATGGCAGCAACTGGAAGGGAAGTCTACGGGTATTGTGTAATGGAATGTCGCTTTTGTGTAGCGTTATGTCGTTGACAAAGTGCAGTGGGGAGGACCACGCTCTACACTCTCAAAGCGGGAACTCTTTTGTGTGTGTGGACAATGGGGAGGCCATTGTTTGGCTAATGCATATTTATTGGAGAGCCCTGTTGTAGGACGGCTTAGTTCCACATCTAGTGCTCTGTGCCCTCGTGTTTCGCCACCATCGTGGCCGTGGCCAGACACTGGCTCCTTGGACTGGGGGCCCATTTTGGAGAAGGGGTGTGTGAAAATGGCAGCAGAGAGTGACGGGAATTAAGGGTCATTTTGGTGGTAATGACAGTATCTCTTCTGTGGCGGAATGGGGGTCTTCCTTGACTGGGAAGTAGAAGGGAATGATGTTGTCTTAAGTTAGTACCTGTATGAGGATGGCAGTGAGAAGGTAAGAAACCAGTTTGTTGGCAGAGTGTTACAACATATACATATTACATCTTTATTTTAGTACTTACACATGTCTGACTCATAAGGAAAGCCCTATGGGCAAAAAAAAAAAAAAAAAAAAACTTTTTGAACAGTTTTTTTCTTAGAATGTTGAAAATCTGTGACACCAGAGGGATCTGAACTTAAACTGTAAGGATACAAGGCTACATGGGAAATATAATAACAGCGTTTTGTTAGGAATCAGGGTCACATGTTTTAACTGGAAGAATGGGAGAATGGCGAGGACAGGTTGACGATGGTAAAATTATCTCCCCTCAGCAATGGATACCCCAGTGTGCGTTCACGTTTGGTATTGGTGTAGACAGAGAATCAGTGAGGTGGCCTAGTTGTCATGGAACAGTGGACGGTTTGAAAAGCTAGGGAGCATGTGTTTAGAGAATGGCTCTCCTTGTGTATGGAGTTGTCATTATGGTGATTAGGGTGAAGGATTTTGGCTCCCGGAGAAGTTTTACATGACAGTAGTTAAAATGATTTTAGGTGTATTGTGTTGTATGTGTACTTGAAAAAAAAAATGTTAGTTTCTTTTTTAAAGTTAGTTTCTTTTTTAAAGGCGGAATGTGAAAGTGTTGAAAAATTTTATATGTGAGCTGATCTGAAATGAACTGGTAATAGGCATTAACATCATGAGCATTTTTGTAAATTTTAATTTACTTTAATCCTCAAAAAAGTTCTTTGCGTATTTTCAGTGAAAGAGAATTATACCTCCAAGAAATGTTGAATGACTGTTTTTTTGTGTTTGTTGATTGGGCTTCAATTTATTAGGATAAATTATTTAAAATTATTTCATTTCTTGGAAACTTAAATGTTGCAGTTACAAAACTTTACAAAAGAAAAAATAAAATGAATTCCTGTAGCCAGCTTATATGTGAAATTCTGCACCAATTTTGATTCCAATTTGTCACTGACACAAGTATCATGCAACCAAACTGATGATTAATGCGAATGCTAACTTGCAGTTTTGTATCATGTCAATTTATTAATAATATGTGATGCTTTACCTGGATAAATCAATCATCATATATAAAAAGTTATGCTAAATGATTTGCATACACCCAAAATTTTCTCCCCTGGGCATGTTTTGCCTGGTGTGTACTGGTCATTGCGTGGGCCATAATGGGCTTCTATAATGGGTGACCATTCACTGACCACTTCACTGACCAAGCTCTCCCCCCCCCCCTCCTCCCATTTGACTTGTTCTTCAGTTAACAAGAAAGTGGGAAAATACTGCTGCGACAATAGCTTTTACCGGTAATTGAATTCTGTTGTGCAATTCATTAGGGAGTCATTAGAGGAATGGATGGGAAAATGATTGTGGCTTTTCAGTTTGCATCGAGATGGCTTGTTTCAAAGTGTTACACTATTGAAAAGATAAGTAATGTTAACATCTTTTTTTTTGAGGAAATAGGAATATTTTTCTGTATGATTACTCACTCCCAACTTTTATAATATATTTGCTGATATCTGATCCTGTTAATCATTGAAGCAGACATTGACTGGAATCTATACGTAGGCTGAAAGAGAGTGGGTGGGTGTGTGGGGGTGGAAAGAAGGGGAGAGAGTGTGGGGGAGGGTGTGTGGGTTGGAAAAGTTGAAGTCTTTTGGTGTTGAAAGAGGGAGAGATGTGAGGGAGGGTGAGAGGTAATGTGCTACCCTAGTTAGTGCCTAGAAGTGAAAGAAAGAAAAAAGAGCTGAGATAATGTTTTATGGAAACCTGAATATCATCATTTTGAAATGATGCTCGAGGAGCCATTATGATTCCAATTAACTGACCCTGATAGCTAGTGTAAAGTACCCAACATTTGCAAATGGAATGATTATATGCTGTATTGTATATGTTTTCATTTATTTTACATCAGTTTTACTAAAAAGTTTTCACCCTGTTACAGTGGCAACAGCAGTCACCATGAAAGTAAAGGTATCATGTTTGTATTAAATGTCTCTCTTCTCCAAACAATCTCGTGGATTGATTAAAGTTATGATAAATCAATGTATGGATAAAGAGGTGGAAGGACCCGTTTGGAGTTAAGACAAATTGCTTTAATTTAGAAGTCAATACAAACTTAGTCATATCTTGACAAAACACTTTGGTTTATGAAAATTTTCGTCATTGCCTACTGAAGAGAACAGCCTTTAAGATACACATATTTTTTTCACAATATGGAATTGACACAGCTGTTCTTGAGAGAAGTATTGTATGTGCTTAACTATACAGATCTACCAAATTAAATGGTGAAAAGAGCAACATAATTTGGCAGAATTACAATACTTCTTGGACAATTAGGAGAATGCCGGAGTCCTTGAGTGGGAATGAAATTGGAGAGAGATTAACATGGAGACTGTATTTTTAAATTTGTCAACCCTCATATTGAGTTATATAAAAGATGAAGTGTACTGCTTGGCCGGACCAATCTCTTACGTACACACCAGACCCGAGTAGTAATCCCTATTGTAAATCTCAAGCTTAAATTTGACCTAATCTTCCCTGCCTTCAAATTGTTTGATCTTCGCAAACGACAGGTCCCATTCTTCCCGCTCCGAGCTGGGCAGGGCTGCGTGTGCAAGCCTTATACATACACGGATTTCTATATGGTATACACATGGACCAATTTGGCTTGCATTGAGATTAACCTGCTGGAAATGTTATGCTTCTTGTCCATGGAGGGGTTATGCAATGTGTGCAATGCCACAAAGAGAGGACAAATAATTGGACATGCAGGTGAGAGGAGACATTTTCCCGCCTTGACGCCTGCATGCCTAAGGCAATGACAGTGAGGGAGTAGTGGAGAAACTACGTACACAGAGGCGAGTTGACTGATTGTCCACCATTTAAATGTACAGGTATGTGTCGGCCATCTTGGACAAATTAGTTGCCTCACGGTGTGTGTGTGCATGTGCATAGGTTTGTGTATGTGTGTGTGCGTGTGTGTGTGCCTGCCACTAAATAGTAGTGCAAAATTGCATGTATGTGGGTCCTTTTACTTGTGTGAGCATGTGTGTGAGCTTCTTCATTAAACTCAATTCATCCCACCAATGGGATGTTTTCCAGATATTTGAACAGAGAACCTGCAATTGATTTCAGTGTTTAAGTTCAGTTGATTTGAGCACGTACTTGATGTGGCTATGGCCTGTAACGATAAAACAGGCAAATATATCTAATAGTAATGCTGTTAACGTTACTGCTGCTATAGATAACACTCAGTTTTATGATGTAATAATATGTGGATTGATTCAAGACTGCTGTACGTAGCTAGGGTTGAATGAAATGCTCACTAAGGATTTATGAATGTATTATATGATATCATTGATGACTATATTCATGCAGGGCACATATGCGTTGTAATGGTACAGTTGTGTGAGAATCCCATCTGTATGCAGGCCAACATGTGTACCAGTATATGTCACGCCATAATTACTTTAAGGTACATTGTATCAGCATATGTGCATATCAGCCCCCCCCCCCCCATATGCACATGCATTCACACGTGCAGATACATATACCCATATGTATATCGTATTAAATACTACTAGGTTAAATCTTTGGCTAAACCCATTCTTGCTCCAATTCCAATGTGGTCAGTGCGCAACTGGACAAAGAGTTTGACAGATGATTGACCCTTGTTAGGTGGCGACAAATTGCAGCCCATTATATCGGCGGCGACAGTCACCAAGTAGCCAGAGCCCCGCTGTGCCCTTAGTGTCCTGTCAGGTATGACCAGTCTCTAATCTGCAGGAAAAGGGGAGATGATGGTAAAGATTGGGTGGGGAACAGGTGGTTGGGGATGAGTTAGTGGATGGACATGTTGGCATTTTCAAATTGGGACTTAGAACCCCCATAGGTATGAATCCTTATGGTAATCAAATTTTCTGAATGTCTGTGTTATTTATAGTGGATAATTAAAAATTGGTGGTAATTATACAGTTAATCATTTTGTTATATTGCAACAAAATTGACAAACTACTTTGTACACTGCCACCACAAACATTATGAAAAGAAAACTGCGTTACTTATTATTTTCTCACTTTACAAGAATGATTCTTAGGATTGAGATACAGGACTGAAATGCTTGAAAAGGGAAGATGATGGCAGAGATAGGGGGAGGAACAGGTGGTTGGGGATGGGTAAGTGATGAGTGATTGGTATTGTGGACAGGAGCATGTTGTCATTGTGTGGATGTCACATACTTCCTGAGGAACACTGTAAGATTGGCTCATGTTGCACTAATGTTGGGTAATGGGCAGTGATCTGGGAATGGTGTACTGGGTACCTTATCCTCACAGCACTGGGGTACACTGAATAAATATTGCTGGAAGAGTTCTTGCCAGCCGTTAATATTGAAATATATATATATATTTTTTTTACTTATTTTCTTATTTATTATTATTGGAACTTATTTTTTACAACATTTACTAACTTAACTTGCTGGATGTTTGGTATCTCCTTAATTAAAAAAAAAATTTTTAGATATAAAATTTTACCAAATTCATCAGCAAAATTTCATCTCCTAAAAGAAATGAATAATCCTACACCTAGGTTTAGTATGCCAAAGAGGAAATAAAGCCACAGCAGAGATATTGGTATATTTGAAAGGAATTTTGAGTTACTGTCAGTGAGTCATTCAAATTTGATAGTAAACTGCACTTTCTGTGAAGTCTTGGAGGAGTAGAATTGTCTACTAGTAAAGTGGAAAATAACTTGCAATGCGAGATTTTTAGTATAAGATAAGTCAATACAATGAACAATTGAGCGATCCACCGAGGATAGTTTTTCACATAATTGATTGGGTGCCCTAGCACTTGTTTTGCACTTACAGGTTAGCTGAACTGGAGATATTACACGACTGTGTGTCGCTTAAGTAGTCAAACAATATAAGGGTTCATATTTTAATTGGACATTTTTTTCACTATAATGCTCACTGATATGCCATTATTGATCAGGTGAAAAAGCACATTTTACAAGTAGCAATTCAGGCAGATGAGGTACCATGAAAATGAAGAGATAATTGAAAGGAATACACTGATGTTTTATATCGGAGTTTAAGGAGAAATTTCCACAATGTTAGACTTGGTTTTACCATTTACATGGAGGTTTGGTTGGTTAAGGATTTGTATAGCTTTAGAAAAAAGGACATTTTTATTAATCCCTCATTTATTTTTCATTTTATACTGTCACAGTGCCAAAAAAAAAAAAAAAAAGAAAAAAATAAATAAATAGGATCAGATAAAGATTTGGTAAATTAATTACTTGTTCTGCCTAAATGATGCCTCCACCACCACCCCTCCGTCCCCCCTGTACCCCAAGGAAAATAGTCAAATTCAAATTCCCCCATAGAATCATCACTATGCCAGGCTACCCCTTCAGATTTTATAGTAAATAGCTGACATGCCACTAGAGTCCCCCCAGTGTATATTTATGTCAATGTGTGTATTAGGGTTATCTCCAGCCAAATGTTATCTCAAGTTATAGCTTGTAAAGAGGACAGATTTATGTCAATGTTGACTATTGGGAATAACTACAGGGCTTACATAGCATCTACAGATGGGATCAGGTTGTATGCTTTTTAAAAAAAAAGTTGTGTATTTCCCTTTTTTTTAATGGATGCACCCTCGAGGTATAAGAAGGTGGAGTTAATTTAAGCAACTTCAAAGGTGTTAGGTTACTATTTGCGTTTTTGGGGGTAGGGTTTTGCTGTAAATAGGGACAGGATTTTTTGAATGCAGAAGTATG
>NW_019775680.1:535884-559057 GCF_001039355.2 Lingula anatina | reverse complement strand
AAAAAAAAAAAAAAAAAAAAATTAAATAGGATCAGATAAAGATTTGGTAAATTAATTACTTGTTCTGCCTAAATGATGCCTCCACCACCACCCCTCCGCCCCCCCTGTACCCCAAGGAAAATAGTCAAATTCAAATTCCTACCCCCATAGAATCATCACTATGCCAGACTACCCCTTCAGATTTTATAGTAAATAGCTGACATGCCACTAGAGTCCCCCCCAGTGTATATTTATGTCAATGTGTGTATTAGGGTTATCTCCAGCCAAATGTTATCTCAAGTTATAGCTTGTAAAGAGGACAGATTTATGTCAATGTTGACTATTGGGAATAACTACAGGGCTTACATAGCATCTACAGATGGGATCAGGTTGTATGCTTTTAAAAAAAAAGTTGTGTATTTCCCTTTTTTTTTAATGGATGCACCCTCGAGGTATAAGAAGGTGGAGTTAATTTAAGCAACTTCAAAGGTGTTAGGTTACTATTTGTGTTTTTGGGGGTAGGGTTTTGCTGTAAATAAGGACGGGATAGTTTGAATGCAGAAGTATGAGAGAAATTGGAAGATGTTTGTTCTTTGAATAGAACCCCACCTTAACAATACATTATTATAGTGACACAAAAGTCTGGCTTGCTTTTATTAAAACTGGGATTAAAATGGCATTGGTATTAAACTGTTGTATTTGTTCTCTGTCACCTGTTATCATACTTTTATTTTTCTATCAGCGCTTGTTTCAAATCAATCAAACTAAGTAATAATATATTGCAGAATCTCTCTTTAAAGTACCAAAAAATAAAAGGTTAAATTAATTGAAAAAAAAAGAAGAAAAAGCAGTACAAGTAAATATGTGACACATCATGCACATGCTCATATTACACCACATCTAAAGAGGCGAGATGGGTGTTTTGACATTTTTCGAGTTACTGGTCCGTTTTCATGTCCCATTATATGACACACACTATCCTTCCAGATGAGACAGTGGACAAAGTCACACAAACCACACCTTAGCAGTGATAATGATATGTAACCTTAGCTTTTTGTGTGTGTGTGGAAATGACCTGAACGAAGTGAGTGAAAGGCTCATTTTTCATACTGGTGGTGTAGACAATTTAAGACCCCATTTCCATAGATTTTAGATCGATCTATCCCTGTGGGGAGTCTCACTAGATTACTGTCAGCTTAGCCGGCTTAAGCGGCTGTCCCGCCTACTGAAAGCTGTAAGGGGGTAATTAACTATGGTGCGCGCTCGCCTGACTGCAATTTAGCGTGAACCCCCAGGGAGTTAGGTCAATCTAAATCTTAATCCCTGGATCAATCTAAATCTCTGGGAATACACCCTAAGGGTGGGGCATGCATATATTTTATTTAAGATGTTAACAAGCGATTTAGAGCTGGGAGAGGGGGGTGTGGTCCTGTATACGTGACTGTGTGGTCACATCATACCAGCTCATGTAGTTAATAATAAAAAAAGTCTAGGAGAGTGTTTTATTCTTATGACATCTTTTACTTTAATCTTTTATTACTCTGTTTGTACTGCATTGAGTACTTGCAAGGTATTTGATATTTCATATTAATATTTCTATATTTGAGGCATACGGGAAACATATTTACCTAATAAGATTTAGCTATTAATGCGTGTATTTTGTAACTGTCTGTGCTGTTAATTTTAAATCGTCTCTGCTTTTATTGTCTTTTTCTTAGTTGTCTGTGAACCTATTGGTGCCAATAGTTGAGTATAAAATACATACGTATGTCCTTATAGATCTTTTGATTCAGATAAAGGTAGTATTTTTATCCTGACAGTTTTAAGACTGTTGTATATATCACGGTTAGTTTCGGTCACAATATTGTGTGTCTCCTCGAATGACATTTCTGTCACCTTATGATGTTACAAAAGCAGTATAAGGGCTCATTCCCAAGGGTGCTTTCCCAGAGATTTAGATAGATCTAAAGATTAAGTTTTAGATCGACCTAACTCCATGAGGGTTCACGCTTAATTGCAGTCAACCGAGCTGGCACCATAGTTAATTACCCCCTTACAGCTTTTAGTAGGCGGGACAGACCCTTAAGCCTGCCAAGCTGACAGTAATCTAGTGAGACTCCCCACAGGGATAGATCGATCTAAAAATCTATGGAAATTGGGTGCAAGAGAACTACCATTCTACATTCTTGATTGATCCAACTGTGTGGGGACCTTTACAGAATACAATCAGATTAACAGACTAACATACCTTCTCTTGTTTCCAACATACTTGTATAATCCCCTGCTTTTTTATATTCCATTTAATGCCAAGAGGAAGCATGTAAATCTGATTGTATTTAGCAAGAGTCCCCACAGATCTGGATCGATCTATGTAGAACAACAGTTCCATTGGGAATGAGCCCAAAGGCAGGTTCTTCACATTTCTTGAGAGCTAGAAGTAACTTGATATTTCAACCACCTGCAATCAGAATCTTCACAGCCATGTTACTTATAGACGTTTTACAATAAAAGAACTTGCAAGAGATAGGCCTTTATGCCAGAAAATTCAATTTCCTGCTCTTATAAAGTTACAAAGCTTTGAGTAGGACATGTTCACAAATATATACAAGTGTATATATTCTTTGATGTGTCCTGAAGTGGAACGCTCACAGGGGCGTTCAAAATTATTAAGCTCATCTTTGAAAAATTGAAATTATCACCTGCAACGAAAATATGTTAAATGGAGAAAATAGCATGCTTCACCAAGTCAAGTAGATTTAAATGCACTTTGATAGGAAAATTTTATGTAGTTACATACATTTTAATTTCCTTGGCCATTATTTTTTCTGCTTTGTATGGAGTGTATTGGGAGGTAGAAAACGTTTTAGTTTATCGAGTTCTGTACTACCCTGTAAGATGATATACTTGTCGTGATCTGATACCTTTGTATAAAATACATCATATTATAACATATCAGTGAATACTCTGGTTCAGATCTCTATATGACGGCTGTGAAGGTGGGGCTTGGTAATTTCAGCTGCATGTTAAGTAGAAGATGAGCTTAGAACCGCATTTTGTGCACTGTTCTACATGATCTGTGCACTTTGTCAATGGGAAGGTTTCGTATAAACAGTTTTCCGAAATGGCCTTTTTTTATTTTCTTTAAATATTTTTAAGTACATGTCATTTAGTTGAAAGTTATTAAAAAGGTAGTATGGTCATGTTCCATTAGCTGTTGATTTGAGAATATGACTGTTTAACTTCATATTTGGAAAGAAGTGCCTGTTATTTGTTTCAATAAATTGTTTACAATTGTGATTTCGCGACAGCATCCTGTTTTGCTTTAATTATTAAATGCAGCATGAGAGGAAATTGCCATAATAGTTTTTAATAACTTTTTAACTTTTGTCTTACATCCATGGGGTTGTTTTCCTTCCTTTACGTATATATGAATGTCATCACCTTTGGATCAATTTCACTTAAATCGACCACACAAAAGCCAGGTTCCTACATTTGTCTTCGGTGTGTGCTTTTCTCTTGTAATCAATTCTACTGTTTGTAACACCACAAACTGAAAATGTAGAGCAAAACTGAGTCCTTTCCCCCCCTCGATCAATTTTTGTGAAAACTAACAAAATATAGCCCTTGTCCATATGTGGTGATCAATTTCGGTGAAATATATCAGGTGGTAGCGAATGTTAGCCGGTTGATTTCACACTAGCAGTGTTTATCATCGATTCCGAATCCAAATTTGAGCCAGTAGAATGTATTGGCGTACATGTATACTGTTAGTGGAGAGGAAGATGATTGCATTCCATTGTAGGCTAGTTGGCTCCACATTGTGGTGTCAAGCAATCAATTTTGACTATTTGTAATCACACTCCTACTGATTACTTGAAATCATACCAAAAACCTGTATTTTTCATTAAAAATGGAATGTTTAAGTTAAACGTAAATCCTTAACCTAAAAATTAATTTTATTTCATTTTTTTTTCTTTTTTTTCCTTCAGAGATATGATAGGAACTATGCACAGTGGCAGCAGGCAAAGGTGGAAACCAAAGACACAGAGACGCGTATCTTGAAGGAGAAGATCTTACTCCAGCAGGAACTAATTCGCACACAAGATGAGCTGTACCAGAAAAAACAAGAAGTCAGAGACAGACGTCAGAGGAAGGTTTGTGCACTTTTTTCTAGTATACTAGACATTTTCAGTTTTCTCGATGTGATTTAATTGTGTTTAAATTATTCTCTCTCTTTCTCTGCTTCCCTATTTACATTTTTTGATGCACTGATAAGTACCTGAGTAAATGTCTTAAAAGTTTGCTGATGGCTGATAGTTTACATCTCTCAGCTTTGGTGAAAGACATGATGTTAATTTTTGAAGTAGTTTAATACTGAATATCTGTAGTTTTTCTTTGCTTTTTTCTTCCTAAGTTTGTATATTAATTGTTATCAGATGCATGAAAAATACCATAGTAATATTGCTGGAATATAAAAAGTAGAATGAATCACATGGGTAGGTCTTTTTGTTCCTAATAAATTACTTTCAGATTTGTATGTAATGAAGTATCACATGACTTATATTAATCCATGATTATGCATTTGTAATGTAAGTCTTATTGAATAATTGAAACTCTTATTAATGTAGTTATTTAATTGATATAATTTTACATTGTAACTTCATTTGAAGTAAATTATCAGCATGACAATGATACGGAATCCTGCTTATTATAATAACGTGCGTGGTATGTATTGCTGATTAATGTAGTTATGCACTTAAAAAGTCAAGCACAATATTATCATGCAATGTTTTATTAACTGCTTAATTTCCCAGTCATATTAGCCGTAACACTGGAAATTGTTTGATTGATCATGTGTAACGCCAAGCAAGCTGGTGCAAACTGTTCACACTTTGAAGTAGCCCTTTTATCGGACGGGACTAACATTACAACATAAGGTATAAAACAATGGATTCCATAAGCCTTTGACATTTGAATCTTTCAATTACAACAACATTGGGGATTGTGTAACATTTCTTAAGATGCACTGAAAAGCAGCTCCTGCTGTGTTGAAAAATAAAGACTCAGTTAATAATTGAACAAAATGGGGCATAAAGCAGGAAGGTAGCATTTATGCAATATGGACGCTATTATGAGCGCCATATTGTTTTTACAAGCTTGAGCAGTTGTGCCCTATATTTGTCTAAGTAGACCATGGTCGATATCACACCCGCTTTTATCATCCAGAGTACAAGGCAGGTCCACGCTCGATTGCCTCTGTAGAAAACCTGTGGCGGGCCTGCAAACTAAGAAGTGAAAGGGATCAATGTGACCATATCATATTCCAATATTTGTCCTCCCTTTGATGCTACCTCCGCTTCACTGTTCGTGCAGAGCACTGGCTGACCCGACAAAAACTAGGCTGGCTGCTTCGGTTTTCCCGCCATCTGGCCTTGCCCCCTTCCCTTCCCATTTGATGTCCAGGGAATTGAAAATTGATTCTGGCTGGGAAGAGTTCTAATTCATTTTAAAACCTTCAAGTTGGTTTGAATGGGCTAGTGCTGTGAATGAAACCTTAATGGCTTGGAATGTTCATTAAGTTTTCTCAGTAATCTGTTTTATTTAAATTTATTTGTATGTCTCTTGACCACACCCTCATTGTGGCATTATCTATAGTGGCGCCATTGCTCTTTTTGAAGTGTAAAACCACTGATTGAGAAAAAGGGTGGATTGATTTTATTGAGTGAAAATATGGAGATAGACATCTTGAAGGATTTTGTGAATGATTTTTTTTTTGGAATTGCTTCATGCTTGGCCTGTTTTTCTAAATTGATTGGTCACAATTGTTATTGGTAGTGGTACTAGGTTTTTTACTTAATAGCAGGAATGTGGTTTTGGACATTTGTCTTTTTCCTGTCATCATCCTGTACTAAAAGGAAAGATGAATGACTCGATCTATTGGAACACACTAGAAGGATGGCTTGCCATTGGTTCATTGCTGTGAGCCAATTAGTACCATGAAAATTTTGTTCCCAAGACGGAAAGAGGGTTTGAAAATGTTTATTGGCTCAATCAATATCATCTTTAGTTTCAACTCTTCTTGATTGACAAGGATAAAAAGTCGGCTCCGAATAAATGTAAGCTGCACATTGGCACAATAACTTTTCAAGCAGTAACACCAACCAGAAACTTTTACATAAATTTACGTGGGGAATTGTCGCCTTAAAACTGCTTGTGCATTGTTCCGTACAACAATAGCAAATAGCATGAAGCTTGGGGTATTGATTTAAAAAGTGCAACAAAGATAAAAGTGAAGCCGTGAAATAAAATTGGCTCATTTTCCTGTCAGCTCCACTCTTTCTCTCCCAGTCAAGGCAGATAAACCTTGGGCATTGTGTTGTGTTATTACTACAGTTGTGATCAATATGTAAGAATCAATACAGGTTTTGTTCTTGACTTAGCGCACATTGTAGGTTCAATGGAAACAGATCAATTATTGCACAAAGCTGGAAAATTGGACCGCCTTACTCTAGCTCGTGTGCCGAAAGAGCATAAATATTTTAAACTTGCCCAGCGTTGCCGTAGACAGTGCTCCTGAGGGAGGGGAGATGGGAAGTTGTGTCAAGAGAGTTGCGATGAAGTAGCTAACGGTAGTTCACAGTAGATGATGGACTCATCACTGAGGTTCACTGGCAAGGCAGTGCCTGGGGGACTGCACTTGTTTGCAGTAGGATAGTTCCATTAACTCTAAGCTACGAGCTTCAACTCCGTCTAAGTGCGCCACTCATAAGCTATCGGTTGACAAAATATAGGCAACTTGTGCATCATGTGTATTCTGTTCGAAAAAAGGTACGTATTGCATAAGCAGTGAAGTTTAGAGTCTGTTCTTCAAGGGAAGTGAGGAGGGTTGACTCAAACAGTGTTTTGCATGAAATTATTTGAATGAGAAACATAGGGACTGAACTGAGACTTGCTGCATATTTTCCCCACCCACTCTTCTCTCCCCTGGGTATTTTTGACCATGTGCTACAATTGACATACATGCATGCGTGCTTGCCCTATTGAACTGTTTTGGGACTTGTTGGCAACCATTTTTCACAATTTGTGGGCTACTGAAAAGTGTCAAGAACATACAAGGTATAATTTTGGTATATTTTAAGAATTTTTGAAGACCAGTTTATTTTTCATTTGTTGTTTTGAAGTTCAGGGACTTATAACAGAGTGTTTTTTTATGAGGAGAAAGTTACAGATACTGATAATATTTCTGTCAAAGACAATTGTTTGTCTGTGATGGTACTTTTTCTTAGCTATAAGAAAATGGTGCAAATAATGTTGACAGAAAAAATTCATGCCAATGAGACAAATGACTCATTAGATAGGAAATTATAGATTTTGAATGTTTCGAGTAAGTTTGTTTATTATTATCATTATTATAATGTTTAGGAATTATTAAGATACTTTACAGTGTATTGATTGTGAAGGTAGGTACGCAGATACAGTAAATGCCTCAATGGTGCGTTTGATGTCTAAATTTGTGTGCATGTTTTTATGTGAAGTTGTGTCATTGGTCATTTTTTTATAAATATCTGGCATATACCATGTGAGATATGCCATCTTATCATGTGTTATATTTTTGTGAACAATGCCATTTTGCAAGCATAATTATTTGCATGAAATATACGTATGTAGCTTTATGTGTTTTTATGCAAATTAATGTGTCAAATTCTCATTTGAAAGTTAAACCTGCATTGGAACTTTTGAAACATCAGTATCAAAGTTTGATTGTACTGTTTTGGGTTGAATTGTTTGTTTTTTGTGATATAGATAATGCTAAAGAAAAAAAAAAAACAAAAACAAAAACAAATGTATTATTATTTGAACAGTAAATTACAAAGCATGTGGTATATGTATGTATAAGTTTTGTATTGGACCTGTTGCATGAAGATGCTTTGCTGACCCTGTTTGCTCCATTGTTGCCTGTGTTGGAATTGCCACTCCATGCCTAGCTGTTGTTCTGGAATTGCGTGTACATATCATGTACGCTGACCATGGACACCTCAGCGCCATCTGTAGGTTGTTTTGCCCATATAGGAGCCTGGTCTCAAGTGGTGGGTAGATGTCTGGCAAGGAACTGTCTAGCACCATTTGAAATCAGTGCCCCTGATGGTTGCCACGACGAAAAGGTCATGTGATCCAAGTCAGCCATGACAGTTTTGAGTGAAGTGAAGAATTTTCTGTTTGTTTATGCATGCATTGTTACTACCATAAGTATCAACAAAAATCGATGTATCTCATAAATAATTTTAATTTTTTTAAATTTATTTTTGAAAAGAAATTGTGATATGTTCCCTAGTCAGTGGTTGATATTGAATCAATAAGTTTATGTACGATTCAGACTAAAATATGAGTTTCACTAAGTAAAATATTGCAAATCAATTTAGTTATTAAATTTTTGTGAAAGTAGGTTTTTATTTGCCAAATTGTTATGAAATGTATATAACTATTCTATTAGTTTCCAGAAAAAATACTGATGATGGGTATTCGTAAGTCTGAAAATTTGTCAGATTTTGTCAGATTTTAATATTAAAATTTCATTAAGGTTTGTCTTATGTAGACTTAAAAATACCATGATATCATTATTTGGATAAACATTTATAGATAATTTATTTACAGCAGCTCCTTCTGGACCCTGCTTTCATTTGGTGCATAGATTCGTGAACATTTCTAGCACCATTTGAAATCAGTTTCCATAAGAAGAGTGATAACAACAGTAAAATTTTCAGAAAAAATATGACAAGATAAAAAAAAAAAAAAAAAAAAAAAAAAAAAAAAAAAAAAAAAAAAAAAAAAAAAAAAAAAAAAAAAAAAAAAAAAAAAAAAAAAAAAAAAAAAAAAAAAAAAAAAAAAAAAAAAAAAAAAAAAAAAAAAAAAAAAAAAAAAAAAAAAAAAAAAAAAAAAAAAAAAAAAAAAAAAAAAAAAAAAAAAAAAAAAAAAAAAAAAAAAAAAAAAAAAAAAAAAAAAAAAAAAAAAAAAAAAAAAAAAAAAAAAAAAAAAAAAAAAAAAAAAAAAAAAAAAAAAAAAAAAAAAAAAAAAAAAAAAAAAAAAAAAAAAAAAAAAAAAAAAAAAAAAAAAAAAAAAAAAAAAAAAAAAAAAAAAAAAAAAAAAAAAAAAAAAAAAAAAAAAAAAAAAAAAAAAAAAAAAAAAAAAAAAAAAAAAAAAAAAAAAAAAAAAAAAAAAAAAAAAAAAAAAAAAAAAAAAAAAAAAAAAAAAAAAAAAAAAAAAAAAAAAAAAAAAAAAAAAAAAAAAAAAAAAAAAAAAAAAAAAAAAAAAAAAAAAAAAAAAAAAAAAAAAAAAAAAAAAAAAAAAAAAAAAAAAAAAAAAAAAAAAAAAAAAAAAAAAAAAAAAAAAAAAAAAAAAAAAAAAAAAAAAAAAAAAAAAAAAAAAAAAAAAAAAAAAAAAAAAAAAAAAAAAAAAAAAAAAAAAAAAAAAAAAAAAAAAAAAAAAAAAAAAAAAAAAAAAAAAAAAAAAAAAAAAAAAAAAAAAAAAAAAAAAAAAAAAAAAAAAAAACAGGTTCAGTTTTATATTCACCATAACTATAACAATACCACATTTTGTTAGAAAATGTTGTGCCTGCACAAAACCATTCCTACAGAAGCTTTGTTTGATAGTTGCTATGGAAACAAGCATGAATGTTTCATAGATTATTAATTGAAAGGATCAGATTGGAGTTCAATTAACTAAAGCATGTCGACTTACACCACAATATGCCCTATTGCAGTGCAGTATATGGGGCCTACTAGACTGAAGTCCAATAGTAATGCTTCAGTAATTATCCCTAGGTTGAAGATTTAAGGAGAATTATGATGTGTAACATTACCCCACAATGATGATCATAATGATGTTAAGCTCTGCATTTGGGGCTAGTGCCAGAAGATCAATTTTTCTGTCAACTGCAGATACTTTGTCATTACTGCACTGTTATGTATATACATTGGGATTTATGTGTCTGGATAAGGATTATTTTGGTTGTGCGATAAAGTTATTTGCCATTTTTCTCATTGAAAATATAAAATAGTTGTGAAAGGAATTACTCATAGAAGTATGATTTGGGATAAATATTATATTATATATTTTTTAAGTACAAATGGATAATGAAATGCTGCATTGTGTGACAAAAGTTACTATATTTAGTTCAGTTCTTAGATATTATGGAGCTGATATCTTTAGAGCTCATCTTGATGATGCACTTAAAGATATTTTATTAATTTTTTTTTTTTTATTTAATTGGAAAAGAAGGAATTAAGTGAAAAGCCAACCTTGAAACAGGGGGGAAAGGAGACATTTTACTTTTCAGAATGTGCACTAATTAATTTATATGAATATAAAACATTAACATCAATTTTTTAATTTGTCATTGCAGAAACGTGAGGCAGAGAGAATCACAAGACAGGCCAAAGAAGAAGCTCTTCGTCAAATCTGCCGTGAATCATTAGGTAGGTTACTTAAGTCATCAAAACCATCCCGATAATTGATGAAATAATTTAAAATAAAATTTTCTGTCTGCAATGTGGCATTAAATAGACTGATGACAGTAAATGCACACAATTTTCAGGAAGAAGTAGTCCTGTCGAATTTTTTACTCAATCACTACTGATCTAGATGTACATGTATATATATGGGCACGCTAAAACATCAGATGCAATTTGATGGACTGTTACTGAACACAAAAGACATCACTGCTTGATGGCATTTTATTTCTGCCTCTGAGTGATCGGCTCTTGCAGCATAGGAATCATGGTTGGGTGACTGACTGAAAATAAATGCTACTCAAGATTTTCTGGGCTGTTATCCTTCAAATGATTCTAGGATAGATTTGGAACCAAACAAATATCCATTTGCAGTTTGTCTGCTCTGGAACCGTGCTTTGAAAAAATGGAGGTATTTTAGGTACTTCAGTGGCAGCTTGCACATTTGTACATTAATCCAGCTATTTGTTAATAACATTTCTTGCTTAAGTGTGGAATTCATTACATTTGAAATATTTGGAACTGTAATATATGCTTTGTGTTTAGGCTTAGGGATAATAGAAAAATAGGAAATACTAAACCTATGAAGTTATACAGTAATAATGCAAGTTGTGATCAGTATTACTTAATAGTAAATCCAGTATATTTTTTCCACCTTTTAGCATAATATCACACTGCTGGATTCATAAAAAGATAACTCACTCAGTTGAAAAATAGTTTGGAAGGTTTTCAAAAAATGTTGTGAGAGAGGTGAAATGCTGTAACAGTTGGTAAGGGTGTTTTCATTTCACAGAGTTCTCATTCACATTCACCATTTTTTCCTGTAGGCTGTTAAGCAAAGCAACTGTTCCATTCACTGAAAATAATTATTAATATTTGTTGATACTGTATTGAAACATTAAGTCATTGATTATACTTTGGTCTGAAACTGTGTTAGATTCTATTCAATACAGGTATTTTAAATGACGTGTGGACTGGAGAAATAAGAATTGATGCCACAATTTGATTTCTCTTAAGCTCGCTTTGTAAAACACAAAGTGGCTTTCTTGTTGATTTTTGACTGTTTTGTCATAGCGTCTTGCCATTTTGTGTGAGTGTTTAGTTTTAATTTTCGATTAAGTTCATAGCCTTTGTTCTGTTCTGTTATTACAATGAAATTGAACTTGAGGCAAGGTGCTTGTGGTAACTCTTTTGTCGGATCCAGTTTCACAAGCTGGCAAGTTGATGTTGAAAAAGAACCTAAATCATACTGTTTAGTGCTCCTGTAGCTGTTAGCATCTATCTTGTAACTCTCCAGTGTTCTGTTTTCTTGCAGAGGATGACAGAAAAGCTAAGGACCAACGTCGCGAGAAGCAAAAGTTAAAGTCTGAAAAGTCTCTCAAGTCATCTGGAGAGGAAGCCCAACTCTCGCATCCCTCGGCGCATTCCACACGGCCGTCTTTGTCTCCCTTGGGGTCCACCGACGGACAATCACAAGCACTGTCAGTTATTTCCATGCTGTCCAGCAAAACACGAGAGACGCATCACGGAACAGAAATGGAAGGCATCCAAGAAGAGAAGACCATGGATTTCCCTTGCCCGTATGCCAACGGAAAGAAGAAAAGCAAGAAACTTACAGAAGAACAAAAGACCAACCTTCCGTGGCATCATTTGCAACTCTATGAGCTCTATGGTGATGAAGCAGATGACTTTCTGTACCCAAAAATGGAGCAGACGGTCCAGAAACAGATTAACCCCAACCTCAGGAAACAAGGAGGTAATTATGTACTTAGTCGTGTAGATTTTAATTACAGCTCTGTAATAGAGTTAGGATGTTTTACCTGCACTGGCATTTTCACTTTGGCTTAAATGGTATGCCAACAAATATCACTCCAAACAGACTACAACTCTACCCACACTCAAACCATTTGCTTCTTCACTGTGTTATCTATTCCCATAACTGTCCAAACTGCTATCAACTTCCCCATTCCGTGTGCACTTGTTTCTTCTTCATCTAAAGCAGAACTTGTTTAAGGCTTCGTTCACATGCAATGTCTATTTTCTAAATTCTATTTTCTATTCGCGCTATCTTATGATCACGGTCTGTGCACTGAATATCCCGCCGCGTAATTACTGGCAGCGCGAGCCAGTTACTTATAGTAACTTATAGTAACTGGCTCACGCTGCCAGTAATTACGCCGCGGGATATTCAGTGCACAGACCGTGATCATAAGACATACCGAAAATAGAAAATAGAATTTAGAAAATAGACATTGCATGTGAACGAAGCCTAATATACTGTGAAGGTTGGTCACAGTGCATGGCCAGACTGCATGGCGGGGGAAGGTTGGTCAAAAGAGTGGGAGAAAGGTGGGCTCAAAATGTGTGTCCTTTAGGAGTAGAAAGGTTCTGCTTTGAGGCACAATTTTACATGTAGGTTCTGCCATGTCTCAAGTTGGGTCAACTTAGGGGTCAAAAAGGGCGACTTTTCTGGAAAAAGAATCCCCACCCCTTTGAAATAAATGGACACAGGCTGTTTTATACTAAAATTCAAACTTTCAGAATCATTGGAGATACCTTGTTTGTAAGCAAGTGACAATAGATGTCCCACCTGTACCATTTGACCTGTCAAACGGAACATTTCTAGACTTAGTCTAGTTATAATGACTTAACTGCTGTCATAAATTACTGTCTCATCAGACCTTGTAATTACTTATTCAGCTATTCACAAGGAACCAATATGTTCCTCTGTTTCCCGTTCATTTCTACTGTAATTGGTTCGTGTCGTGTGCCATGCCTGGCAGTTGGTATATAGATAATAATGTGTAATCACTTGGTCTGCCGAGTTTGTATGGTTCTAAGTTTAGCTATTGCAATTGAATTGGAAATGCTTCTTCAGTACGCCTGCCCTGCAGTTTGAACATGGCCTCTGCTCATAGTCCACTGGTCAAGCAATTTCACAGTAGGAGGCAAACTTGACAATGTATTGGATATTTGAAATTCTGTGTTTGGCCACCGATCAATAAGATGCCAAGATTTGGAAATCTTGCTTTAGAGGCTGAAATATAATTAGTCCTTCAAGGTTCATGTAACCAAGTCCCCTTTATGTATTGAATATAAACACACATTGTTGATTGCAACAATAGTGAGACAACAGCAGTGAAGCTAGAAATATTATAACTGTTACAATATTTAAGGTTGGGAATTTGTCTGAATCCTTGCCTACAGACAGGTTTTAATAACTAAAGAACGGAGGTGTATTTAGATAATTACTTTGCAGCCTAATGAAGGATGTGGACAAGCCGGCTTACGGCCAGGCAGCAAGCACGCGTGGTGTTATGTAATTCATTAATCTTTCAGCAGGTGTTTGTTTTATGCACAGTGGTGAGTCATTGAGCGAGGGGGATGATATTGATGTAAAAGCTGATATACCCGGTGCACTGTATTGTTCTTCTTATTTAAAACTGCTGTGTCCAAGAACAAAACAAGAACATCAAACATTTTGGACTGACTTTGTTTTTAGGCCTTAAAAATATTTTCAAGATTGAAAGCAAAGAACACATAGTATTTTACAAGCATAAAAGCAATTGGAATCCAAATTGTACCAAGTTTGTAGCTGATTTTCTTAACTTAGCTAACCACGGATGATATTTAAATCAATTGCAATAGGCATTTACTAATTAACAAGTAATTTACAAGTATTCGAAGTGCATTTGACCAGTGAAAACACTTTGAAGCAAGCCTGCCAATCAAAAGACCAACCCTTTTGATAAATCACAATAACAATTAACAAAACAAACTCACAGAATGATTGCAAGAAGTCAAAAGACAATAGGGTTCAGGTGTTTGATTAACCATCCGTGATTCAAACAATAACAGCATCCAGGTCTAATTGACCAGATAAAACAATAAATGACACAGAGCACAGAGCCTGATGTTAAAACAACAAACTCTGAATAGAACGTTTGAAACAAAAGGTTGTGCGCTATATAAAAGTTCGATGGCAAAGTGGTACTTCTGTGTTGACAGAGCTATAAGCTCTCTGTCATTGAACAGGCAGGCAGGTGTCACATGATATCAGTAGGTTAAGCTCTTAGAATAATGGTAATAGAAAGCAAACGATGTGGTAGTTGAAAAGCAACCATGGGCAGCAGGAAACGAACATGTTTGGCTTTTAATTTTGGGGCACTTGTTGTCTAAATAACAATTTTAGTGTGGTCAATATATGGTCATAATAGTTGGATGTTGTGGTGGGTTAGAGAATGTGTATATAGGCATCATTTTGTGCGTTCACGTTTACTTTTGTGTGTGTGTGTACGTGCGTGCATGCCTGTGTGCGCATTCATGCCCATCATACTTTGGGCATGTATACCTTTAAGTAAAATTGTACAATGCTGAGCAGGATGTTTCCTTCTGCATGTTTGCATTTAAACATATCTCTAGTGCTATAAAAGATCCACGTACAGAATACCTCGGCATAAATATACTGACATTTTTGTACCATATTTTTGGCCCATCAGTATCACAGAGGTCAAAAATGCAGTCATGTCCCAAACCCTTCAGATATCCTTTCACTGAATATTATAGCAAGTTTGAAGGCAATGTAAAATAGTTATTAGGATATATTATTCTTTACTCTTGTCAGTAGTTTGGACTTGTATGACCATTGCCTCTCTGTCCTTCTTTGACCTAACAGTTAAAGGTACTGGTACTGGCATGGCCAGATGAGCTGCCCACTTGGGGGGTAAGAAGTCACGTATTCGCTCACCTCTGCCCTCATAGACATGCATGAATTGGTTTTGGTAATTTGGTGCTCTTTTAGCCTGCGTTTTATCTTTTGATTTCTGGTTGAATGTGATAGGTTGAGGTCACCAAGTGTCAAATCTATATGATGAAAATGTTTCTGATCAGTTGTTTTATGAGACTGGAAAGGGCTCCGTTGCACGTGAGTGACCCTGTCATTGGAGATCAAACTAGGAGCAGACACCGTGACTGCAGTCATTGATAAGTGTGTAGGAAGTGGGGGGTTCACCTTTGACATTTTTCAAACAGTTTTTGGAGGCTTTGATGAGATGAGCTCGCAATTGTCAAACGTACATGTGCATAATCATATACATGGACAAAAACATTAACATTCAAACTGATACCACTGTGAATATTTTTACCAAAAAACCATCCGATGTCTGCTAAAAATATCTCCAAATGGACAAAAATTGAAACTGTGAAGCTCAAAACAGGTGGATTTTCATTAAATGTCTCGAGCAAACATGAAAAAAATCATGACAGGTCTGTGAAGACTTAATCCTCATTAAATGCGGAATGACAGGGTTGTCAGAGAGCATGATTGGTCCAGCTACCTACTGTGCTCACTTGACTTGCCAGCGGGGGGCTTCAATTAACACTCAATTTGATTGGATTATTAGCCACGCTCAGCTGCACTCTTTATTCTGTTGGCAATTGTGTTGCGTTCACCGACTGTGTCTGCATAAATATTTTACACGCACGGCTTTATTGACAAGAAAATTGGATGATGAATGCCTTTAATGGCTCCTGCTTGTGAAATTCGTTATTTACTCTGCAGTAAACTATTTTGTGGCTAAAGGTGCCCTCAGGCCAATAGTGTCTTTTAAATGATGCACTTATGTTTTACTGTGTAATATCTTGTTTGCTGTAACTGGAGTGATTTATCAGGGTAGAACATGTTTATAGGTTTGAATGTATGTTTGTCTGTATGACTGTTGGTTAGTAGGTCCACGTGTACATTAGGAAGCTTATAGTAAGATAAGACATGTTAATTATTTTTACATCCTTTTGATATGCAGAAAAGTAAACCCAAATGCATAATTGAAAAAAACTCTTTTAAAATTTAAATAATATATAAGTGGCATGGACATTCTTAGGTTTGGTTTAAGTTTGCCCCAACTCTCTTTTAAACCAAACTTTTTAAAACATTATGGAATGCACATTGAATCTGAAATAATCTTAAATCTTAATAACTAATACACAAATGCACACATTGAAATGTAATTATATAATAATTTTTTATACATGTTAATTGCATTTTTTCCATTTTGAATTATAATTATTTATGTAAGGAGTTTTTCGCTCATTATTATGCACTAATTAATGAAAATCTGACTTAATATTATACATATAAGTACAAGCACAGCTGTTCAGTAATGTGGTGCACATACTTTCTCTAATCACATCAATTGTGATAAAATATTTAATGACAGAATCAGTAAGATCAAAAATTGGATTGGTTATATAATTATTATTTTTCCACCAGGTCGGGCCGGTGCTGAGGTACTATGGGGCACACTAAGAGGAGACACCACAAAGAGGCTAATGCGCGCAGACGGCAGGATCCCCGGTGAACTGAAGAATGCTTATGGTGCATTTGTGCGCGAAGGGCTTGACCAGGGAAGGAGGCCAGTCATGAGAAATTTCTGTGCGACTGAAGATGTAAGTCTGAAATAAGGGACAAAAACAAGTTTCAGAAAATAATTATTATTATTATTTTATTTATTTTTTTTTTTAATACTGAAAGTACTCATTGCATGCCAGGTTCTTGGATCTTTCCCTTATACACCATTTTGCCAGACCTGGAATTGGTATCCCACAGTTTCTTGTAAAAAGACACTCAACGGTTGGGATTATGAAATATCTTTATTTTAATCCAAGAAGCTGCTACAGTGTATGTACTTTACATGAGTTAACCTTGGCACTGCACTAAACCTCAATATAAACTGCTCCCAGCTAACACTCTAAATTCTCAAACAGCAGTGACTTTCATATTCTGATAGGCATGCACTTGAATACACTAAGTGGAAATTTCATACACACTGAAATTGAATCTGCGAGCTGTGCAGACAGTGTAAGTCAATATGGTGATGTTTACCCAGAATTCCCACCAGTGCGAATTCTGCGATGTAAATGTACCGTTACTGCAGTTGACCCCGGCTGGTAAATATTTGTGAACATCTTCCTTATATTTGGATCCACATTCTACATGTAAATTGATGAACAGACAGCCCATGTTCAACAGTGTGATTTAATTGGGTTTTCTCTATTATAGAGAAGTACAGGATATAAACTTTTAAATCCCCCCCCCCCCCCTCAATTTTCTTATGAAATTAATTTTATTTAATTTATTTGGAATTCTTGTCATGGATGTTGATTTGAACTCAGAATGGAGAATTTTTTTCATTATTCTCACAATTATTGTCAAATATATGTGCTACCCACTTTATTTTAGTGCATTGCCATTGCATGTGTCTCATGTAAATTAACATCTTGCTTCTTTCTTGTGTTCTCTTGTGAAAAGGTTGCATATTCTTCGTATATTTTTTTCTTCAGATTTTATACTTGTATTACCTCTTTTTTGGGTTTACCATCTCTCCATCTTTTTTCTTTGCCTGCCTGCTTTCAGATGCTTTTTTGATCGCTGATTAAATGATAAAATGGAGATGAACATATATGAGGTCTAAAATATTGGAAACCATGTTCGAGTGATATGATGCCTTTGGGAGATCAAAAATTCACACTTCGTGTCAAATACATAAAGATTTGTCAAACCTTTTCATAGGCTGAATCAAATAGAATTAGATATTTGACATATCTATTATTAAGGCAGATGGTGTTTGAGGAAATGCTAGTATAGTGTACATGACATTTTCTTTATCAAAACCTACTGAGCATATGAAGCAAGATAATTGTATATCTGATTGAATTGTCAGATTATGCTGGTATAGCCTTGTTGTCAATCATATAACTTGTATGATTTGCCATTGTGTGCGAGCTATCTTGTTAGTTTATTGTCCTCATGGATGACTGGTCTTGTGCTTCCACCTGTGCTCTTAAAAAACACTACTGAAAGGAGAGAAAAGATTGATTGTGTTAGTTGTGCTTTGTGCATCTGGATGTGCATTCTGCCCAGATTGTGTCAGTGAAAACCTGTCACAATAGAAAACATTGTCTACTCTTGTTTGTATCTCAGAGGAGAAAATACTTTTTTGTCCAGAGGCAATGGTCAGATTGAATGATCAGAATTTTTTCTAAAGTCTTATATTTAATTATTTTAGTATGGATGATAAATATTATTGTAGAATACTAGATTTAAAAAAAAATTGAAATACAATTTGACTTTGAAAGACAACCAGATGCAGGTGAAATGATCTGATTCTGACCTCTATTTATTTCTATTCAAGGTGCCAGACATGCCCAAACTCCTTGACCAGTCTGTGCTGACCAATGCTCGTGACTTGAGACACAAGCTTGGACTGATGTTTCGGGGAACTCAGATTAATGCCGATAAAACCAAAGTGTTGATTTTCAACAACCCTCTGCCAGACTTCAACAACGCGGAGGGAGAAGAGAGCATAAGCCGCTACCTGCCCTCCTGGATGCCAGACAATTGGGTATGTGTTATTTGACATTTTTTTTTAGTTTTAGTTTTAATTTTAGTTGTTTTTTTTCTTTGTCTCACTTCAGATGCTACTGAAGCGTGAAATGGATGTACAACTGCTTATGATAAATCCTAACATGTTTACGATAGAAAATTAGTTGTCTTTATTATTATTATGTTATATTCCTTGAAAATTCTTCAATGCTGAAATTTTGCATGAATGAATGATTATGCATCGACACTCACTTTGTTAACATCAAATCTCCTTCTCAGGATGAAGAATCAGAACACAGCTATAAGAAGTGGTTGATATCCAAGGAAAGTGAACCGTCTCTTCCTATTCAACCTCTTCTTGAACAGCAAACATCTTTTAGTCTTGAAAACATCCCCGAGGATCAAGAACTGGCCCTGAACCAGAATTCCCATGGTGACTTAAGTAACCTTGACCTTGACAAAATGGACATTGGGATGGATATGCTGCCCATAGAAGACCAGTGGTCCTTTTTGAATAATTTGAAACAGATACCTAAGTCCAGCAAAAGCCGAATACATTTTCTGACTGAAAAAGAGGCCACTGTGCCAGGCCAGTTCTCAAGGAAATACAAAGAGCTGGAAGAAAGTCGAACTATTCCTCAAGCTGTCAGCCAGGAGGCAAAGCAGCAGCTGGAACAGCAGAAGCAGCAGTATAGTCAACAGCCAGAGACACCAAGGTCAGCTACTGGAGTCCGAAGCGCGCTATCCATACGAGAAACTGGTAGGTAGCAGCACCTAACATTTTTTACTTATCTGGTTAGGTTTTTAATTTACTGCGAGAGCAAATTTTAAATATTCCTGTTGTCAGATGTGAAACAACTTTCAAGGTCCTCAAAAAGTTCCATGGTTCATGTTAAATTGCTTTTGATGTGTGTACAAATGTAATCATAGGATTTAAGATTCAGATCACAATTTTAAAGACCTTCTCATTTCCCTAAATATAAATTCATTTCCCCAGATATAAATTAAAACCCAGTGTATTAATGGTAGATATCATTCTGTCTTTCAGATTCCAGAAAGTCCCGGTCTCGCACGGCACCGCCTAACTCTAGTGAATTCCAGTATATAGATCGCTACACAAGCAAATGGCAGCCATTAGATATGCATGCACTGTTAGAGTACACAGATAACAAAGGTGCCCCTGGAGAGGGGAAGTTCCGCACTGGACAGACTAAGATGTTCAAAGTAGCATAGAGAAAGAAAGGACCAGAGAGAGAGAGAGAGAGAGAGAGAGGATGAGAGAGATTTTTAGACCAAAGTTAACAATTGCATTCACGTATTTAGATATATATTTATACAATCATGATACCGTCCATTTTATACTTGCGAGCACCATGGTAATGTAAATATGTAAATACTGTTTGATGGAAATGAAGAAGGGTGCTTCAAAACCTGTGATGTTGATTATGATTATCAGATCCAAGACCGTTCTCCCAGTCTATTTAGTTTAATAGGTAAATATTAAAGTGGAGATTGCTGGGCATGAAATGAAAAATACTTGTTTGACAGTCAAATGCTAGGTAGAATTTTTTTTCAAAATGCAAACAGAAACTGAATCTGGCATGTTTGTATGATATCATTTTATTTATTTATTTGTTTATTTATTTATAATTAGATTTTTTTTTTTGCATTTGGGACCATCACGTACCAGTGTGTCAAATATGTACGCATTTCTATTGTCATTCAGGGCATTAAAAGGAAGGTTATTTCAAGAAATAGATTACATTTTACCCAGTAAATCTTAGGTAGCCTTGCACTTTGGAGTGTGAACTTATTGCATTTTTTCACTGCAGCTGAAAGAGTAATAAGATGGAGCAAATATAAAAAACCAATGTGATTGTATCTTTTCTAAGATTTACAGTACAATGAATTATATCTGTATATTAATAATTAAACCTTATTTTTGTACATCAGCAGTAAATATCAATGAAAGAAAATATTATATATTGCCAAAGTAAAATGAACATGTTTGTTTTAGCTGCTGTGGTTTGTTGGTTATTGAACATTTATTTGTTATTGAAAATGAATATTTAATTTGAAAAGATGTAGACACTATAAATATTTGATACCAAAAAAGTATAAAATGAATATTATTATCTTTTTCGAAGTATGATTTATATTTTGTGACTTTCTGTGAAAAGTCTAACGCTGTATTGTTAAATGACCCAATAATAGTTTGTATAATTACTGATGTTGTTAATGTAATTGATACCAACCACGGCAGCTACACAGACAATACCTCTACCTGTGCTGTTGAACAGACAGGACGTGCTAAGTGAAAGCTGTTTAAGAATTTTCAGGGGAGAAAAGACCAAAGGGGACCTTGAATAAAAATATATAGACTTTGGAGAAAGAAACATTGGAAGTTTACAGCTAGGCATAATTTTTTTTAGAGTTGATCTCAGGTTTTCCTTCCTCCTCTCCCCTAAAATATTCTAAAACAGAACTAACAGCCTCTGGTGCTCTTGTAGTGATAGGGACTTTCTGGTTTTGTACACAGAGCTCCCCCAAATGAACAGGCAGTGCTTTGGTGTAGGGCAATATTTCATTAGAAAAATTAGGAACCAGTCAACATCATCTTGGATATCATTTTTTTTTTTGTTTGTTTGTTTTGCTGATACTTTTCTCTGTATTCAAAAATTAAAAGGAGTATCAGCTCTGGTTTCAACAACATTATCTGATAATTTTTACATTCATCAGTTCATTAATTTATCTTCTATTTTTACATTTATACCATGTGTTTATTATTATTATTATTATTATTATTATTATTATTGCCCAAACACTACATGGCCTGTTCCGTTTGTGGAGAGTATGTGTACAAATTCATGCAGAAGGCAGTTCCATTTTCACACAATCTAGACACTGATAGCTGGTGCTGCAGAGAGCTGTACATATGGCTTACATAGAGCACCTTCATATATGCACGCACGCACACGCACCTATATGCACGTGCACGTCATTTAAATGGTATTAATTCACAATATTACTTCGTTGTTTACATGTTCGAATCAACAATTGACAGTTAAAATGTATTTGCTGTTCAAGAATTCAAGAAATTTATAATTTGGTTTTGTCCATTGGTGGTTGCTGAATGCAATTCTGTGATGAAGTTCCTGATTCCTTAATGATGCTTTTGTAAACGAATAAAGAATCGTTCTGGTTATTGTAATGTACTGTTAAAGCACTGTATGGCTATGCAGATATGCTTTTGCACATAATGTAAAATAAAATTGATATTGATCACACATTTAACAGTTGTTATTGTGCTGTGCTCCATCCAGTTCACGCGAAGAAATTGTACAATATGGTTATTTCAAAGACAATGTTATACCATGCTTTGTATTATTTTAAGATGAAAAGAAAGAATGTCCAAAGAATGTGTATATTTAGCTAAATTTTCAAAAATTAAATGATAATCGTAAGGCATGGCAGTGCAAAATTAAAACTAATGTTATGCGGGTTTCTGGCGTTTTTTTTTTTTTTTTTCAATTACGTCAACAGTGTTGTCGCCAAAATATAAAATTGCAACACTTGGGTTTATTGCAACACATGTAATTTTCTTACGCTAAATGTAACAATAAATAAAGTTTTAAATCAATAACACGGTTTCAGAGTAAGGAATGAAGAACAAATTTTCCTGGTTTCAAATTCATTGCATCAGTTGAAGGCTCACTGAAATCGGTATCTTGTATGGCCTCCTCAGGCATCACACACAGCCTGGATTCTGCGATGCATGGAGTCAATAAATTGCCGAATTTCAGCCTATGTGATGCGGCCCATTCCTACTGGAGTGCTTAATGCAACTGTCGGACTGAAGCCGGTTCTGGATCACGCCTTCTCAGCAGGCGAACCAGAATATTCATAGATGTTCTACAGGGTTTTAATCTGGGTAATACTATCACTAGTACTGGTGCTTCCTGTTTCATTATAATGGTGTAACAGTAATCCAACACCCCATTTCCATAGATTTTTAGATCGATCTATCCCTGTGGGGAGTCTCACTAGATTACTGTCAGCTTGGCAGGCTTAAGGGTCTGTCCCGCCTACTAAAAGCTGTAAGGGGGTAATTAACTATGGTGCCCGCTCGGCTGACTGCAATTTAGCGTGAACCCCCAGGGAGTTAGGTCGATCTAAAACTTAATCTTTAGATCGATCTAAATCTCTGGGAAAGCACCCAAAGTCCGTAGGACTACCATTACTTGGGAATAATAGTCCTACTGGGACTCGGGTTCCTGGCTCATAATTATAGTAGAACAGTGGACTAAAT
>NW_019775680.1:523003-535426 GCF_001039355.2 Lingula anatina | reverse complement strand
TAAGGAATGAAGAACAAATTTTCCTGGTTTCAAATTCATTGCATCAGTTGAAGGCTCACTGAAATCGGTATCTTGTATGGCCTCCTCAGGCATCACACACAGCCTGGATTCTGCGATGCATGGAGTCAATAAATTGCCGAATTTCAGCCTATGTGATGCGGCCCATTCCTACTGGAGTGCTTAATGCAACTGTCGGACTGAAGCCGGTTCTGGATCACGCCTTCTCAGCAGGCGAACCAGAATATTCATAGATGTTCTACAGGGTTTTAATCTGGGTAATACTATCACTAGTACTGGTGCTTCCTGTTTCATTATAATGGTGTAACAGTAATCCAACACCCCATTTCCATAGATTTTTAGATCGATCTATCCCTGTGGGGAGTTTCACTAGATTACTGTCAGCTTGGCCGGCTTAAGCGTCTGTCCCGCCTACTAAAAGCTGTAAGGGGGTAATTAACTATGGTGCCCGCTCGGCTGACTGCAATTTAGCGTGAACCCCCAGGGAGTTAGGTCGATCTAAAACTTAATCTTTAGATCGATCTAAATCTCTGGGAAAGCACCCAAAGTCCGTAGGACTACCATTACTTGGGAATAATAGTCCTACTGGGACTCGGGTTCCTGGCTCATAATTATAGTAGAACAGTGGACTAAATTATGGGGGTAAAATATGGCGAACCACTAAAAACCTTAATTGCCGTCTAATCCGCTAAAGGACACTGAATAGTTTCGTGTTATGATAGATAATGGACTTACTGTTACGATGACCACGACATGTATATAGTGTAATCCTCCATGCATTGTAACGTAAGGTTTGTTGCATGCCTAACCAATTGAAGTGTACGGTATCTTAAAGATGTAACCTGCACTTTGATTTATATCACCGGTGAGTAGAATTTCTCATCTTTAGCTTAGACTTTTGTTGTAGCAGGCATTTTTAAAATTGAATTTAATTTGGACGTTTGAAATTTTAGATTGTACATTATATGCCATAATATTGATTTTAAATCCGACTAATATAGATAATAATAAAAATGATTATATTACTATTGAAACTATATTTAATGTATATAGCATAAAAGCAAGAAAAAAATTCATAGGCCTAGTAACAATACGCCAGAAAAAAACATTAAAGAATTTCTCGTCACAATATTTCTTTGGCTACATACATGTATATGAATTATAATTTTTCTTTGTACATAATGAAGGTCTTACATTATCCTACCAGTGTTGTTTGCAAGTATTTTTTATCTGAGTGGATCGCTCACACTTAGTCTGTAAGATAAAGTATCCGTTAACATCTTTGCCTGTAGCATAATAGAGAAATCAAGAATTTCTTTTCACTATCTTTCTTTTAACATCTGAATAATATTTTTTGGCCATAATAAAAGTTTGACAATTAATGTTGTAGGTGTGTAAGTGTTTGTTATTTCATTAGATCTATGATATATTAACCCTCTAGTAGTCTGTTGCAAAAAAATTTGTCTGTGTACTATTTTAGAAGCCCCAAATATCAGAGAATAGCAGTCTATATTATTCACTACAGTGTATATGGACCAAACCTTGCAGACAACTAAATTAAGCAACTTAACAGATAAATTTAAATTCGAAGAATTTGCTAGACTTTTGAAAATCAATTTTTTAAGTAGTGGACTCTGTGAAGGCTAGAATAGCGTTCAATTATGTACAGCTTTAAATATCTGACTGGTAAAACTAGTAAACTCTCAAGCCTTCTAATCTGCGTGGCTGATGAGTTGAACAGCTCAATTTTGGACACATATATTATTATATTTATAAAGTTTTTCTCTCTGTGAATGTGTTTATGTGTGCGAGAGAGAGAGAGAGAGAGGGAGAGAGAGAGAGAGAGAGACTAACTACTATTTAAATGTCAAACGAGGCATGGGTCAGGCTATATATTGAATGGGAGCAAATAATGAAATTAGCCATACTTTGTCTGACCTCAATGGGGACTATTTGCGCATTCGCAGCTCTGAGTTGAAGTAGCCTTGGTCAAAACGTTATTATGTCCAAGAGTAGCCTAAACAAACAAAATACAATGACGTCGGGGTAGAGGAGGGCATGCGTGTCAACATACTCGGTAAATCCGCCATTTTGTGTCGCATAGACACTATTAAAAAACACAGGTCATAGGATTGCGGTAGACTGATCTGAACCAGGATCTGAACCACGTAGAGAGGAACAGGTCCATAAGGAAGTTCACAGCGGTACGTATTTCGAAACCTGCTCGGGTATATGATAAAAACTATCTCACTCTCGACATCATTAAGTTGACAATTAACACTTTCCAATTTCTATTAGAATAACAGACATGAGTGCCGCAAGTGTGAAATGTGGTGACAGTAATGAACCATGAATTAGAAATCAATGACATTCTATAACTTACAGTAATGCAGTGTATGTATGACATACGCTAATGTACACTGTAGCATTACTTTGTTGTCGACTACTGATACATGCATTGGAAGACAATAATATCAATAAATATGTTATTTAACCTCAGAGATGGACAGCACCTGTATCATCTACTCATGTGACCGTCGGAAGAGGGAAACATGCATGTTAACAACAATGGAGGCGCTGCTACAAGACGCCAGGGAGCTTTTTGGTAAGCTGAAGTACGGTTGTTTGCATCAAGGTATTTTTGTAGGACTTTTAAGACATACAAATTACTGTTGAACTACAAAATAGTCAGGCAAAGCATTGATATTAATAGAATACGCATAAAAAGTGTGTGTGCGCGTGCACGTGTCTTTATGTGTGTGTGTGTGTGTGTGAGCTCTTGTGCACGCATTCTAACCGAGGACACACACCCGCCCGAAACCCACTAACCGAGGACACACCTNAATAAGATGTCCTCGGTTGTATGGTGTTGTGCTGATGTCCTCGGTTGGTACACATAGACAAGTATGTGTGTGTGTGTGTGTGTGTGTGTAGATGCTGTAAAACCTGCATTTAAATGAGTCAACACAAATATCAAAAAGACTTGAAGACAACAAAATTTACGCTACCTACATATATGATAGGTTTAGTAGCTTATATTCGTCTCTTAGGAGGAAAAGATCGGAATGCTCCATTTAATTTTGATATGTGCCCTGTTAGGTTATGGACAAGACGACCAGCTTTCTGTTGTGCTGGAAAGAGAAGGAGCTAGGATAACCAAAGAAGACGTTCTTCATGGCATAGCTAAGAAAAGAGATGTTTTAGAGCTGATGATACTGAATCTGACCAGACAAGAATCATGGGCTCCTGAAGAAGGTACTATAAAACAACGAGAACAAACGGTCTAAAACGTTAACGTTAATCACTTCAGTGAAGCTCTTTACTTCCAAGACTTGACAAAGTTTATTTTCACGTAGTAAACTGAGTTAATACTCTTTTACAGTACCAAGCAAACTAACAAGCCCAAATATTCAGACGATTAGCATCAACCAAAGTCAAAACATCCAAATAGGAGACGGGAACCGATTTCTTCAGGCACATAATACACGGGATGGAGATGATTCGCAGGTTATTATGCCGGTACAAGGTAAGAACTGTGACACTCATGGACGAATAAAGGAATCTCCGCTGTCTCTTTAATTCCCCAAAGGAGAGAAATTACACACACTCTGATCCACAGTAATGTTGATATATATATATATATATATTTATATATATATCCAAACATTGTACAAGAAATGCACCAAAATAGCCTCTTCCTTCTTAATATTCTTGGCCTAACAGAGACAGTCCATTCCATTATGATCGTAGTTGGATTAGTAGTGATGCGCATTTAAATGTCAGTGAACCACATACGATTACCTTATGTTGTACATGCAAGTTTCTTTAGTAGACAAGAGGAATGATATATTGTTGTTTGTGTCAAATATTTGTTTTTATAGCACAAAGAAAGAAAACATAATAAACATCTTTTCATTTCAGCAGAAAACACCGAAGACACATCAGTGATACCTGATCCGTTACACCGACTGTATTCCGTCATCGCACGGCCAAGGCTTTGGTACAAGCTTGATAGGATTGCCCGCCAGGTGGACAGAAACAAAGTCCTGGAGTACAGGGATGAAAATGGATTCAACGTGCTACATGCTGCAGCGTTTTACAATAACAGTGATGCAGTGCTCACAATACTGAGACATTTTGATTTGGCGACACTTTCCACGCAGGTCACAAGCGGAACTCATCCTGGTGAGCTGGAAGGCTGCACTGCTAAAGAGATAGCTGTCAAGAGACACAACAAAAGTGTGGCAGACCGAATTGATTCATTAGAAAAAACTGATAGTGGAATGAATGTAATCCACAAGGTCGTAAGGAGTCGAAACATTGATAAGTTAAAAGAATTCTGCACTCGTGACCATAATTTGGTAAATATTACTGACTCAGATAAGTTTACCCCACTGCACTATGCCGCCGGTGTAGGATTCCTAGATGGCGTGAAGCTGCTTCTCAAAACGGGTGCAGACCTAAATGCTGTCACAGTGTCTGGTGAAACAGCCCTGGGTCGTGCCTGTAGGATGGGGTACGATGACGTGGTGGAGTACCTCACTGATTTACCAAACATCGACATTGAGAAAAGTGTGGTGTCAGACATGGGAGACATAACGTGTCTCGATGCCGCAGCGTTAGGTAACTTCAGAGACATATACAACAGGCTGCGGCACCATGGTTTACCTGTGACCAGCAATACCCTGGTGTGTGCCGCATGGGGCGGTCACGTCGAGTTAGTGAAAGAAATAGCAGCAATGGACGGAATCGATGTCAATCATCAGGACAAGTACGGGAGCACCGCTTTGCATTTAGCATCTAGGGATGGTCATGTAGATGTGGTTAGGTATTTGATAAATGAACATAGGGCTGACCCATGTATTCAGAACAACGTCAGAGAGAAACTTCTGTCTGAAGCATCTAGAAATGTCCATGGAGAATTGGTAAAGTATTTGGTAGATGAACATGAGATGGAGCCAACCATTGTAAATAACAAAGGAGAAAATCCAGCACACTTGGCATCAATCAGTGGACAAGTGCAGTGTTTGGATGCCATTCTGAGAACACATACTGGATTGAAGAACAAACGAGGTTATCTCAACGAAGGGAGTCTGGTTTATTTAGTCCGCGGTAGTGATAGAGGAAGACCTGCGTGGCATTATGTTCTCGTCAAGAGGAAGCTTCTTGCGGACTTCTTAGTAAAAATAAAAGGAAACATTATAGAGTTGGAAAATTACGGGAAGGTGCTGTCCTCAGGATGGGGAGAAGATCCTCCCGATGACATTAGACAGAAGATGAATGACAAGTACAATACGTGTAAAGATTCCTCACACGAGGATCTAGCCCCGCTCCACCATGCCGTTCTAGAACAACACCCCGCTGTGGTGGAGAAACTTCTGGAGCTTGGGGCTGCGATTGACGTCCGTGATGCGTACCAACTGACGCCGCTGCACTTGGCCTGTATGCGTGGTAACCTAGAAATTGTGAAACAACTGGTGGAAGCAGGGGCAGACACAAAGGCGGCAGACGACGATGGCGACCCCTCACTGGACGTGGCAAAACTCAACCACCAGGATCTCATTGTTGCTTTTCTGGAGAAGGTTGAGATAGTGAAATTCGTTAGAGTAAGTAGAAATTTGAAGCCAATAAGCGATAACTTGAAATTATCGATAGTAATAATAATATATATTATATATATTATTAGTTTGACAGTTTCATTTTTCAATTATATAGGATTTAAGATCCTAAAAATAACTGAAGTTTGATGTGTGGATAAACTTATTAATTTACTACTTTATTACTTGTTAATCTGATTTAAATTAATACAAGCGCCGCCTGCTTAATTAAGCCATGTGGCGTTGTTCATGTCCACCTACAGCCTTAAGCTGCATAATGCCTTAAGCAGTCAACTTCCACCGCTTAATTCAAAACTAACTTTGAGTTGTGTAGCAGCACACCCATGGGTTCACGTTTTTTTTGCATGGTTTCACTTATTCCAGATCAAAAATGTCAACAAATGAGATCTTGAGAAGGAGGAATGCCTAAAGGGATTTCTATTTTTTATCAAAATTTTATGCACATTACAGGATAGCATTCAACAACCAGTCAAAGATATTATGGGTTTACTAGAACACGGCCTTGACACTGACGTCACAGCGGATGTTTTGAAGACCCAGCTTCATGATATAAGTATGCAACTTTGATATTTTCTTTGTCGATGAGACACTCTCCATAACATTTATGTAAGCTTGGGGAACCATTAAGTACAGAACAATATTTTAACATCTATATTCATTTAATCAGATAGACTTGGCGTACACATTTGCCTTTGCATTAAACTTAACAGAATACACTTACGGACAGAACTCATCAACACTCATGTATTTAAACATGCAATATGCATACTACGAAAGTTCTAATTTTTCCCGGCACGCTGAAAGAAATTAGTGTAGTGTCAGAATAAAGTTTTTATGCCTGGTCTAATTAGAGGGGCGTTTTAATCCTCTGCAAGTGTCTTTTTCAACGAATCAAACAAATTCTAATTACTTTATTTCAGTCCAGCGGTTGGTGACGGGAGGCTTCTCTTGTTTGGCAAAACTAAATCCAGAAGAAGATTCTTCCAAACATTTTGAAAAGAAAACAAATACAAATAAAACAGACGAAGAGGTGTGAATCGAGGATATTCCAACTATAAATATATGCGGTGTATAGGGTTCCAGTTCATTGGCCTTTTTCACAATCGAGTCATACACAAAGATTGAATCTTAAGCAGCCAACGGTGATATTTTGATTTTCTAATACACGAAATTTAAATTTCTAGTCTTTTTTATACCATATCAATTCCTTTTAGTAGAGGGATTCACATTGTAGAATTGTTTTTTATTGAATCAGTATATCTTCTACAAGCTGTGTTTATTACAATAATAAGAGGCACATATAATGCAAACCTCTAAATGGGAAATGCAGAAAATAATTGCCCACAAATTGGATTCTATCGATTAATTTAATGCATGTTCCCTGGTAACATGCAAGGAATTAAAATAGAAAGACCAGTGATGATTTATGCGAAGAATAAAGGCAAAACTTCAATTTGGACGTCGACTTCAGCATGAGAATGGCAATGTAATTTTAATTCTTATTTTTGTTATTTTAATTTGAAATTGATTTGATTGTGTGCCAGTCATGAACAAAAGAATAATTGTGAGAAGATGTCAGGGCTAGGCAAAATTAAAATATAATGTGCTATCGCCAAAATATAATAAAACTGAAAAGTATACAGCGAAATTTCGATTAACGGACGCACTGTAAAATAATGTGATAATTATCTATATAGCTTTTGTTTAGCGACTCATATAGTATGTTGATAAGTACTGGTAGTTTCTAGAAAGGCATGCGGAGAGCGCATACCTCCGCCAGGATTGTGGTAGTTGAGAGCACCTCTATTGCTTAAGGACATTGGCCAAATGGAAATGGAAATGCTGTAGAATCCTTAAAAATATACTTAGATCCAGATAAGATGATGATCCGGTTCAATGCCAAAATTTAAAAAAATTTAATAAAATTTAACCTAATCAAAACTTAGGTAAGCCTATTGCCGATCTATCCTGAAAATTTCTAAATCCATCAATAATGTTTTGAGTTAGGCTGGTGATGAACAGAAAGACAAACGAAGGTGAAAAAATAACCTCCGCCAAGGTTATAATCAAAATACCTATATTTATTTTCTTCCCATTAAATTATTTATTTTATTTTTCGCAGTAGAACCCCCTCCCCCCATTAAATCCGTTGAAAATTGCATTAAGTAAAGAAAGGATGAGTCGCAAGATTTGGTGACAACAGAAGATTTAAAGTCAAGCACAGGAAAAGAAGATTATGTGAACCACTAGCACGAACCACTGTGTATATTCATTAAATGAATCGAAAATTAATTAACATTTTTAGCACTAGCACATTTTGAAAAATATTTTATTTTATTCCATTTTGCAGTGTGAAAAAGTGGTATTTGATATGGCAAATAAAATGATATCTCGCCATCTTTTATACTACGGCCTGTTTCGCATGCGGACTTAATAGTACATGTAGGGGTTCATCTCAATTTCAAGACCAAATTTAAAATCTATTTTAATAAGTATGGTTTATTTCATTGTTACAATGCTCCTGTTTTGCATGGGTTTATCCATTGGGAAAATATATTATCTGAATCAAATCAGTATCTTATCGGTGTTGAGATCGATTTAGGTTTCAACATTACGAACTATTATATCAGATTAGAAAATATCACCTCGACAGTGATGATAATTTCATTATCAAGCTTAACACCACCAGAACTCCATAGTACCGCGTGTTTTATCGTGAACTAGACCAATGGCATAGAATTTACAAGCACGGACGACTAAAACAGTGAATTGTTTCGGACGAAGAGTACTTTCCGACGAAGGAGTTTTAGAAAGCCACGCGCAGCATGAGGATGGCACTAACATTAAGTGTGTTTATATTACTGACGCTTTTGCAGACTCAAAACCATGTAACAGGTAAGTTTATTTTTATTTTATCCTAACAAAGCTGAGTTTGGGGCCTAAAGTTGTTCATTTAAATTTTTTTCGGAATCGCTGAGATGAATATGTTAATGAAAGTTAAAGTGGACAGCATGAGCACTGACGACAGCCATCATGGATGTTTCCATGATACACTCTTCTTAATTGCTTTTTCTATTTTTAGCCCAGCTATTTATTAGAATTATGCTCAAAGAGCTGATGAATGCAAACAGGGAAAGTCAGTCAGCGATGCTACGTAATATTGGCCCAGCCACCGGTCCTTGTTGATAGAAATGTGATAGTAATTCCTTTACTAAAACCTTTTGGATATAATGGAACCCCATTTTTCTGTCTCTTTATTCGACAGAGCGCCGTAAACTTAACTGATGCTTTACCAACCAAATGCTATAATGTCGCTTTTAAAATAGATACTCAAAAATTATCAAGTGTATAATAGATAGGCAATATACATGTATGTCTACAATTATTTTNGATATTTTTTAACAGTTCATCTTCATGGCACCGTGAAAATTGTCTGGCCACTGGAGCTTTTCACACAATGAAACGATAGACCAGTGTAGGTAAGGGACTATTTTATGTTTCGTTACTTAAACTTTTATCAGGTACCTTATTATCACCATGTTTATCTTTTAAACTGACAATTAAGTGAAGGCAGTATTTTATTTTTCCATCAACGTTCAAGATTGTGCCAGAGTGACCTACGAGGTGATAATCACTACTGGAAACGACAAACATGATGGTATCCATGCTCCACTTCGAGTAAAAGTTGTCGGGTCTAAAGCAACACTGACAGTGGGGAGATTAGACAAAAGAATTGAAATAACGAAGGACTCAAGGTAACTCTCTCTCTCTCTCTCTCCCCTTTTCTATCTCTCTTTCTCTCTCTTGCCTTGATCAACCGGGAAATGACAACACAATCAGTAATGAAACAAGTAAAACCGCATATATTACCAACTTAAATGCAACAACATATTTGTAACTGTACTAGACCCTTATTTAACATATCTAAGTTGTGTCAGCTAAGTTCTTATTTACTGCCTTTTTGGTTTAACGACTCTTTTTACACAGTATACAAAGTTAATTTCCGTTTATACCTGACTTTGTAAACAGATACTACATGTACTTTGAAAAGCTTGCTGCATTCTTTCAGGAAAACTCTTAAGGGTTCCGCTGAAAGTTTAGGAGACATAAAAGAGGCAATCATCACTATAAAAGGTGACGACACAATAGGGATATTAAAGGTAATATACCCCCGGAGTCTTATAGAGCTGTAGGTGACTTTTCTCTGCTCAGCATGTTTTATTTATTTATTTATTTATTTTTTGTCGCAATGAGTCGGGTATTTTTAATTCAAAAACTGGAAATAGCTTGAATAATATAAATATGCAATAAAGAGGCTACAACAGGTCTAATATTAGTTAACAATATCAAATTGATAAGTAAAATGCAATAATTGTTATGTGTTACGAATTTGTCGGTGTATTACATCTCTTCAGCCTTTAATATCCTGAACTTAACATATGGTAATACAAGCTATTTCTTACTTGGCAGATAGAAGTCAAACAGCAGTCCAAAATACTAGCAGAATTCATATGCAAATGCAAAATTAGTGGCGGGTCAAAAAGGGGCATTTTCTCTAAAAGTAAGTGTGACGGGTGACACTCCAATACAAAAGAGAAGACTGTATTTGTACTCATACGGTTGATTTATTGTCTCTTTACACAAACTTGTGTGAGGATACTTATGTGTGTATGGTTCAAATCTGTAAAGTAAAATAAAATAAAAAATGCTTAAATAACTGACAAAAACCCTAGAGCACATTATATATAGATATAAAGAAACAAACAGATAAATAAATATTAATAAAGTGAATACATTAAATAATAAAGAAAAATGACACTTCTTTTGCAATTATCCACGAGTCCACGCCCAAATTTCACTGAGACTTGTAAATACCACAATATATTTACCTAAAACTAAATTTTAACTCAATATGAATTTGATAGTAACAATGGCAGTTGTATAAAGTAAAGTAAATGAAACTTACAATTTTTTTGTCCTCTTTTGCATGACAAATTTCTAACTTCTTGGATGTCTGCATAAAATTCAACTGCCTGCTTCTAAGCTTCCTGTGTAATCAACTGCTCATGCTTGGTGGCAGTGTCTATTATTGATAGGGGTGAGTGGACTATATTAAACAGTAGGGGTGTCAGGTTATGTCCTTTACAGTAAGAGCATTTCTCTACATATCGTACACTTGTAACCACTGCAGGCTTATGTACTCTCGCGTATTTATTAACAAGAATCAGTTACTGTGTTATAATTGTCTTGTTTGAGTTTTTTATTTGCCTAAAGGCAGTCTCATTTGCCTGATTTGCAGAAAAGCATATGCAAAACATTTGGGTTCTTTAAACCTCTCTTCTCTGCCAGAGTTTCTTCTCCTGTTGCTCTTCCTTCATTATTATGGTAACCGCTACCTCTACCTCTAAATCAAGTCTTTTTCTCAGTGTCTTCATATCACAAACGTAAACACTGCTATTGTTTTTTGTTTACTGTATACTCTGCAAATACCTCATCTTAGACATACAGGGTTGCTACTTAATATGGAATATTTTTTATCATTGTTATTTTTGAGTGCTGATTGAATTTTTTTTGGCTTGAATCATTAAAAAAGTATGTCACTGAGTGATAATAACATCCAGTCTTCTGTTGTGAGATATTTTGGTCAATAATATCAAATCTGACATTAGGTGCCATTCAAAAGAAAGGAACACCCCCAGAAAACCATATCAACAGTTTGATGTCAGTATAAACTTTAAGATAAGATATTAAAGAAAATGATAGCCTCCGGACAGTGATATGTTACACAGACAAAGAACTCACTACAGTAAATCATGAAAAGTCAGTAATTGCGGGTATGACCTCCAGCAGCCGCTTGCAGCGCCCTCATCCCACATGGCATACCCTGTGACACGTTTTTTAGAGTTTTGGTTGGGATTTCATTCCACACAGTGATATTTGCCTATCGCAGTTTATCACTATTCACCGGCCGAGGACCCTGGCTATTAATTCTGTGAGTTACATCCGCCCACAGATTTGCAATTGGGTTCATATCTGGAGAGTTTGCAGGCCAGGGCAGTTGCTGAACACATTGGTTTTGAAGAAAAACAGTGATTCTGCGGCCTCGATGTAGGGTTGCGCAGTCGTCTCGGTACACAAAGTTGTTCCTGAAGATGACTCTTACCAATCGAAGCATTGTTTGCTGTATAATGTCTCTGTAGGAATCCTGGATGAGGTTGCCTCCTAGAAAAACCAACTGGTTCTGGGCACCGACATGAAATGCTCCCGAAACAGAGACGTTACCATCCCCTGCTTGCACCCTAGGCAGTACACAATCATTGTTTTATGCCCCTCGTACACGTCCGTGGACATGGATTCGATGATCAACCCTAAAAAATCCATATCTGGCCTCTTCAATGAAAACGACGTGATTCCAGTGTTTTGCCTGCAAAAGCACGTGGTCCCCAGCCTATTGCAGACGTTGCTGTATATGACCTGCTGTTAACAGTGGTTTCTCTACTGGCCTTCGTGCAAAATAACCGGCTTGCAGAAATATCTTGTTCACGTGGGACCTTGAAACGGGCGTTTGAAAGACATTCTGCCTCTCTTTTCTGAGGACACTGGTTTTCTTTGTACGACCAGCACGGCGTCCTCTAAGGAGATGGCGATCCTGTCTTCTTGGTGTGATACGCGGATACCCTGGTCGAGGTATTGGAGTAGGTGTCCCTGTTGCAGCATTTCTTTGGAGGACATCACAAACGGTTCCTGATAAATGTTGAATTACCTGGCAATGGCTGTCCGTTTCTGG
>NW_019775680.1:502969-520541 GCF_001039355.2 Lingula anatina | reverse complement strand
TAATAATAATAATAATAATAATACATTTTAAAAACGTGCTACATGTGCATCTCAGTGTTACTTACACTACCAAATAAAAACTAAAACCACAAAGATAAATTAAAAACTAACATAAAGGTATTTAATATTAAAAGATTAAAGTTAATTAAAATGTTATTTAAATTCTTTTCAAAACAGTGATAAGAGTTAAGACACATTTGATATGTTAATAAAATTGGACCACAAAAGAAGTGCAGCAATCTCAAAACTCCTGTATCAAAATGTTTTTAGTCTTTTTTGGTATCGTTTCATTTCAGTTAAAATTGACCGCTGGAAAGAAGAGTTTTCAAAGGAGTTCTATCATATATATATATATATCGTTCATGTAAAGTCAAGAATTTCATCTTATAGACTATTCTTTGAGGCTGCATGTGGGTAACCAATGAAGATCGTGGAGAACTGGTGTACACCTATGGTGGGACTTTTGAATTTGCGAAGGGAACGAGATGCTGAATTCTGAATAGACTGCTTTTTTCCAATTTGATAGTTAGGCATTCCAAACAACAGTGCCACAACATGATTCAGAATTCAGCTCGATACAAGCAGACAATGCAGCATAACCTGCAGTTCGTTCAGTGCCCAAAGTTGATGTTTCAGTTAGCCTCCTTTTAAATAAATATACCGTTCTGGGTGAATTAGAACATTGAAACTTCATTAAATCGCGATAATATTTTTGAGTTAAATGATAATTTTATTATTAATGGAAATTAAGCTGCGATGTGTGGTACACATGCCGTGATTACACTGTCCTTCATCTGTTGCGTTAGTCTACATTTTGCTTTACGTGCTGGGAATTTTAAAAATCTGTGCGTACAATTTTTAAAGGTCTGGTTACGCCCCTGTGTCTCCTATTTGGAAGTTTTGACTTTGGTTGATACTGATCGTCTGTGTGCTTGGACTTGTTAGTGTACTTGGTACTGGAACAACCAATAACCTTTCAGTAAACCAATCAAAAACCTGTCGGCTAACAGGTAACGTACCAATTTAATGTTTAGGATGCTTTATGGAGGTGCCACGCAACGGACTAATATTACAACTTAAAATAAACATTCACACTCGACAGCGAATATGTTTTTATGTACCTTTCACCGGACTCCAACATTCTCCCCGGGTTTGGCTTAAAATCATAAGCTCTATTGTACCAGTGGTTTCTTCCGTTATGGCACGAAAAATTTCTTCTGTAGATACCCTAGCTCCTTTGCTTTCCAAAAAAACGGAAAGATTTTCATCTTCTCCATAACCTAACAGAGACAGATTACATATTGGAATCAAATAGAAAACCCATCGAATTTGTTGACATATTAGCATCCGTTAGTCATTCCATATTTATGATACATGTAGGTAGTGTACTAATGAAGCCTTCATACAGCTCACGCACTTAATTGTTACTTGGCTCACTTAATTGCATGATTTCTAACATATTCAGGGTTACAACATGCGCACACACAAACACAAACTTTTTGTGTATTTAGTCTGTATTTAGGCTCCGAACCGAAGTCTTCTGATATGATTAATTTTCTTGATTATTTTGTAATTCAAAAGTAATTTGTATATCTTAAAAATCCAACCAGAAATCCCCTTTATGCAAACATCTGTACATACCGAACAGCTCTCTAGCGTCATTAATTAGCGCCTCCATTGTTGTTAACATACGCATTTCCCTCTTCTGTCGATCAAATGAGTAGATGATACAGACTCTGCCCATCTCTTTGATTAAATTTAATCTATATCAAAATACTTGTCTGAAAATAAAAAAGAACATTTTTTTGAAATTGTACTTTGATAGCCTTGCCACAATTGTAGTTGATGACAATGCACTTTAATGGGAATTTGGAGAGTGTTATTTATCATTATTATTTGACGTACATATACCAATGTGATTTGTTAACACTCGCACCTTTGTAAATTTGCATGGGATGTATTTAATTTAATGTACGTTGTACATAATGTACATCGAGCATGTATCTCTCATCTATAGATCTTTACATAAAGTACCTTGTTGGCGGCTGAAGTATCGGTTTGTTGAAATTGTTACATACAAATACTTCCAAATGTACAGTATAATTTTGCATTTTCCAGAAAAGGTATTATTTTCATCCGATTGTGTTTACATGCTAAACTGAACTAGCCACAGCCTTAATATTTGATCCAATAAAAATTAACAATATTTGCAAGCAATATGACTCATTATGTACGAAAAGAAATCGTCGTTAAAGTAAAATATGGCTAAGAAACTTAACTCCTTATTTTTTGTATATGTATTTGTTTATTTAAAACCGACGTAAAATATATCATGTACATCCTAAATGTCGAACATTTCTCAGAGCATGTTTTAATATAAGCCTAGATAAGCTAAAATGCTGGCCTTAACAGCAATGGCATAGCATAACTTTATTTCTATGTCTCTAGAGGGCGTATTTTTTTAAACCTGCAAATTAATAATATTTATTAAATGTGCAACATGTTGCGCCATATTATGTACACGAATTAAAAGCAACACGTTTCTCCATCTGTCACAGAAAGGAATGAGAAACCAACAAGTGAGACACGGAGACATTCAATTGTTACCGGAATGTAATATATATCACAGAGTTGCGCCTTGGGTTCCAGTAGAGTCGATCGTCTGGGCATTAGCCTATCGTGTTGCTCAATGGCGAAGTAACTGTCAGTACTTTGATGCCCTGAGTGCAAGTTTGACCCCCAAATAATAAAATTAATGGTATAATTTATCTCATCATTTTTTGGGCAGGGATATGGCACTACGTAAATGTAGTTCTTTGCCATTGAGGGCGTATTCCTTTCATATCTCGATGTGTATTATTTGTCCGTGTTCCCATATTCCGAAATTGAGTTGTGGAGACGTGTGACGTGAGGTCTTATTGATAAATCTTACACACAAGTACGCTGCCATCATTGAACGTTTACATGTGACGTAGCAAGTTGTGGCCTACTATGACACGACTTACACATATATTGCCTCAAGTAAGATCTGCGTTTTGAACGTGTAACAGGCTGTTTACACGTGAGTGGAGAAAGCGAGCTTTTAGCGGCTATTTTCCTTAAAAAGAAGTTTATTCTCTGCATTATTTTAATATTTGGATTAACCGTTCAAGATATATTTCACATAATTTATCTTGAGTTACAAAGTTAATTTATTTGTAAAACGTTTTTTTAGATGTATTCACTGCATGCGTTTCCCATGTTCTGAAATGAGCTGACGGGGAGTCCCGCCATTTCAGGGTCCGCCGGATCCTCATTTTTAAAACTAACAGTCCAGCGAGGCACTATTCTTAAACAGTGGGGGTCATATAACGCTTTTGAATCGTGGGGATTATACATCTGAGTATCCGAGGTACAGCACATTTTCAAACGCCCAGTCCTTGTCCTTTCAATTCCAAAGCAAATGTTTCGTATTGAAGAGTCTCACCGCGGTTCAAACATCAATTGTGATATCTTATACCAGCAACTTACAAACCCACACACTAACAGTCAGTGTCATGGTCATTTATTTACTTAATATTTGTTATTGTATAGTTTTAATTTCACAGCACTTACTTACTTCTGGCCTTTTAAATCTGTTTTAAATTAAAATTTATAAAATCTTTTTAATTTCGATTTTCCAACTTCCCATACTATGTGTGATTTTTAATTATGGTTTTAAATTATAAACTAATTCTACAGGGATCCTGTTTTTCGATGTGAACCCTCAGATTCAGAAACCAGGGGTTTTGAGGAACAGAGGGCCCAGAACTTTCATTAATCACTCCCGTCAAATATGTGTATTAATCGTGCATTTTTTTTTTCTTTTTTTTCTTTTTTGTAGTCAAGATGAACGATTTACGCATTTGCTGAAGGGAATTTTAGTGTATTCTAACATGAGACAGATGAGAAAAATTCAGGGCACCATCTTTCTACTGTTTTAGAAAAGTGTGACTAATTCATGATCAACCATTTTGTTTTGAGGACCAGTGACCTTCTACATGTACAAAACTATAAAATAGACGACCTAAACCAGCCCAATTACCCTCATTTGAGGTTGTGATAAATGTGACAGCCTATCACCCCATCTGGTGTGCTACAGTATTTAGTCGTGAGATCATAAAGTTAACAATTATAAGAGAAGATCTTACTATATGGGTGTGAAGTTTGGTCTGAAGAAGTATTCAAGGAAAAACAAATGTCACTTACAAAACTAAATAAATTTCCTTTTGAACAACTACATCTAAGAATGTGCAAATGGGCACTAATTAGAAATAAATGCTGATTCGTCAATATATTGAAAAAAAGATACAGCTGTGCACAGCAGTCGGAGATCGGTACATTCCACTTGTTAGTTACGAACTACTTCCTGGTTTTCACAAGGTCCTTCAAGACCTCTAAAACATCGTTGTAATTGCAGCCCATACCATAAAACACCCAAAAATACTTAGATATGGACATATCGGATTATATTAATGCCAAATTATCCTTGAAAGGCATTCTCAGAGTGCAGACCTCCGCCAAGGATCCTGTACTAATAGATTGTGGTAATTGAGAGCACCTCCATTGCTTAAAGTCATTAGACCTATATCGCATTTGCTGTAGTATCCTTTAAATCATACTTGGATCCAGATAAGATGGTGATCCGGTTCACTACCAAAATAAAACACTTTTGGAAAGCCCATTGATGACCTGCACTGTACACACGAGATTTCAAACAAAGACGATAACGGCTACTTGAACACCCATGGTTTGAAGGCGGCATAAATTTACAAAAACCAACGGAAGAGGACACGTGTGATTTTGTAAATATGGTGCAAAATGATATCTACGCCTCCAGTCTTGATATCGACAACAAAGAGACCACGGTGCAGTATTACAGCTGTGATATCAGTGGTGACGGCACGGTAGATAACGAACTGTATATTTACAGGGAATAATGAATGGGTTTCCAATTTCACAGGCATCCCTAGCTTGGTCGTATAGGATATTTGAACGCGTAGCAATGTTCAGATCTCTGAATAAAACTGCCAAGAAGAAGGGCAGATATCAAAAATACGATTTCAAGTTAAACGCGTTATTTTTTACAGAATATGTCTGCACTGGTCATTGAATATCTCTATTATTAACGATTGTTCTATTATACCTTAGCAAATAAGCTGTCTGAGGAATATAAAAATGTACACATAATAAATGCATTGAAATTATTTCATTTATTGTAAGCTATACGTATTGACATAGGGCGCATTCCCATAGATTTTAGATCGATCTATCCCCTGGGGAGTCTCACTAGATTACTGTCAGATAATCCGGCTTAAATGTCCATCCCGCTTACTACAAGCTGTAAGGGGGTAATTAACTTTCGTGCCCGCTCGGCTGAAGGCTATTTAGCGTGAACCCCCAGGGAGTTAGGTCGATCTAGTTGGATCGATCTAATCTCTGGGAATGGGGTCACAGAGTGTGTCTCCCTCACTTACAACTCTTTATATAGACTGTGTAAAGTTAGACCCCATTTCCATAGAATTTAGATTGATCTATCCCTGTGGGGAGTCTCACTAGATTACTGTCAGCTTAGCCGGCTTAAGCGTCTGTCTTCTTAATTGTTAGACTATCATGAAGTCTATATCAGAAAACTACAACAAGTTAGGGGCCTACACGTACTCTGTACCTGATGCAACGTGTATAAATCATGCTTTGGTTTGCGTATTCCAGGCGCACCATGTACGCATTTGCTATAAGGAGAGGGGTATGAAAGTGGGGATGAAAAATCTATTATGAGCTTGGTGCATTTTCTGTAAGCCTTACTTCAGTAAAGCCTATTTCCTTTTTATGTATAAGGGGCGGGTCTGGATCCGCCATTTTGATTTGCGGTGTATTTACGTTCTACTAAAATTATAAAATTATAAAATAAACGCCATACAAGTAGGGCATGCTAATGGCAATCATTTATAATACAACTACAAAGACTGCTTTTAAGATTCAACACTTGTTGGTGTTTTTGTTGAATTTGAAGCTTAGACAGTAATATTTACAACAGCGTTTTTATTTTTTTAACCTTGTGGCATGACATCTAGCAAGTTAAAAAGATTGCGTCTTCAAGAATTATGTCGTTTTGAATACTAGTGAACTTAGGTAAACAACTCAACTTCAGAAAATATTTTCCCCTTGATAATCTTATTATCACCCAACAACCAAACTATTGACCCAATATAAACCTTCTACCAGCAGGTAATGATGAAATATTTGGAATTCCGTCCTTGTAAAACACGTGTAATTCACAGGGGATCCCACTGAGAGGACTGCAATTAGCTAAAATAAACCCATTTCAATTTCTAAGAAACTAAAATACTTACTTCTCAAATATTTTTCAAAATCTTCTTAACGTCTATTTCAAGTCAACATGGCGTTCTCAAGTGATCATGGGACTGGGTCCGCGTCATCGATATATTTATACAAGTAAACAGATAAGTTATTTGGCAGGCCATTTCAGGCACACACCAGATGATAAAAAGTTGTAGTACATTGTACGTGCCATTTTCCTATATAAATCTACAGTTGGAAGACGGATATATGTATAATATGAAGGAGATGTAATATTCTTTCTGTTGTGAAATTGTTAAACGGGTTTATTTAGACAAGTCTGCCGGTTCATAATCCCGAAACATTTTTTAAAAATTAATATAACCAGTCTAAGTTTGTCAATCATTAAATACAGGTCAATCTTTATCTCGCAATTCAGTGACTTGCAACAATTCAAGTATTGATAATTTTAATGACATAGATAAAGGCGGACAAAGTATACAGTGAAGGATACAGCAGTAGGGCAAAGTGCACAATACCAAACGTGCTGGATGCGTAAAACACTACAGGTCCGTATGCATTGGAGGGGTGGGGGTGGGGGGGGGGGCGGGGCGTTTGAGCGAACCACCTTTTTAGCCAGAAAAGGCCAACATGGAAAACAAATTTGATATAGGTTTCATGTACTTTCTGTGGAGGTCAATTTCTCACTTTTCTTCGAAATGATTTTCATATTGCTACATGCCCACAGGCCTGGCACTGCGGTGACTTTGTTAAACGAGTGGTCATAGCGTTGACAAACTGTGTCAACTTGCAACGTGACTTGGCAGTGGTTTGATAAAACAAACAAAGTTCCAGACAATATTAACTACATGAGGACCGACTGATGATAAATAATGATTACTAAGCACCTATTTCAAAATCGCTGGACCAAGGGAACGGAGTTTACTCCCATTTATACATGTACTGCGTAGGAAAGACCCCGGCGACTTTTAGAAGGAAACTAAAGACTAATTATTTATAAAATTTTAACGAACAAATTTTTTGTGAGTGACGAGGCGACATTTTTAATTGCTACATTGTTTGTTTCAATAAATGTTCATGTTTTAATCACTTTTCTCTTTTCTTTCGCGTTCGATTTTTTATCATTAATAATTCACGTTACATCGTAAAGTCTACTAAAAACAAGGTCGGATTTTAGATTCAAATAAATATATCTAGACTAGTTTTGTTCCAATATTAATTGGAAGTTTGCCATTTCCTTCTAGTCGTTATAAACGTTTATCTTATACGGTAGTTATTCAAACAACTTGAACATCAGTCGATTATTTTCACCAAAAATTTTGTTTCCCACGTTTTATTATGTTTATTGAGAAAAAAGTTACTGTAACAGCCTTCACATTTTATTTGTCCAAGCACAATGAATAATTTAATCATGAGAATCTCTTCTCTTAAATGAAAAGTTTTCTCCATTAATTTAGTAAAGAAGAAGAATAATAGGTGCACAAATAATGTCAAATAATAGGCCAACGATGCACTCCCTAGTATTCTGTATAAAAGAATAGCAACTACCTACTTGACATAATTAATATAATTTGTCACTTAAAAATATGCTATGAAATAATTATGGTACTATAACAATGAGAACATGTATTGCACAGATGTTTCTTCTGATTCAGAATCTATATTATACAACGTCCAGTAAGACAAACATTGATCCCATTACACTGTCATTAAGAAAGATAAGCAGTGACACTCTCTGCCAATACTTTTTTCGTGTCTAAGTCTAAATATAATACTGATCAACAGAAACAAAATACACTGCTCAATTAGTGTACAATCTGTGGGCATGCTTCTTCTCATGTTTCAGAGCAGACGACCTGTCAGAAAACTTGGCGCCACATATTTTACAGCCAAACGGCTTCTCTCCGGTGTGAATGTGCATGTGCTCTTTGAGATAATAAAGGCGAGTAAAAGTCTTTGGACAAAATGTGCAAAAGAATGGACTTTCCCTTGTGTGTTTTTTCTGATGTTTATTTAAGTCACCTACAACAGGGTAAAAACAATCCATAGTTCAGTTAGTGTACAAATCCTCAGAGGACAATGTCACCATGGTGGCCGGTTCAGGAATCTCGTGACCTGGGTCTGGTCCTGTCATGGCAGACATCAGCGCCCCTGTGTGGCCAATGGTATCAACAGACTGTGCCATGTTGTGCACATATTCCTCTGTGTGTGGTGTGGCAGATGTAGTCACTGTTTGTATAACATCAACTGGATTCTGTCTTTGAAGCATGGAGATGAACTGTTGCTGATTGGTCGAGGATGCTGAAATGTAGAATAATGTTATTTATCACATCTCTTTAAAAATGGGGAAATTAACTTTTTTTGTGATTAACAGAACACAGACCCTGAAAACTGACTGAGGATTTAAATATTTGTTAACAAACCAGTGTTTTTTTTCATTCACTTAAAAAATGAATTACATTGAGATTGATTCTGAAACTAAATATGCAACAGTCCATATGAACATTGAGAAACAAAAAATAGACTGCAATCTTAAATATTCTTTTTTATCTGTCACTTTTTTAAGTGTCCTCTGAATTAGTTGCTTCTGTATCTAAAATACTTCATTTACCCATTTCATCCTTTATAACAAAAGTCACGGATGGATGTGGACTGTCTTGGGCCTGACCTAAAGTGCCCCCTGTTGGGAACTGAGACAGCAAAAGGCAGCGGAGACCTGAAAAATAAAGGACATACATGAAACAGTGACTTCACTTCAATAATAGTATGTTACTAACAAAGAAAATCTGTAACACACATTGTATTTTAAATTTCCTTCAATATTTTATGTTATAACAAAACCACAAAATAAATATTAGACTCACTCGGTTGACGTTCTCTGTGGTCATGCTTTTTCTCGTGTTTCAGAGCAGACGACCTGTCAGAAAACTTGGCGCCACATATTTTACAGCCAAACGGCTTCTCTCCAGTGTGAATGTGCATGTGCTCTTTGAGATAATAAAGGCGAGTGAAAGTCTTTGGACAAAATGTACACAAGAAAGGCCTTTCCCCTGTATGTTTTTTCTGGTGTCTATTTAAGTCACCTACAACAAGGAAAAAGTCCATGAAGCTGTAACATGCCCATAAAAATTAACATCAAATTCCATACTTTAAAAATAACAATAATCGTAACAGTGTTTCTCTTCGTACAATCCTTAAATATGAAGTTTAGGGTGTAGCCACCATCACTAACAATACAATAAATCAGAACAATACAATGTACCATATTAAGAAAATTAAATATCTTCCCTAAAAAGCACCTTTAAGTTACCTTTATTAACAAACGTCATAGGACACTCCTCACACTTGTAATTGCGGATATTTTTATGGCGCTTGCAGGTGTGTTTTCTGTGCGAAGGCTTTCCCACAGCAGTCACACAGGTGATTCTTCTGGTTAATATGGGTGGCTAGGTGACTCTTTAGGCTGCCTGACTGCATGGATGCCTTAGGCACATAGTGTGCTTCTGCATATGAAAAATCTATTACTTAGCTTATCTGCTTTCATATATTTTAGCATAGAGACCCCTTTGCGATTAAGTTTGAAATATTTTAGGCAATATTGCCACTAAATTTAACGTACCCTTCTATATAGTCAATTTGAAAAACAATTCAATTACTCTCAAACTTTATCTGTCAATAACATCTACTACATCAACTAGGATATCAAAAAACAACAAGATGTTTCATAGGTTCCAGCAAAAGAGAGAGAGAGAGAGAATTACACAAAGGTCTTCCATCTGCTGTGCGTTTCCTCATGTGTATCTTCAAACTACATGTACTTCCCGTCATTGTAAATGGAGCTAACCAGTGCAAGACACACATATATTAAATTTTTCGTTTTTTAGCGGATATATTTTTCCTTGATGTTACAAATCTAACTCCTACAAACAAATACATGTATGTTGCCAACAAATATTACAAACGGATGTTTTCATTCATATCATTTTATATACGTATTTTCCAGCATGAAAAGTAAAATTTCATTATTTTTGCTTTGAGCTTATTGTCCATTATTTATCACAAAGCTAAAGTGTCAGCGATTTTATACAAATTACGAAAGCTTCCAAGCAGTTAATATTTTTATACATGACGCATTTGTAAAAAACACATATTAGTGGTGCCTCATGCTATTAATAACTTGTTAATGTAGCGCAAAACACACATCTCACAAACAGCCACGTTAATTTTAAAGAAACAAACGCCCATTTCACCATGTCACCAGTGCGTTGACCACATTCTTGCAGCTCTGGTGGTGATCAGCTAATTAGTAGCAAATGTTCTCATCTGGTCTTTTTTTTTTTCAGATGATAATATACTATTATATTATTTTCATAAAATCGCCTTTTATGTTTGATGATCTGAGATCATGCTGTTATATTTCCAATTGACCAATCGGTAGTGGCTAAATATCGAAAATAAAGTCATTGTAAATTTTTAGTAATTAAGATTCATTTCTGAGGTGCGCGTTTTTCAACAAGTTGCCTCTCTGGTGCCATTTCATGAAGCGGACGTTTCAAAGCACTCCCTTATTTGACCGGCATGTGCCCTACTGTGGAAGAGTCTTCTTCTGTTAGACCCAGTTCTGCAAAGCAGGAAAACCCTCCCTTCGTCAACTGTTTAACTGAAATAGTGATTATATTTTCTTTTCTATAAAAAATGAATGAAAAAAAAGCATTAAGTGTAGATGTATCTATTAGCAAATTATACATAAGACCAATTTCGAAACTTCAAATTAAAGTTCAGATTTACTTCCTTGTCGACTTTAGTTCAGATGTGTACGTGTTTTATGAGTAAATATACAGACTTGACATTTAATATGGAATATTTTAGTTTCGAAGGTATGCCTTGGTAAAAATGCATTCTTTTTTCAAAAAAAATCCGATCTCATATAAGGTATGTGAATGGAGAAGTGTGTAGTCAGGTGTGTCGCTACTAATGAACTGACAACCATGCCTATTGCACTGCTGTATTGTGTATTATGCAATGATTTAATTGGGTAGTGCTCCTTTGGACTGGTTCATGCTTGGGTGTGCCAAAGCATGGTTCTGTCAAAAAAGTATCTATATGTCGGCAACTATTGCATAAAAAAATTTGAAATTTTGCATGCAAGCGGTCGGTTTTGCAGTGCGTAAAAAAAACTAAGTGGTGATTTATAAAATTTTTTATCTGTGGTAGAATGGTGCTAAAAAGACAGACATTGCCAGACAGATTATTGCGCCAAACAGAACATTCCGCACAGTTTTATAGAGTAATGCCCAGACTGATGTACCTACACAGAGGCCACACCCAATGTATCAAAATCTTCCCACCAGGGTACAGTACTCACTGCCATTCGGGATATGGTGCTGCAACTAAACAAAAAACACCCAGTCCGTTCAGAATGAGGGGTAAATTGCTGTCAAAACGCGTTTTTCAAGGCCCTTATCGAACAACAAACTTGTTTTAGCAGGTTAGAATACCAGACGACCTCCGGGGAACCCACTGTAAACGGCAAAACAGCGTCGTCTGGTTCTTTAATGAACTGGGGACCATAGACCGTTTCTGGGTAGAACACTGAAATCGCGTGGCTTTCTTTACTGAGGTCAGATTTCACCTGTACCGCTCAACTAGTCAAAACAGAGTTTACAGACATCCAGAAGAGGCCTATGATGAAGAGTGTGTCGAGTCTATAAAGTGACTAGGGTCATTGACAGCGTCAGTATTTGGACTGGATACCACATTGGTGCCAAAACACCAATAGTAGTCATCTATGAAAACCTGAACCAGATCAAATAAAGGAATAATCTGGGAACCACTTGACTATCATTTGATAGGGGGCGCCTTAGGAACAATTTTAGGTAGCACGGTGAAAGTGCCGGTTCACACAGAGCACTTTTATTAGCAGATAACTTACAGAACCAGCAGAATGAGCAGCAACCTTGGTCATCAATGTTGCCAAATTTGAACCACATAGACAATATGTGGGTAGGCCATTACTAGCCGAACCAACGGCCTACATGTCGTGCGACAAAACTGAACCAAATTGGACAGGTTTTGACCAATGCCTGGAATGTTATTCCAGATTGAACTCTAAAAAACTATCCCAAGAAATGCCTTGCCGCTTGAGAGACCTGGAAGCAGCTAGACCAAGTCAGACGTAACAGCGACCGTTGCTGTGATTAGACACTGACATGAGGGTCCTTTGTGGGGCGTGTAACTCTTTTACAGACAATAATTTGTAAAATATGGAGATCCAAAATACCGATTTTAATGGTTATTGTATGACATAAAACAGGCAATGTATTTTTGTTTGCTTCAAGGGCGAATTCAATTAATGAACTGATGTCACAATGTCATCGAAGAGATTATTTAAAGTTATTAAAACACGATTTTAATCCCTATTTTCATTTATCAGTCAGTTAAATAGGAAAAATTTGATGAAAAGTGATTTGGAAAAAAATATTCCATATTAAATGTCAAGTCTGTATTATAAATAAGAAGTTGGTTGTAAAGTTATCACATCATGTCTAGCTTAATATACCATTAAATTAAAAAATGGCTGTGGTGACTATCAAAATACATAAAGAAATGAAGGCATGTGCATACTTAAGTCTTTAAGCTGGGTCTTCAAGGCATTAACTGTAATGTCATTGTCAAGTCCATGCACCAGTACATCTTCCATTTCTTTGAATGGCTTTTGGATAGTATCCTGTTAGAAGAGAAACGATGTAATTTCAATTTTGAGAAATTATTAATAAGGGTTCAGGCATCCCTACTTATCATCTCATAATTAAATTGCAAAAAAAAAAAAAAAAAAAATGAACACCTACTCTAAAGAATTTCACTATCTCAGCCTTCTCCAAGAAAGCAACAGTGAGGTCCTGGTGGTTGAGTTTTGCCACGTCCAGTGGGGTGTCGCCATCATCATCTGCCGCCTTGGTGTCCGCCTCAGCTTCCACCAGTAGTTTCACAATTTCTCTGTTACCTTGCATGCAGGCCAAATGCAGCGGCGTCAGTTTATAAGCATCGCGGACGTCTGTGGCAGCCCCAAGCTCCAGAAGTTTCTCCACCACAGCGGGGTGTTGTTTTAGAACTGCGTGGTGGAGCGGGGCTAGATCCTCGTGTGCGGAATCTGCAAATGTTACATACGTCTCTTGAATCTTCTTTACAATGTCATCGGGGGGTTCTTTTCCCCATCCTGAGTGCAGCACTTTCCCGTAATCTTCCACATCTAAAATTGTAACATTTAGTTTTACCGAGAAGTCAGCAAAAAGCTTCCTCTTGACCAGAACATAATGACACGCGGGTCTTTCTCTATCCTTACCCCACACCTTATACACGATAGTCCCTTTGTAGAGATGACCTCGTGAGTCAATCAGTGTACGCTTTCTTCTCAGAATGGCATTTAAACATTGCACTTGCCCACTCTTTGCTGCCATGTGTGCTAGATTTTCGCCTTTGTTATTTAGGATGGTTGGATCTGCTCCGCCTTCATCTAACAGACATTCCACAACATCCAAGTTGTCATTGTTGAGAACTGCGATATGTAAAGCCGTGTCTCCATCGTTGTTCTGAATATTTGGGTCAGCATTATGTTCATTTATCAAACATTTAACCACATCTACATGACCATTTCCAGATGCTACATAGAGAGCTGTGTTTCCGTCCTTGTTCTGAATATTTGGGTCAGCATTATGTTCATTTATCAAACACTTCACCACATCTACATGACCATTTCCAGCTGCTACATAAAGAGCTATGTTCCCGTGCTTGTTCTCATAATTGACATCGATTCCGACCATTGTTGCTATTTCTTTCACTAACTCGACTTGACCGCCCCATGCAGCACACACCAGGGTATTGCTGGTCACAGGTAAACCATGGCGCTGCAGCCTGTTGTATATGTCTTTGTAGTTACCCATCGCTGCGGCATCGAGGCACGTTAAGTCTCCCGTATCTGACACCACACTTTTCTTGATGTCTATATTCGGTAGATCAGTGAGGTACTCCACCACGTCATCGTACCCCATCCTACAGGCACGACCCAGGGCTGTTTCACCATCATCTGTGACAGCATTCAGGTCTGCACCCATTTCGAGAAGCAGCTTCACGCCATCAAGGAATCCTACACCGGCGGCATAGTGCAGCGGGGTAAAATTATCTGAGTCAGTAATATTTACCAAATTATGGTCACGAGTGCAGAATTCTTTTAACTTATCAATGTTTTGACTCCTTACAACCTTGTGGATTACATTCATTCCACTATCAGTTTTTTTTAATGAATCAATTCGGTCTGCCACTCTCTCGTTGTGTCTCTTCAAAGCTATCTCTTTTGCAGTACAACCCTCCAGCTCACCAGGGTGAGTGCCACTTGTGACCTGAGTGGAAAGTGTCGACAAATCAAAATGTCGAAATATTGTGACAACTGCATTTACGTTATTGTGAAACGCTGCGACATGTAGCACATTAAATCCGTTGTCATCCCTATACTCCAGGACTTTGTTTCTGTCCACCTGGCGGGCAGTCCTATCGAGCTCGTACCAAAGCCTAGGCTGTGACATGAGTGAAGACAGTCGACGTAACGGATCATGTGTCACTGACATATCTTCCGTTTGTTCTGCTGAAATGAAGGGACACAAACGGTTTAATGTCATGCTTTTTTGTCTTCTATAATAAGGATACTGACATTTACGTGCATTTTATGAATTAATTTGTCTTTTTTTCTTGATAAAATCATCACCATCTTGATATTATTAACGTTTGAAATGGTGTGTGATACAATATTTAAATATTTATATTAAATATTCAATGTTCACATATCAACATCACATTCATAATGCAGTATGAGCAAAAAAAGAAAACATATTTGAACATAGAAATTTTGGTTGAAATTCCTTTCACTTGTAGATAAAACGAAGCAGAATTTGGATGAGTAGCATTGACATAAGTTTTTTACGTCATCCAAAAATGAAAATCCATTCTCCTACATAAAGCATTAAATAACGTGTATCGAATACACCTGAGGAGTAGTGTGTGTGTGTGTGTGTGTGTGTGTGTGTGTGTGCGACGCGGGTGTCATTTCTCCACTGTTGGAAAGAGAGGGGGCGGATTCCTGTATCTCTCCATGAATGTGACAGCTCTTACCTTGCACCGACATGCCAACCTGTGCATCTTCTACATCCCCTGTATAATCTGCCTGAAGAAACCTGTTGCTGTCTCCTATTTGGATGTTTTGGCTTTGTTTGACGCTGATCGTCTGTATATGTGGGCTAGTCAGTTTACTTGGCACTGTAATAGAGCATTAACTTAGTTTGACATGTGAAATTAAACTTGGTCAAGTCTAATTGGATTGGCCAATGTTTAGGCTTTGTCTTGGGAGTAAACAGCTTCATTAAAGAGATCATAACTTAAAGTAAATGTTAACGTTTCAGACCGTTTGTTCTTTTGTTTTATTGTACCTTCTTCCGGAGCCCATGATTCTTGTCTTGTCAGATTCAGGATCATCAGCTCTAAAACATCTCTTTTCTTAGCTATGCCATGAAGAACGTCTTCTTTGGTTATCCTAGCTCCTTCCCTTTCCAGAACAACAGAGAGCTGGTCATCTTGTCCAAAATCTAACAGGGAGAAGCAGATTACATACAAAAATTAAATGGAGCGTTCCCCTATCCTTTCGACACATTAAAAAGAATGCAAGTACATCTGTGTAGGCAATCTACATGTTGTAATCTTCAATGGTTTCTGGAAAGTTTTGGCTCATTGTAATGCAGGTTTTCAAGATCACGCACACAAGCACACAGACACACACTCACTCACACACACACACACACACACACACACACCTACACACACACACACACTTTTTATGCGTCGTCTATTTACATGATTGATTTTATTGTTTATTGTTTAACAGAAAGTCGTATGTTTAAAAAAGGTTCAACAAGAACACCTAATGGAAAAGACTGTACTAACCAAAGAGTTTCCTGGCGTCGTGTAGAAGCGTCTCCATTGTTGTTAGCATGCATGTTTCCCTCTTCTGACGGTCACATGAGTAGATGATACAGGGGGTGCCCATCTTTCTAAATGAAAATAATAAGTAATACCTCCAAGAAAGTGTGTACATGTATTTGTCTGTCGTCTTATATAACGTTCATAAAATAAAAGGTAATATATATTTATATACAAATATAAATTAAAGAGTTCAAAGTTCAAATCTTTTCATCCATTTTCTGAATATTTCTTAGTGTAATGATGCAACTCGTGGATAGATAATATTAATTTTATTAAACAAATTGTTTTCATGGAGTACAAGTACATAAAATTTTCGTGATAGTAGTACACAACAATTTATTAAAATCTGATCAAATTATATCTCTAGGTAAAGCAGGGGTAAGCAGATTATCGCACTCATCCAGGTAGCCCTTTGATGAATTAACTGTTATTTTTAATTGTTTTATTTCTCCCTCCTTGATTGAATAAGTCTTGAATCAATGTGCATCTCTAGGGAGAGGTAGGAATCGTCCGGGGGGAATTGTCCGGGGGGGGGGGAATAGTCCGGGGGGGGGGGAAATTGTCCTAGAATCCGTTCATAGACATAGATTCACAAAATAAAAAGGTTACTGTAATAAGTGGTGCTGATATTTAATTTCCTAAATGTAACATGAGCACATCTCCCAGCAGGCATAGTCGCGTTGGATCAACGTTGAAAACAGGTTGATACGTTGAATAACCGTTAATCTACCTAAATTCAACGTAAAATCAACGTTGATCCAGCCACGTCAAAACACCTTCATAATGTGACGTTGACTCAACGTTGTATTTTGGTCATTGACACAACCTTGCAGACATGGATTGTAATTAAAAATATTAATTATTGAAAACATGATACTTTGTTTATCAATACTGTAACTAACTTTATCAAAATAATAAAAAACAAGGCAGCAAAGCTGTCAAATGTACAGACAAAGTACAGAAAATAAAGATGCAAATAAGTGAAAAATTAAATTTTCACAAAAAACTGTTAAATTGCCAGAAAAATTTACCAAACAGACTGCGTTGCCTATTGAAGCTGTATGTTAGACCCATGTTTCTTTCCTGTAAGTTTGAGAACAGTAAGTGACATGATTTCCCTTAAATGGTCATCATAGGAGCAGTGCCCAAAATAGGGGTTTCTTCAAATTTTGATGCAACATTACATAATGTTTAACAGCATAATGAC
>NW_019775680.1:487552-502586 GCF_001039355.2 Lingula anatina | reverse complement strand
ATTATGAATATTCATCAGTTCTGTAAGTTTCAAGTCAAAAGGTAAAATGGTTTTCCACTTATCGTGTTATCGGTGCTGCATATATGCTGAAAAAAGTGAAAAAACAGCATAAATTCCCTAAAAGTGACCCGATCATGCTGATTTTCGAACTTGACCTGCGTATTATGAATATTCATCAGTTCTGTAAGTTTCAAGTCAAAAGGTAAAATGGTTTTCCACTTATCGTGTTATCGGTGCTGCATATATGCTGAAAAAAGTGAAAAAACAGCATAAATTCCCTAAAAGTGACCCGATCATGCTGATTTTCGAACTTGACCTGCGTATTATGAATATTCATCAGTTCTGTAAGTTTCAAGTCAAAAGGTAAAATGGTTTTCCACTTATCGTGTTATCGGTGCTGCATATATGCTGAAAAAAGTGAAAAAACAGCATAAATTCCCTAAAAGTGACCCGATCATGCTGATTTTCGAACTTGACCTGCGTATTATGAATATTCATCAGTTCTGTAAGTTTCAAGTCAAAAGGTAAAATGGTTTTCCACTTATCGTGTTATCGGTGCTGCATATATGCTGAAAAAAGTGAAAAAACAGCATAAATTCCCTAAAAGTGACCCGATCATGCTGATTTTCGAACTTGACCTGCGTATTATGAATATTCATCAGTTCTGTAAGTTTCAAGTCAAAAGGTAAAATGGTTTTCCACTTATCGTGTTATCGGTGCTGCATATATGCTGAAAAAAGTGAAAAAACAGCATAAATTCCCTAAAAGTGACCCGATCATGCTGATTTTCGAACTTGACCTGCGTATTATGAATATTCATCAGTTCTGTAAGTTTCAAGTCAAAAGGTAAAATGGTTTTCCACTTATCGTGTTATCGGTGCTGCATATATGCTGAAAAAAGTGAAAAAACAGCATAAATTCCCTAAAAGTGACCCGATCATGCTGATTTTCGAACTTGACCTGCGTATTATGAATATTCATCAGTTCTGCAAGTTTCAAGTCAAAAGGTAAAATGGTTTTCCACTTATCGTGTTATCGGTAAAAGTGCACGGCGACGACGGCGACGACGGCGACGACAGACGCAGATGATGGCTATATGTACAGACACATCTGTGTCTGTACATAAAAAGTGTTTTAAAGTAAAAGTGACAGTTGTTTTGTGTCTTTAGTGAACTAGTGCATTTTCTTAACTTGTTATTCAGAAATACATTCCAATAAACTGAATTCCTTGCAAGGTCAACTAACATTTTTTGTTGTAAATGTGATGGAGTGAAGTTAATAAAGTTGACAGTTCTCGGTACCCTGTTCTAGATAGACAGGTTGAGGTGACTGTGACTTTGTTATATATTTATATATCTTAAAATAACTATATATATTAATCCAAACCTTGGAAATTTTGACTTAAAGGCCATACATATATACCCTATATATATTTAGTCATCAAACATGCCCTACTGCTAAACACATCCAGGCTAAAAGGGTGTACCATGCTTAGGTGCAAAACATTCTTTGGAGCTAAATGCGTTGAAAAAATCATACAAAGCAGGCACTTGGATGTTTTTACAGTGTACGTTATAATAATTGTGTACCTGTGTTTTGTACCAAAAATAAAACGTTTCAGGTCATTTTAATGTCTTTTCATGCAATAACGCTGTCTAACAACTGGGGTTGATACAATGTTGTTATCTGACGTTGAGTCAACTTTCAAATCCAATGTTTATCCAACGTATTATCAACATTATGGTTCAACCTTGTTTCAACGTTAAAACAACATAATTTCATCAGATTTATTCTCTTTGATATTTTCCAGATGCGACCAGGTGTGTAGGCCTTTTGTGTATACCTTATCAGTTAAAGAGCATTACCATCTTCTGGTTAAAGAGGAAACAGTATTTGAAGAGGAGCCACTGGCATCTCCAGTTATTACATATTCTGAGAACTTCATGGAGGCCACCTACTCTGTTAGGGCTAGACATGTGGTCAATGGGAGCCTTAGGCTTCGTTCACATGCAATGTCTATTTTCTATTTTCTATTTTCGGTATGTCTTATGATCACGGTCTGTGCACTGAATATCCCGCCGCGTAATTACTGGCAGCGCGAGCCAGTTACTTATAGTAACTTATAGTAACTGACTCGCGCTGCCAGTAATTACGCCGCGGGATATTCAGTGCACAGACCGTGATCATAAGACATACCGAAAATAGAAAATAGAAAATAGACATTGCATGTGAACGAAGCCTAATAATATAATTCAGGGTGACACTGTCTGATTGGTGACATATTTAGTTTTTAATCTAGTTTATCCTACAAACATAAGTGCAACACTAACATTCATTCAAAAAGTTCTTGTTGACCACCAAGACAAGGTGAAGGTAATGCCGAAATTGCACAATTAAACCCCCTTTACACTGGACGGCGTCCTTTCTGCGTCCTTTGTTCGACCATAAAACTGGCCACGACGCCGTTGGGCGCTCAAAGAACACACGGTGATCGCCAAGGTCGCACACAGAACGTTCAAGCATCGCCGATGACGCCATGGTCGCTGCAACGTTCTAAGCATGTTCAAAACAATCGCAGAGAGAACGTCATTAAGGATGGACGCTGCAAGGTCGCTCAAGGGACGCAGAGAGAACGCACAATACATCGCCGTGGTCGCAGAAAGGAGGCACAAGCATCGCTTTGGTTCTAGAATGAATACTCAACGATCGGCCAGTAGTCGGCACGTTAAGTATAATTTTTATTTTAATTTTACTTTTAATTTTATTCAAATTGTGTAAGAATTGAGAAAGTTTGGGTCTGTTTTCCCTTTTTGCACTGACAGGGCCTTTAAACTGTAAATGCAATTTTTATGTTTGAAACACTCTTTTAACAAAGGAATTTTGTATATTAAGTTTACTCCTACCCCCATTATATTGCATGCTATGCTGAAATGTTTTTGTAAATTTTGCAACATTGTATGACTATTTTTTCTGTAAACGAAGATGGGGACCACTAGATTATCCATATTTCATATTTGTGTGTGTCCCAGCAAATATCACGCCATAGATGACAGATTGCAGTTTTCCCTTCGACACGATGAGGATAATATGCATGTACATGACGATGCATTAGTGACACTGTGGTGTTAAAGCGCGTTAAAGGCCGCATTCAAAACATAGAATAACTAGCCCACGGGTCAAATATGACGACTTACTAAAAAGCTTGAGGTCTCATCCGCTAATAGACACTGAATAGATTCCCCGTGGGGAAGTATTCAAGTAGGATGGCCATATTTGACCCTTGGACTAGCTAGTTCACAGTTCGGAATGCCATCTTATTCACATTGGACTTCATCGGTTACAAACTGCACGCCCACGCTGCAGTAAGCTGATTCGTTCCATTTTTTTCAAGAAAAAAAAGGAATAAAATACTTACTATTTCGCGTAAATCTTCTCAGCGTCTATTTCGTGACTTTCAATTGAGCATGCATAGGGTCCTTAAGTGATTGAAGAACGGGAGCTGTGTCATCGATATATTAAATCAAGTAAACAGATAATCACCAGGTCAACGAAAGTAAACGCCAAGCGATAGGCATGAATCATAACGTTTTGATTGATAAATTACTGATGGAGGACGGATAAATGTATGAGGAGTACCCCCTGGATACGGGTAATCGTTTTTATTTGTCCTTGTGCTGTGAATGTATTAAACAAGTTAATCTAAACAATGAAGCAGTACAATAAATCTTTAAAATTAATCTTAGCAGTCCAAGTAGTGTTAATCATTAAATACACATATACCACTTGTTACCATCCACGTATTGATAAATTAATCAAATAGATAATAGCAAACAAGCATATAGATATTAGTGAACATACTATATAGAAAATGATACAGCAGTCGGACAAGGTGCTATAATAGTATATACGAGACATGCTGGATATGAAAAATAAAATGACTTCTTTTTTATTAATTTTCTTTTTAAATCTGATGTAATTCATCTCCACGTAAGGTGAAAAATTAAAACATCCTGTGACAGGCATGCAATATGACTGAAAGCACTACAGTTCTGGATGCGTGGGGGAGTGGGCGTTCGAACGAACCACCTTTTAAGCCTGAAAAGGCCCACACGGAAAAGAAGTTTGATAAAGGTTTTATTTCTCAACTAAGGAGGTCAGAATGTTCACTTTTCTTAAGTATATTTCCCAAATTACTGCACACAAGCCCCAAGACCACAAGCCTGATACTGCAATGACCTAGAGGCCATAACGTTGATAAACTGTGTCAACTTGCATCGTGCCTTGGCAGTGGGTTGATAAAACAAAGTTAGAGATCATATTAACTACGTGAGGACCGACCGATGATTTAAAATAAGTCGCTGCACCTAGAGAATGGAGTTTACACCCATTTACTACGTAGGAAAAACTCCCCAGCAACTTTCTTAAAGGAAACTCGAGACTTTAAAAGGTATTTATATAATTTTTACAAACAACTTTTTAAAGTGTGTAATGAGGTTACATTTTTTAATTAAAATTTCAACATTATCTGCTCAATAAATGTTCATGTTTTAATCACTTCTCTTTTCTTTCATGTTCCATTTTTTTATCATTGATTCATGTTACATTGTAAAGTCTAATAAACAAATTTGGATTTTAGGCTCAAATATTTTTATTATTATCTAGACATGTTTTGTCCCAATATTAAATGGAAGTTTGCCATTTTTTTCTAGTCGTTATTAACGTTTATCTTATATGGTAATTATTCAAATAATTTCAACACAAGTCGACTATTTTCCACAAAAAAAATTGTTTCTCTAGTTTTCTTAGGTTAATTGAGTAGAAATTTACTGTGTTTGAAAAAACAATTACTATCATACCACCTTTACATTTTATTGGGCCAATTGCAAGTGCAATGCATAATTTCATCATGAGAATCTCTTCTTTAAGTGAGAAGTTTTCTCCGTTAATTTAGTAAATAAGAAGAAGAACAAGTTCACAGCTGATGTTAAAGAATAGGAAAACAATGCACTCTCCAGTACTTTGTACACAGAATAGATCTATATAACAATTTGAAAATCCAAATTAATATAATTTAACACTAAAAAATTTGCTATGAAATAATTACGGTACTATAACAATGAGAACATGTATTGCACAGATGTTTCTTCCGATTCAGAATCTATATTATACAACGTCCAGTAAGACAAACATTGATCCTATAAACACTGTCATTAAGAAAGATAAGCAGTGACACTCTCTGCCAACACTTTTTCGTGTCCAAGTCTAAAAATAATACTGATCAACAGAAACAAAATACGCTGCTCATTTAGTGTACAAACTGTGGTCATGTTTCTTCATGTTTCAGAGACAGACAACCTGTCAGAATACTTGACACCACATATTTTACAGCCAAACGGCTCTCTCCTGTGTGAACGTGCATGTGCTCTTTGGGATAGTGAAGGCGAGAAAACATCTTTGGACAAAATGTACACTAGAAAGGCCTTTCCCCTGTTTTTTTTCTGCTGTTTATTTAAGTCACCTATAACAAAGAAAAAACACTCCATGGCTCAATTTGTGTACAAATCCTCAGAGGACAAAGTCACCATGGTAGCCGGTTCAGGAATCTCATGACCTGGATCTGGTCCTGTCATGGCTGACATCAGCGCCCCTGTGTGGCCAATGGTATCAACAGCGCTGTTCACATATTCCTCTGTGTGTGGTGTGGCAGATGTAGTCACTGTTTGTATAACATCAACTGGATTCCGTGTTTGAAGCATGGAGATGAACTGCTGGTGATTGGTGGAGGATGCTTAAATGTAGAATAATGTTATTTTTCACAACTATTTGAAAATGGCGAAAAATTTGGATTTACAGAAAACAGACCCCAAAAACTGACTGAATGTTTGATTATGTGTTGCAAAACCAGTGTTTTACAATTTTTTTTCATTCAGTTAAAAAAATAACATTAAGGTTGATTCTGAAACTAAATAATTTTTATGCAACTGTACACATGAACATTGAGAAACAAAAATAAATACATTGCAATTTCACATATTCTTTTTTATCTGTCACTTTTAAAATGTTCTCTGAATTTGTTACTTCCTGTGTATAAAGGACTTCATTTACCCATTTCATCCTTAATAACAAAAGTCACTGATGGCTGTGGACTGTCTTGGGCCTGACCTAGAGTGCCCCCTGTTGGGAATTGTGACAATAAAAGGCAGCGGAGACCTAAAAAATAAAGGTCATACATGTAACAGTCACTTCACTTCAATAATAGTATGTTACTTACAAAGAAAATCTGTAACACACAATGTATTTTAAATTTCCTTCAATACTTTATGTTATTATAAAACCACAAAATTAATATTAAACTCACTCTGTTGAGGTTCTCTGTTGTCATGCTTTTTCTCATGTTTCAGAGCAGACGACCTGTCAGAAAACTTGGCGCCACATATTTTACAGCCAAATGGCTTCTCTCCAGTGTGAATGTGCATGTGCTCTTTGAGATAATGAAGGCGAGTAAACGTCTTTGGACAAAATGTACACAAGAAAGGCCTTTCCCCTGTATGTTTTTTCTGGTGTCTATTTAAGTCACCTGCAACAAGGAAAAAGTCAATGAAGCTGTAACATGCCCATAAAAATTAACATCAAATTCCATACTTAAAAAAATAACAATAATCGTAACAGTGTTTCTCGACGTACAATCCTTAAATTTGAAGTTTAGGGTGTGGCTACCATCACTAACAATACAATAAATCATAACAATACAATGTCCCATATTAAACAAAATTAAATATCTGACATGAGAAGCACCTTTAAGTTACCTTTATTAACAAACTTCATAGGACACTCCTCACACTTGTAATTGCGTATATTTTTATGGCGACGCACGTGCGCCTGCAGGTGTGTTTTCTGTGCAAAGGCTTTCCCACACCAGTCACAAAGGTGATTCTTCTGGTTAACATGGGTGGCAAGGTGACTCTTTAGGCTGCCTGACTGTATAAATGCCTTGCCACATAGTGTGCATCTGATAATTAAATAAAATTTATTAATGATTAAAAATAAATTAATTTCAGCTGCATTTGTTTATTATAGCAGACAATGTCGCAATTTTAAGTTTGAAATATTTAAGGCAACCTTGCAGCTTTATTTGTAAAAATACCCTTCATCTTTTAATAGGGGCAAATTGTTTTACTTTCAGAGTGTCTATATATACAAGCTTTATGATTTTTAACACCAAAAAATGATACTCAGAACTAGAACCCATGAGACACTTTTCAAAATTTCACTGTAAGATATGCCATTATAACTTTTATTATGAAACACGTTTCATGGTTCACCTTAAAAACCAATATAAGTGTCAGAGTAGTCATACTGCTGATTACATATTGCATATTGGGGCGAATTTGTTCACTATGAGAGAGAGAGAGAGAGAGAGAGAGAGAGAGAGAGACTCACACAAAAGGCCTATCTCCTGTGTGTTTCCTCATGTGTATCTTCAAACTGCCATTCTCTGTGAAGCACTGATGGCACTCCGGGCATTCGTATGGCTTGCTACCAGTGTGGGTCCTCTCATGACGGAGCATGTTGGACTTGATACTGAAGTCTTTGTTACATACTGAACATCGAAATGGTCTCTCACCAGTGTGTTGTCTCATGTGCACTACAAGACAAAATATTCATAAGTGTGTGTGTGTGTGTGTGTGTGTGTGTGTGTGTGCTGAGCATAAATTTATACATTTTAAGGCCAAATTTTCATTGTTGAACATTGCATTCAAAGGCCAATTTCTTGCTTTCCTCATCCCCAAATGCCTTGAAATGATCACTTAAGAACAAATCAGAACACACAACACCCATATTTTGACAGTGAATGATGGTATTGCAAACTGGGCGTTTTTGAAATTATATTATTCTGTCGCAGTGTGTAAATGACATTCAATATTCCCAAATACAATACACTTTTCAATAATTGTCTTATTTATAAATAGATTTAATAACATTAACTGTGACTGCATATGGGATTTGAAGAGTCTTAACAATGACCTTACAAAGCAACTATAATCTCACCACTAAAAGGGCTAAAAGTGTAACAAATTAACTAAAAGTGTAACAAATGAATTAAAAACACACTCACAATACAGTGACCCTGTCCCTGAGAAAACCTTGCCACATTCTTTGCACTGAATGGAAGTGCTCCGCTTCACTCTTGGCATGTTAGGTGCTTTATTCATCTTTTCTTCTTTCTCTCTTTCCTGCTCCTTGTTTGCTTCTTCCTCGCCCATGCACTGCCTGCGGTGTTTGCACATGTTGCTACGAACAAGGAAGCTCCTGTAGCAGCCTACGCACTTGTGAGATTTGATGCCAGCATGGGACTTCATGTGCACTATGGAGATATAATAATTATTACACACTGTTGTAGAATTAATCAAATGTAATCAATGACAAAAATAAAAAATTAAATACTTACAAGTGTACCGAATAAACTGTAGTACCGTCAGTAATATAGAATATTTTTAGGTGGATTTATCGAAGAATGTTATGCACCTCATGGCCAGAAAAAGGAGTGAACCATTGTTCTTGAGGAATTTGGACTTGAGCATGAATTATTGAGCAAGATCAAAGAAAGAAAGGTTATTTTTCTGGGCCACCAACCACGACTAAAAATATCAGAGTTGTTAACATCAACATTTCAAAGCATGCCGATAAAGGGAAAATGTGGCAGGCAGATGGAAGACCAACATACATGTCTGCATCTAAACAAACAAAGAAGAGATTTTTTGCCCCCTTATCCCTCTCAAGTTTGTTCCCTTAACAAGTTAGCTTCCAACAGGCACTGTGAGAGGGGATGAGCATTTACTAGCATTCTTTGACACTCACCACTGAGAGCTGACCTATGTGACAGGTATTTTCCACACAGGTGACATTTGGGTTTCCCCTGGGCCTCGGCTGCTTGGGCATCTGGATTGAAAAGTGTTCAAAATATCATATCTAGTCATTTATCGATGTACATCAGGCCCATAACCAGGGGGGATGGGGGGTTTAAAAAACCCACCTTTTTTTCTGGGAAAGGTCTACTCTGGTTACCCTAGGTTCTAGATTCCGGTATTGCCAGCTCGATCTTGATTTCATATATAACCCATATTAGCAATACCAGGCTCTAGCGAACAGCGGCAATCAACTCGGGGACGTTCTTCTTCAAAATTCTGCCTGGGGCGCTTCCATATTTGGAAGTCACACGTCACAGCTGTGTCTGCTTGGATCCATATTTGGAAGTCAAAAGTCTCGTACGTCACAGGTTTGGCCGCCTGGAGCTGCCTTTCCCGCCTTGCGCTGAAGTTATCTCGAGCACACGAGACAAGAAGCAATTAAAGTGCCTGACGCGGAGTTAGAAGTTTGAATTGAAAATATCTTGCAGTCGAAGGTCAGTGCCACAATACAAGCAACATTCTGCTGTAAAAACTGATTTTTGTGTAGCCCTTATAGTGGTATCAGGCATACAGTGTAGCTGTCAAATTTGGCACATGGCAAGCACGTGTATTGTGCACGTGTATATCTCAGGACTAAATGTTCTTTGATAAGCAAAAAATACAAAAACATTGGATATATCTTTTCTTTTCGAAGAATATTATTCATTTTTTCATTTATTCTTTAAATACAGTAAATAAAATTAAATAAAGCAGAATTAAATTTGTTTTAAGTTTCATTTTGGTCTAATGACATTCAACTGCAGTTTCACTGCGGAGCAGTTCTATTTGACTGACGGAAGCCTAACATGGCCGCTGGTCTTCAGAGCTAGTAAAAATGACTCCAAGGTATATTTAATATTTACAAGCTAATTTTTTACGTTGCTCTGACACTCAGGGTAACTCTGGTACAAAAGGCTTTCATGGTTAAAAGTCCACTTTTTCAGAAAAGGAATCCCCTTTTTGAATTGCTGTCTACAAGCCTGTAAATGACATTTTAGTCCTATTACTGGTTTACATTTCAGTCTTGTTAATGTTGTTGCATCCTTCCATTTGAGACTTCCACTGAGAATACAGGTGGAAACTAATTATGAGCCTTAACAAAGAGGGTGCTTGTGGCTCCATCTATCCAGGACATAATACAGAGTGATCCAACATCTACTGCACAGAAAATGTAACAAGTTTAAGAATATTTTCACCTGTATTCTCAGTAGACCAGCCAAAATGTTCAAATCCGAAACTTAATGTTGGATTGTAAAAAAACCTCGGATGGTGAAAAAATTTAAAATAAAAATTATGCTTACTCCTGCAGGCTTTTATGTGGCTAGAAAGATGGGATTTGAAATGAAAACTTTGGCCACACAGGTCACAGGTTAAGGCTGGGTCTCCATTATGAACCTTCATGTGATCTGGGGAAAGACAAGTTAATTCTGAAATACATGAACATCACATAATAAACTACAGGTTAACAGTTTATATCACTAGTGGGCTGGATTTGGTCTTAAAGTGCAATTTAAGTTCACAAATGATCTTACACAATCTTAATCATTACAGCAGTAGTCTTAAAATGGACTGAATCTGCTTTTAAGATCAAAAATGATCTAACATCTACTTAAGTGGTCAAGCAGTTCCCTCCCCTCACAATGGGGGACACCTCCCCTCACAATAGAGGACACCTTTGCTCACAATAGGAGAATGTGTAAGGGGAGACAACTTAATTGACTGTCAGACTGGAAATGGTCTTACTCATGTTTTAAGATCATGTAAGACTATTTGTGTTCTTAAATTGTATTTTAAGACCATATCAAGCCCACTAGTGTATGTACATTAGAAGGAAAAACTACTAAATCAACAAAAATGATAATCTTTATCTATCGATCTGCATGTAACATTATCATAAACACAATTAAATCCCTTATGCATGTCCTCCTTGAATTATTCACACTCTTTAAAATGTGTAAAAAAGCTGCCAGACTCTAAGAGATATTCATTTACAAATTATTATCAACCTGATACCTACAAAGATTAAAAACCTACCACTCAAGGCAGTCTGACTCTTCAAAACTGTGCTACAAACTGGGCAGGTCTTGTCGGGTCCAAGATCATCTTCTACTTGTGCAGCGCCATCTACACTTTCTTCACAATTTTCATCTTTGCTCGAGAAGCTTGAAGCTGGAGAGTCTGGAAATTATAGATTGTTTATCTGGATTTTAATATACTGTACATTATCAATGGAAAGAAAAAATATTTTACATGATCACTTCACTTTAGCATTATCTACCAATAGATTTTTTTGAACAATTTGAAAATCCAAATCAATTTTCATGTTAGGCAATATGTACAGTAGTACCTGGTATATTCATTTTGTTGATGTACATGCATGTATATATAACTATCAAATCCTCCAATAAAAAAATGATTACACCAGGCAAACACTGTCCAAGAAAAAAGTCAAAAAATAAACTGAAGAGATCAAATATCGCAACTCACTTTGAAATTAATCAGTTTCCTGTGAAAGATCTTAGATTAAGATCGCGACATTGGATTCATCTTATCTATTAAGCAGCATTTTTATCCACTTATGTTCATTATTCACTATTGTTTGATGACTAAAACATTCATTTGTATGTTAAAAAATAGGTTATAAAAACATTTATAACTATACAGAACATACCACCTCTGTCCCCGCCTGCCAGTTTCATCCTGCACTTGCTGACGTGACGCTTCCAGTTACTCTTCACAGCCCAGCACTTGCTGCACTTGGGACACTTGTACGGTTTGTACTCTGAGTGAACACGCATGTGTACTGAAATATGATATATAGGAACTGTTACATATTAAGCTCTGTAGTTAAGACCACTCAATTGTTAAAACATGGGTCCTTTTCACACTGAGTGATATACTTTGTGGTAAGTCTGTATTAGTTATGTTTCGGGAGGTCCTGTAATAACCCTTTTGGTCTCTGGAGATTTTACTAAGGCCATGTTCAGAATAGAAGTTATTGTACTAGCAGGATCAATCTTTCTCAGCTGGGATTCTACAATCACAAATTTTCCACAACATGTTTGGAAGCAAGGTTGTCACAGGTATTGCTTTAAGCTTCCTTACTGGGTGACAAATAAGGGGGCATAATAATGCTTACTGGTTCAAATTTCAGAAAGCAGATTAAGTGTATTGGCAATTATTTTCAAAATGTCAATTTTAAATAAGTACCCATAAGGTAGTAGAGGTTTTACAATAAATTCAGTTGTTCCAGAAGAATGATAAAACTGTGGAGCACCTACTGTTCAATGAAGATGTATTGCAGAGAACCTTTCCACATTCTTTACACGTTTTCTTCTTGGAATTTGCATCACATGCTCCTTCCAAACCTTCAGATATTTTCACAAGTTGTTGATCTTTATCCATTGTAAGATCTTTCAAATTGTCCTGCCTCTTATGTAAATCACTTTCAGCCTTAAATTCCCCAGTTTCTTTAATTTTATTGTTTCTTTCTTTGGATAATACTTCGAAGCTTTCTTGGATATGTCCCCCAAAAGTACAGTCACCTATGACTGCTTCACATCTATTGGCCGGCTGCTTTTCAAGACCCAAAATTTCTTTCTCTACTCCTTCTCGCTGTTCACTACTATGACTATTAATTTGAGTAAATTTTCTAGATGCATGTCTAGTCTGATATCTTGTTCTCCCAGATGTGCTACTATTACTCTCTTTAGCTCTATGACTCTCGTCTGAGTGAGCAACTGTAATACTGTGAGCGCCATCGTTCTCAGTCACAGTCAGGTGATCTTGGACTGGCGAAACCATGGTACTAATACTAGTACATACAAGGCCGGTCTTTTTCTGACTTATACTTTTAAAACTAGATGCCGAAGAAGTACTAGTACCAGAATTATTTGCCATTATTCCTAGTGAATTTATCTCAGATTCCACTTCCATTCTTTCTATTCTTGCTGTGGAGGCTCTGCATAGTTCATTTTGTGGTCCAATCATTGCATCTTCTTTACACACTCCTTGTAAGAGATTCAGAATTTTTTCTGTAAAGGCCTTTCACAACAACCATGCTTCTTTCCCCTTCTCCTGTGGCAAAGTCTTCACAATTGAAATGGCATGTTCTAACTGAAAAGAAGCAAAGTATCTGATTAAATTTTAAGCATACTAGTAAAGTACTAGGAAAAAGTAAGTTCATTTTATAACTCTGGGGCTGTAGAGTCACTTGAGTGTCAAACATTGCAACATATGTCATCTCGATCCATCTCTGATAACTACTAATATATGCAAGGAACAGTTTTGTCTTATTTTCTCTTATTCCAACCAGATATTTATTTCTAGATTGCTACTGCATTTAGATGAGAGAGAGAGAGAGAGAGAGAGAGAGAATGAGAGAATGGCATCCATTTCATGAGTTGAAAAATTATAATCCTTCACCTAAGTACTGTAAAAAAAGTAACTCCAATTACTTTATGTCAAATCATTAAACCAGTGTTGCTTCATACATAAACTTAAGTCCAGCACCTTAGCGTTTACTAGTAGTTCAAAATTATTCTACTAGGTTTGCTTAGAGAATTAATATGGAACTAATAACTGCCCTGTTGGATTATACATACACTCAAATAACTGATTACAGCAAATGCATTCACATCAATAAGCAATGAAGTGTTGACAAATTTAAACACATGCCTATGCCAAAACAGACCGGTTTTTGCTAAGTGCTTAGGTTTCTGAGGAAGTAGATATATATTTTCATCAATGTGGTTTAAGGTACATTCCTCTTGAAACCCCAACTGAAGCGTCAAACTCAAACTGCGATAGGATTGATACAGGTGACAGCTAGGCCTCTGAGTCGGACTTGTCTTCATGCAACCCCCCTCCCCCTCCCCACCCCCTCTCTCAAGACTATAGGTCCAGGCTCACCGTCTCTATGAGTACAGCAAGGTCTCCCTTTCGGTACTCCCATTCCAGCGAAGATTCTGCAATTTGATTCATGTGCTGAGCAATAAATCCTAATAGTTCCTAATGCATTTTAGTAGACAACGTGTACGGACACAAAGTGGTGCAGTGGTAAATGCAATGTAAAGCCCACTTTTATCCGGAGTCTTAGTTTCGCTCTAGGACAACCTGCCTGAAGATGGCGCTTCGTTTTTTTTTTTTTTTTTTTTTTTTTTTTTTTTTTTTTTTTATCGCCCTGATGCAAAGCCCGAGTTGCATTAAGTTGTTGCATGTTGATTTGTAACAGGTCCATTGGTTTGTTCCTGGTCATTATGACAACGCCACACTTTTGAGTGTTCTTGTCACCGCCGATGAGATCAGATCAAGCCTTTCATGCACCCACCACAGTAGTTTTTGAGCTGGTGGAAAAAAAAAAGGTGCATAGCAAGCAGAGAGTAGGCCTACTGTAGGCCAGGCATCTTTTTTTACCCACCTTTGATTTTCGGTATTAAGTTATTAGCCTACATTTATTTGTATGGTGACTTGAGCAATGTCTCATCCATTCAAATCAATTAGTTTGGCAATTCATTAACTAACCTAAGTTTTTTTTTTTTTTTTTTTTTTTTTTTTTTTTTAGTGAAATTACCTACCATCAAATCGAACAATTGATGGGATGATAAAGGAATGTAGGGCCTACTGTAATCTCATTGGTTAAATAGCTTGAAAATATTATGAAAAATACAGAATAATAATTAGTCTATTTCTAAGCTTATTCATTTGAATACTCGAGACAATATTGATCGAAGTCACCACATGATTTAATTTTGATTAAACAAATAAGAAAGCTACAGGCTGGGGGGTGGGGGGATAGGCGCTGCTGCAAAAGTAACGAACATGGGCGGTGAGTAGGCCTATACCGCATACCTCGTCGGTCTTGTTAGGTTTAGAGTTTCCTCAATCCTACTGCATATTGACCTTCTTTTCTTCCGTCATCCGTTACCTCTTTTGAAAGAGATGAGGTTGATTCTTTGCCAATGGATCACAATCTTATCACTTTTTTTCCTGAAAATTTCACGCATAACGTTACAGGCCCCGTAGCCGGGGGGGGGGGGGGGGGGGGGGGGGGGGGGGGGGTGGGAAAACCCCCTTTTTTTGGGGGG
>NW_019775680.1:392535-487452 GCF_001039355.2 Lingula anatina | reverse complement strand
GGGGCGGGGGTGGAGGCGGGGTTCGAAAGAACCCCTCTTTTTGCCGGGTAAAAATCCCCTCAGGGAAAAATTTTATCTAGGTACACGAAGGTTTCATGGTGAAAGGTCCACTTTTTCATAAAAACAAAGAACCCCCTTTTGAAATTACTGGCTACGGGCCTGCATGATTAGGCTCCTACTACACGGCACTAGTTTACTTAATAAGAAGCGCTGGGAAATGAATAAGGGTAATAGCAGTGAGACTGACTCGTTGCAAAAATAAAAAAATAAATAAAAAAAATAATAAAAATAATACTAAAATGAAAAATAAAAAGTAATTATATAAGCCACTAAAATTGTGATAACTTCAAAAAAGGAAATTGCGGCTGTTCGCAATCTTTGAATGCGGTCTCAATTAACGGTGCTTTCGCACATACTAGTCCAATATAGACATTTGCCCAGAAAATATTGTTAATGCTGGTCAGTTTGACATGATTTAGTGGACATGTTATGGATGGAAAATATTTCTCTTTATTTCCCCCTCAAATAGACCTATTTTTAAATAATTTAAAATTTTAGATTCTAATAAGTTCTTTCGCTAATTAGTTACTAATTATAAAATGCGATACAGTTGTAGGCATCCATCATTAACTTTGAATTATATATGGACTCTATCTTATCATTTAATCTTGTACGATATGCACAGTGTATAACTTAATTGAGATATCCTAAGCAGTTGATGTTGCGATGACAGCGGATACAACAACAACTTGATAATATACCCTATGGACCGCCCACATTTCTTCCTCTCACTTCCCCCTTCTCAACCTCTCTCTCTCTCTCTCTCTCTCTCGTGAAAAGTAATCAAACAACTTTTGAACGGAAGAGAGGTTTTAAATAATAAATGGCTGGTGCTAACAAGGCCGTTTATCGGATGTAACCATCGATTGCGCCACAGTTTACTCTCCCTTATGCAATGTGACAAACCCAGGCCGATTAAAATTCATCGATTGTGTACGGTTATGATTCCCACAGGTATAAAAAAATAGAAAACGGGTCGCACGCAAATGCGCATGTATTCCCATTGCAATTAATGCCGATTGCATAAGTTCAATGTTTAATGGTCTTTTGTGTTATAAGCCGATCTCACTTATGTTCCAAAATGCAGTTGACACAAATTGACTCTCTCTCTCTCTCTTCAGTCAATATTTTTATTTGATTCATTTTATCAACCTTTTACAAAATTTTAATCACAATTTTCTCAATTATATATAATATTTATAATCAACGTGTCTTTGCGATATTCTGTATAAAATATAGGCCTACAATAGAATGCTTTGAACTGAGGCCTAACTTGACTGCCATCTGAAGCAAACCACCCAGTATAGGCTGATGTTGTTTTTGCATGTCGTTATTTACTGGTTAAACCTTCTGGGGACTCTATCCCTAGATGGCATGATGAAGGGTTTTAGACATCGGCGCCTAGTGCTCAGATCAACGGTACTACCCCGTGGATTATCACGACTGTCTCGCTTCCACCTTCCTGTCCTACTGGAAGAAATACTCTGATATCAGTTTTGGTCATAGAGAGAATTATCGCCATTGTTGTGGTTATTTCGTAAACACAACGCAGACGTCTGTCGGTTAAAAGTCTCTCTCTCTCTCTCTCTCTTACACACACACACACACGCACGCACACGCACGCACGCACGCACAAAAATCGTGACTCAACCTGACTTCCATTTATTTAAATTGACAACCTTTAATGAACATTCCTTATTTTTTACAGCATATAAATTAAAATTTTCAAATTAAAACATCGTATCTTAATTGTCTTGGGGTCTTTATTAAAAACAAACATACAAACAAACAAAAAGGAATTCTGTAATCCATAACATCAGGATCACGTAATTTGTTTAAACAAGGATGGCAGATATTATATAGGCAGAATTTCCAAAAATAAGAGACAGCAAAATGACCGTCTATGTATCCATTTATCTATCAGACATTTGTTAATATCTAGTGAAAAATCAATCTGTGGCCCTGGTAGAGGGTGGAAGTGATCATACAGTCGGCAATATGTCTTTGCTTTTGTTCATTTTATCCAGCATTTAACGTTTATAAAATAACGACAGTCATTTCGTTACACGGTTACTGTGAAGATACCAGTAAGGCAAATGCCATTGTGTTAATCCTTAACCAGGTCCCATAAAAAGAAATAAAAAACACGCATGAATCTGGTACGTATTAAGTCCATTATCTTGGGATAAAGCGGGCGGATTAGTTATAATCGCTCGTGCCCCTCCCCCGTCGAAGCACGCGTAAGTTAAGAATGATTTTTTATGACCAGCCCTTAGCTGGTGAGAATGACTTCTTTAAAATCCGCCCGGAGAAGAGCGATTTCACAACAGATAAAAAGATTGATACCTATTTTAAGAAAAAAATCTTCTTAATGGTCTTCACTGCACTCCTAGGCACGTGTTCTTTTATACATTTTAAACTGCATTTCAAGTTTCTCTGCATTCAATGTATTACTTCCAGGAATATTTCACATAATGACGCATCATTTTGGAATCCTCTTGATAAGGAGCAAGAATGAATGACACTGCGATAAAAGCAACATCCAATTTGGAGCAACACCCTAAACACTTCTTACCAAAGTAAGAAATTTGATTTCCGGATTTAAATTTGATCTTAATTTACAGGTAGCACGTGTACGACGGCACACTGCCCCTGAAAATAACTAATCAAGTCGCCCATGTAGCCTACTCTGCCTATGTCGTGAGGCTATGTCAAGTTCGTTTAATTACGAAAAATAATCTATTTCGAGTGAAAAATCATAACAAAAATAATATTTTAAGACTTTAAGTGTTTACACTGTAATCTGTTATTTGTCTTATTTCCATTCGGGTAACCGATTCCAGCGAATGTCGTCACGAAAACGACCGAAACAACAATGCATCTGAGCTATCAATAGAATCTAGGTTATGTACAGTGCGACCACTGAAGCGTGTTAACTGAGGGTGTTAACTTCACTGCTAACTGGAGAGAGAGAGAGAGAGAGAGAAGCCGTGAGGAGGGACGTCACTCTTAAACGCGTTCAAGGTGTTTTCTTTCTGGACTGAATAGTCACGGTATAGAGTAGTGTGAAACAACTGGCTGAGCGCTACGCGTAGTACGTGTTAATACGACCACGCCTTTAGTGACCAGGTAAACAGAAAGTAAACGACCTTCGATCAAAGAACTGACTAGGTCACGGGCAGCCTTCTTATCAATTTCATCAAGGAAGGACCTGGCTACCACTAAGTTCATGATATGACTCCCGCCACAAGTCGAACATGAAGGTATTTTAGTTGTTGATCGGCACGAAGTGGACATATTTAGTGTGAAACAGCCAGGCGCCACCCAACGAACGTTATTAGTTTAAGGTAAGTTCGTAGTTCAAATTCCAAAGCTCGGGGAAGCATTTCAATCGGGTCAATGATTCATGATTGAGAACAACCTTTTATAACGTAGATAAGCAGCTGGGCGACCAATGTGCCCATGTTTTGGCCTGAAAAAGGCAACATGATCGCTACACGCAAGTTTCAGTCTGATAGACGGCCCCGCCAACCCGCGCAGCATGTGTCCATGAAGAGTGGCGAATAACGATTATGTTATACATTGTATTTGGGCAGACCTAGTTAGGACTCCCTGTAGCTGGGGTAGATTTATACTTGACAGTTTTATAAATATCATACGCAGCACTTGTTTGGCTCAAATAATAATCTTAATTGTCAGATAGGAATGTGTCTAGATCTGTTTATTTCCAAACTGTGTTTAAATCCTAGACGTAGGCATAGAAGAGGGAGGCAGCAAGAAGGCAACTTAATACAACACGGTCTATCGATAAAGAAACTGGGTCCACCTGTTCAACACCGCTAGATGTTGCGTAACTCACTTCACGTTAGATAAATCTCTTACCTATCAGAAACGGGCAGGTGGGTGGGCAAGTCTTAATATGATATTAGATGGAATGCGGACCTTTCTATGTTGATCAGCAGTCGGCTGAGTGGTGTTGTATCCAGATTACTTCTTAGGCATTTAATTAAGGTACTAGCTTTCGACTAGGTACCCAGTGTACTGGTAGTACTAGTGGTACACACTTCTCAGTAGGGTCACAAACAATACACCTGTACACAGTGGGGTAATTTTCACCTCAGCTGAAAATGGCCGACAGCGACAAGACCCATGAAAAATAGAGGGAGATACACGCGAAGGTGTTGTGCACTGAGCGACAAAGCAGGATAATGAACGTGTAAGTAAAGCCCCTCCCCCCAATACACCATCAACTTAAGACTAGACGACGTATACAGTCACTATGCCCCGGAGAATTATTTTTAAAACATCCACTCGATCATATCGATCATTAACAGTATATACAGGCTATAATTAGTAGGTGGTGCTATTGTATTAACATACTGTGTACGAAGGGACAGACATGTGAATTGTGAGTGAGCGTTCGGATCGATTGATTGACAATTTTTTCTTTGGCTTGTATTGACATAGGGCTCTAGTGTTAACCAAATGGATGTAGATTTAATCTGATCTACGAAGTGTATGTGTGTGTGTGTGTGAGAGAGAGAGAGAGAGAGAGAGGGAGCGAACAAGAGAGTGATGGACTTATTTCAAACGGGGTTGGGTGGGGGGTTCAATTTATTCTTATTAGCGTTACCAGTACATGTTCAAATCAAATACGCCTTTAGTTACAGAGCGACTGCTACGTTAAATACGATGGTCAGTATACAAATTGAGAAATTATAGTAGTTGGAGAGAAAAGCAAATATATAGCTTATTATTTCTGTGGGCATGGCGCCTACCCAGTGTCTCCAAAAGCGACGATTACTTTACATATAGAACATCGTGCCTGGAATAACTCTATTGTCTCCAGTAAACCAAAGGAGCCTGACTATTAATGATTTCAGTACACATGCATACGAAGCGCATTGATCTAGGGCCGATATAATGCTTTACAAACTACTTACCGGCGGTGTTTGGATAGTACTGGATTGGGGACGTGACCAAGTTGATTTCTCGATGCCTAGGCTAGTTTACACTCAGGCTATTGGATCGGATGGCAAACCAAAATTGGTCGCATCAATGAAAACGGTTTATGAAAGAAGTTGCATTTGCTTGCCTCTGTTGGTTTGTTAATAATTCTTACTCAAAAAGTTATGGACGGATTTTGATAAAAATTTTCAGGATAGGTAAGAAATAGACTAGCTACGATCGACATACAATGACATACATTCAGTTAGGTATTGGTGGCTATAAATTAATTAATCACCAATAAGTAGTAGGAAGTTAGGATTCTCTAGGTGCTTTCCGACATATGTTGTGCAGAAAATTTATTTCAGCGTATAAACAGAATGATTGGCATGTATTCTCGTGCCCATTGTTACCACGAACAGTATCTATACATGATATCCCGGATATATCACGCTTTTCATTTATTATCACCAAGATATATTCTACGTGATCGCATTACAGACTAGCAATCAAAACACTTCCCGTATTATAACCTGTAAAACCGATGTTCCCAATGCGAATATTTCGATAAAGCAACCACGCTAATGTAAATGAAAATGAAAATCAGCATGCAATATGCGTCTTAAGTTGCTTTATTTCATCGGGTGGGATGACAGTGGCAACGCTGGAGCAGAGAGATGAGGAGTAGCTGGTCCTCCAGCCTGGCGCTATACAATTGGACTGCAGTTATGGCCGTGTTATTTTTATTGATCATAAAGGTACTTTACATACACGTACGGCTGAGATTGTAAATAATGTTTTTTCGTTTTAACTACCACATGATAATGGAAGATCACCTTGAAACATAAATCGAAACTGATATATTTGCGTAGCGTAAACGAATAAAAACAAAGTGGAAAGGGAAGAAAAGAAGGCCCTACTGGGATTCGAACCCAGGATCTCCTGTTTACTAGACAGGCGCTTTAACCAACTAAGCCATAGAGCCGCTGTTGCAGACTGGTGTGACAATTCGTGTGCCCTGGCCCCTGTCCCGAATGTTGTCCTCCCGATATTATCGGGTTTATCTGATGTCACACTGATTTTGTATGGCCTGCTAATGATATGAATAAAACATGACAAAGATAAGGACTGAATAAGGCTCATAGGCCAATAAAAAATAAATCGTAACGAAGTCATCTCGGCTGAGGCGAAAATGTAATCTGTATTCGTTCACTATTCTCACAACAGCATATGAAGTGTGTGTGTGTGTGTGGGGGGGGGGGGGGGGCGAAAGCAGATGCTGACATCTGTGCCTAGAATAAAGTTATGCTACAGTGATGTCCTCTCCTATATATTGTGTGTTCTTCGTCGTACAGCATTTTCTGAAAATAATTGTCCGATTGCGTTGATCCGAACATGGACAAAATTTGCGGATTGTTTTACCGAAAAGCCTTCACAGTAAGCCTAAATCAAATTACTTATTCATTTACTTGCTGTACAAATGTTTGTCGTACTAAAAGTACACATAATGACAGGTAGGTCTACTAAGCAGTGATATTTACTCCAGAGAAAAAGAAGCACGGGCACACACGTCTAAGGTTTTTGTATTGATGTGGTTGTTAGTGTGTGTGTGTANAGGGGGGAAAAGGCGCCAGAAAAAGGCAACATGATCGCTACACGCAAGTTTCAGTCTGATAGACGGCCCCGCCAACCCGCGCAGCATGTGTCCATGAAGGGTGGCGAATAATGATTATGTTATACATTGTATTTGGGCAGACCTAGTTAGGACTCCCTGTAGCTGGGTTAGATTTATACTTTACAGTTTTATAAATATCATACCCAACACTTGTTTGGCTCAAATAATAATCTTAATTGTCAGATAGGAATGTGTCTAGATCTGTTTATTTCCAAACTGAATCCTAGACGTAGGCATAGAAGAGGGAAACAGCAAGAGGGCAACTTAATACAACACGGTCTATCGATAAAGAAACTGGGTCCACCTGTTCAAGACCGCTAGATGTTGCGTAACTCACTTCACGTTAGATAAATCTCTTACCTATCAGAAAGGGGCAGGTGGGTGGGCACGTCTTAATATGATATTAGATAGAATGTGGACCTTTCTACGTTCATCAGTAGTCGTCTGAGTGGTGTTGTATCCAGATTACTTCTTAGGCATTTAATTAAGGTACTAGCTTTCGACTAGGTACCCAGTGTACTAGTAGTACTAGTGGTACACACTTCTCAGTAGGGTCACAAACAATACACCTGTACACAGTGGGGTAATTTTCACCTCAGCTGAAAATGGCCGACAGCGACAAGATCCATGAAAAATAGAGGGAGATACACGCGAATGTGTTGCGTACTGAGCGACAAAGCAGGATAATGAACGTGTAAGTAAGGCTCCCCCCCCCCCCCAATACACCATCAACGTGAGACTAGACGGCGTATACAGTCACTATGCCCCGGAGAATTATTTTTAAAACATATCCACTCGATCATATCGATCATTAATAGTATATACAGGCTATAATTAGTAGGTGGTGCTATTGTATTAACATACTGTGTACGAAGGGGCAGACATGTGAAATGTGAGTGAACGTTCGGATCGATTGACATATAATTTTTTCTTTGGCTTGTATTGACACAATAGGGCACTAGTGTTAACCAAATGGATGTAGATTTAATCTGATCTGCAAAGTGTGTGTGTGTGTGTGTGTGTGTGTGTGTGTGTGTGTGAGAGAGAGAGAGAGAGATGGACTTATTTCAAACGGGTTCGGTGGGGGGTTCAATTTATTCTTATTAGCTTTAGCAGTACATGTTCAAATCAAATACGCCTTTAGTTACAGAGCTACTGCTACGTTAAATACGATGGTCAGTATACAAATTGAGAAATTATAGTAGTTGGAGAGAAAAGCAAATATATAGCTTATTATTTCTGTGGGCATGGCGCCTACCCAATGTCTCCAAAAGAGGCGATTGCTTTACATGTGGAACAACGTGCCTGGAATGACTCTATTGTCTCCAATAAACCAAAGGAGTCTGACTATTAATGATTTCAGTACACATGCATATACGGAGCATTGATCTAGGGCCGATATAATGCTTTACAAACTACTTACCGGCGGTGTTTGGATAGTACTGGATTGGGGACGTGACCAAGGTTATTTCTCGATGCCTAGGCTAGTTCACACAGGCTATTGGATCGGATGGCAAACCAAAATTGGTCGCATCAATGAAAACGGTTTATGAAACAAGTTGCATTTGCTTGCCTCTGTTGGTTTGTTAATAATTCTTACTCAAAAAGTTATGGACGGATTTTGATAAAAAATTTCAGGATAGGTAAGAAATAGACTAGCTACGATCGACATACAATGACATACAATCAGTTAGGTATTGGTGGCTATAAATTAATTAATCACCAATAAGTAGTAGGAAGTTAGGATTCTCTAGGTGCTTTCCGACATATGTTGTGCAGAAAATTTATTTCAGCGTATAAACAGAATGATTGGCATGTATTCTCGTGCCCATTGTTACCACGAACAGTATCTATACATGATATCCCGGATTTATCACGCTTTTCATTTATTATCACCAAGATATATTCTACGTGATCGCATTACAGACTAGCAATCAAAACACTTCCCGTATTATAACCTGTAAAACCGATGTTCCCAATGCGAATATTTCGATAAAGCAACCACGCTAATGTAAATGAAAATGAAAATCAGCATGCAATATGCGTCTTAAGTTGCTTTATTTCATCGGGTGGGATGACAGTGGCAACGCTGGAGCAGAGAGATGAGGAGTAGCTGGTCCTCCAGCCTGGCGCTATACAATTGGACTGCAGTTATGGCCGTTTTATTTTTATTGATCATAAAGGTACTTTACATACACGTACGGCTGAGATTGTAAATAATGTTTTTTCGTTTTAACTACCACATGATAATGGAAGATCACCTTGAAACATAATTCGAAACTGAAATATTTGCGAAGCGTAAACGAATAAAAACAAAGTGGGAAGGGAAGAAAAGAAGGCCCTACTGGGATTCGAACCCAGGATCTCCTGTTTACTAGACAGGCGCTTTAACCAACTAAGCCATAGAGCCGCTGTTGCAGACTGGTGTGACAATTCGTGTGCCCTGGCCCCTGTCCCGAATGTTGTCCTCCCGATATTATCGGGTTTATCTGATGTCACACAGCTTTTGTGTGGCCTGCTACTGATATGAATAAAACATGACAAAGATAACGACTGAATAAGGCTCATAGGCCAATAAAAAATAAATGGCGACAAAGTCATCTCGGCTGAGGCGAAAATTTAATCTGTATTCGTTCACTAGACTTGAAAATGTTCTAAGAATATGTATTTTCTCACAACAGCATATGAAGTGTGTGTGTGTGGTGGGGGGGGGGGGAGGGGGGCGAAAGCAGATGCTGACATCTGAATAAAGCAGATGCTGACATCTGTGCCTAGAATAAAGTTATGCTACACTGATGTCCTCTCCTATATATTGTGTGTTCTTCGTCGTACAGCATTTTCTGAAAATAATTGTCCGATTGCGTTGATCCGAACATGGACAAAATTTGCGGATTGTTTTACCGAAAAGCCTTCACAGTAAGCCTAAATCAAATTACTTATTCATTTACTTGCTGTACAAATGTTTGTCCTACTAAAAGTACACATAATGACAGGTTGGTCTACTAAGCAGTGATATTTACTCCAGAGATAAAGAAGCACGGGCACACACGTCTAAGGTTTTTGTATTGATGTGGTTGTTAGTGTGTGTGTGTGTGTGTGCGTGTGTGTGTCTGCGTGTGTATGCCTGTGTGTGTGCGTCTGTGAGTGTGTGTATGAGAGAGAGAGAGAGAGAGAGCAGTGTCCCACCTATTTATACCGCTGTATTGGTCTACCTACCCCCCCCCTCCCCTGAGACCACTGCCCATGCGACCCTTCGGTTAATCCAAAAATTGATAGGCCTTTTTTTATAACAACTTTAATGGGATCTGTGATTTTCCATTATTGCTGTTTTATGAAAACGCAATATCTCGATCATAATCACTCTATGCATCACCTTAGGCAATTAATAAGCATATTTGATACAGGTCTTTGTTTTGCCTTTCTTCGACTAAAAAGGAAACGCCTAGAGAAAGTCACCACGCACTGTGTCTGCGAAAGGTCATATGCAGTCAGTTCAAATCAATAACCACAAACTAGGAGAAATGTTTTATATTATTACCAGTAAGTGAGGTCCTAACAGTGATATTTAAAAAAAAGTGATACAAAGGAAAACAGGGTCTAAAACAGATGAGCCTGTACATACATATATTGCATGAATCGGATGCATGCCAGCAACTCGGCAATGAGAATTTTTAGTAAAGTGTGTGTGTGTGTGTGTGTGCGTGTGTGTGTGTGTGTGTGTTGGCGGTGTGGTGTATATGAAGCATAGAGTATTTATTTATTAATGTCACATTAATAAATGCTTTATGGTCCTATTTAGCTGGAGTGGTACTAGTATGCACGTACTTCAGCTGTACAGATGATTGACGTCTAGATAGCCGTAAGAGAGGGAAAGCGAGTAAAAACCCCTGTGGCTTAATTACTTGTTATTACCTCAAAATGTACCGATACAGCTGTATCATTTTAGTATATGTCTGTTAATGTTGCTTGTGGTTTGACCTTAAGGGTGTCTTGCACGTGTGTTTCATGTGATGATTGGCATGCTAATGATGAGAATTTCTGTTGATCAAAGCTTTTTTTTTTAAATTTCACTTCGAATGTTGTCATCAGCTGGTAAGAGGAAGTAACATCAGTATACCTAACAGACCAAAGGCATACCGTCACCAGTATTGAAGATCAAGTAACAGCGGTCGCAAAGATAAAAATTGCCCATGAAATGTTTTTAAAAACTGCTTTCTCTCTCTCTCTTTCTCTCTCTCTCTCAAGTTATTCAAAGGTTATTCAAGTTAATTAACCCATAACAGCTTCAGTAGGCGTGCCAGACACCAAACCTGCTTAAACTGAAAGCTATTTGGCAAGAAACCCCTCGGCGATGGGTCGATCCTGCTAGAGCGATCTAGGTATGGAAACGGGGTCTTTGTATCAACACATGTTGCACGCATTCGATTGATTATAGACGTCGAAAGACCGACACCTCATGTGACCAACTGTATTGCAAAGGGTGCATTGCACGTTAGCTTCCAGCTAGGCAGAATCGTCGAGCGTTTGATCGTGTTTGATTTTAGGACAGTCAGAATATCGTGGTCTTATTTGTTGAAGTGAAGTGAATACCTGTAGGTCTACGTAATCAATAAAGACGTCTCACCAGAGTGCCAGTAGATGTCGTACAGGAAGGTCAAAGTACGTGGGTGACATAGATGACATTGGGACATTTTGTCTCTTCGCAGTTTCAAGACGAGGCAGTCGGAATCCGGATGAGGTACGGTAATCGAATGCATATGTAGTGATCGAACACAGGTGTGTGTGTGTGTGTGTGTGTCTGTGTGTGTGTGTGTGTGTGTGCTGCTGAGTGAGGTATTTAGACAGTCAATTGTGGTCATAATACTTGTTTTGTTTAACAAGCTTCTGGGATTTATCAGTGATGTAGCGTACAGCGTGCTTGCTGCATTCCATGTGCCTTCGGTCATTCACTACAATCACGTTTGAAAGGAGGTGGGCCATAAAAGAAAAAAAAATAGGGTGGTAGAAGTTGAATGTCTTCATTGGTGCTTTATAGGTATAATAGAAAAGGTAAGCTAGAGACAAAAATGCTGGCAATAAAGAATCGTAGACTAAATTGTGTCGTAAAAGTTGTTTGATAACTGTAGAGATTGTGTATTGTTATGACGGTGGCAGTCAAAACTTGGAGTAAAAGCCTGGACATTGTGTCATACATATTGTCTTATTTCATCTTCGACTGCCTTCTACTAGACCAGAGGCTAGGCTGAGAGAGAGAGAGAGAGAGAGAGAGAGAGAGAGATGTTTATGCACTGCCCGAGGGCCCCGATAATACCATGTAATACAGCAATACATTATTTGTCATACATAAAAATGGTAATCGTACCTTCCCCACCAAAAACCCGTAATTTTGAAACGAGTACGGCGATATCACCGCCGTCTTTAGGAGTTAAAACAGCCACACCGCATATAATCTGGTTTATCTACATCTATAGACTGCTATCATTTCTTTCTTATTTAAACAATATAAAGTAGTTGAGGCAATGCGGTGGCGAAGACTGGGGGGTCGAAGGGCATAATTTGTCAAACATACAAAGGGAAATCGTAACCTTTCCCACCCAAAACCCGTAATTTTAAAAAGAATACGCCGATATCACCGCCGTCTCTAGGAGTGATAAACTGAATCAGCCCCACCGTATGTATCCTATCTACATCTACAGACTACTATCATTTCTTTCTTTTTTAAACAATATAAAGCAGGTGACGCTTTTCTTCCTGCATAACACGAAGCCATCAACGTACGTGTCGTAGTGAATTCAGTGACCAAGCGAATTAACGATAGAAAAAATATGTGAATTTTTAAAAGTCCAGTGGGATGTTCGAGCTATCTTTAGGGGCAATCCAATCACATCAGATCACGATGGAAGTTAATCTAATCATCCCCATTGGCAGGTCGGTATAGGTGACTTAACCTCAATATGAAGCTTTCCGTTTATCTGACACGAACATATCAGATACAAGGAAAGCGGGCGTGTAAACTTCAGCGGCCCCTCTGCAGATAAAGGCTGTATACGTTCAGAGGTGATTGGGTTTATTTATTGGATAGGACACGCCGACAGAATACAGTGAAGTAGGCCTACCATGTGTGATTGTTTTCTGGTCAGTTTTTGAGGATACTGGTAAGCGCTTGTTGCAAAGAGGATAATGCCATCTGTTGAAACGGTAACCCCTGTAATAGCTGTCCTTGTGCAGGTAACATTTACAGTTATTATCAGTCTAGATTTAAGTTATGTTAGCACATCAGTGCGCAGATTTTGCCAACCAAATGCAATAGGTGAAATTTTCACTGATGACTGCAATGCGAAGATAGGTAGTAACTATTAGGTATTGTCACCAGGGTTAGCCACTTTTTGGAAGCAATGTCAAAATGACACTAAGGCACAAGTACAGGTGTATACGTTTAACGTGTTTGTGACAAAGCGATGACCTGCTTAATGGAAGGGAATCGATGCGCAGAAATCAATTAATATTATTGGGGCCCACGTGCAAATAGGGCTTGACTTTGACGTAATGTTTGCCTTTGTTTTCGTCTTTACATGGTAGTTACTCACCGCAGGTACCAGTGGCAGGTAAGGCTGGAATCTGACGCCAATCGAAGCTTGTTAATCTGTCAATCTGATTACATTCAGCGAGAGTCTCCACGGAGTTGGATCGATCTAAGCAGACCGATACTTTCATTGGGGATGAGCCTTTAGGAAACAAAACCAGAGCAAGGCGCAAACCATCATCAATTACTACTTTTATACTACAGACTTTAATTTTACATAATATAAAACAACCACAAAAATATCCGTGGACAGAACAATTCTTAGCTCTTATTCCTTGCCATTACTTCTGTCCCCACTCTCCTGCAAAACTCGCGAAATCCCGCGAGACTTTGGGGCAACTAGGTTGACTGCATATTCTCCTTGAAAGTTCGACAATATAACAGCACATGGATTTGCGCACATCTATTGTTTATGAGCATACAATGGAAACATGTCAGAGCGACAAGAATCGATTCTTAAACACGCTGAATACACTTCGATGCAAATATCTGGCAACTTTGACGATGTTCCCCAGGAAAGAAAATGCATTTTACTACTATTTGTAATATCGAAGATTTACGGTAATTGGTGACACGACTCCCTAGTTTAACGTGAAGGAAGAGGTGGAAACATGTACGGAAGAGTACAGACAGGCACTCAATCTCAAAGTCACACATGTAGGTGCGAATAGTAATCAACACCTTATTAATGCTCAATTCATTATTAATGCATAGCTTGGGTTGATTAAAGAACAAGAAGACTGAGAGGGTAACAATGCCTATTTGTTTTCTATTTTTTTTTTATTTTGCAATAACTGCCATAAGTTTTTGATTCTGGGGATCGATTTTTGATTCTCGGGACCGCTTTTTGATTCTCGGAATCGAGTATAATTTTAGAGTATAGATAGATTTTGCCGTTGATAATTTAACGGGCTGGGATAGAAAAGTTCTTCTTGGTGACACTGTTTATTTAAACGTACGACTCTGTTCTTGGCTACAGGAAGTAAAAGTTGCAAGTGAAAATGTGACGTTATTGTCTCGCATTATCTTAGAGATATGGTATAATTCATTTTACTTGATGTCACAGATTTTTCCGTTGAATAATTCGGCACTAGGTTAAGTTTTCATTTTCAGTTATTTTCTATTGATACAGGACACACGAATGATTACAGTGGTCAGAGTTTCGTAATCTAGGGATGTCTGAATTTGCAGCTCTAGTTGTTACATGTATGATGTACCGTGAAGGTTGCAACATAGCGGGCACCTTTGTTGTACACTGACAAAAATACGTTGAGATTAGTTTTAGCTCTGCATAATTTACATCCGTTCTCATCTCGCATTTTAAGTATAAGATACATTAGTTGGGAAATCCTTTGTATTAGTTGGAATAGTTTTTGATTTGGTACAAAATTATATGCTTAGGCCTACTGATTGTACATGTCTATGATGAAGACCCCAGTTGGTGCTTTTAACCGCAGGGGTTGTCATTGTTGTCAATGAAATAGGTGCCTACAAGTTGGATGCTACTTTGGTTTGCATATTTTAAACATGGGAAGTTATCTCTTTTCTTGGAAAACTCATATTCCACTCATGCAATCATTATTTCATTTATGTCATTTTATTTATATATTTATTTATTCAATTTTGTTATTTGTGCCTGGTAAAATCGATTTTGCAAATGCTTGCCTTTGCATCCCCTCTACTGAAATAGTTGTTCGAAAAACATGTTCTAATTACCGCATTTCATTAGGATTTAATGGAATCTCCAGAGGCTTTACTCAGCACGTTATTTGACTTGACGTCACTGTGATAATGCCACAGACAACCTTGAATTCCAAACTGTACAATCACACATGCAAAGATCTAAATTGCTTGAGACACATTCGTTGGCGCTGGATTTATTTTACAGTTGCGCATTGAGATTCTTAATAAATCATTAACTGCCAGCAATGTCAACTGATTCATCATTATAATTACTGTGTTAGTTTAGTGACAAGTTGGCTCACTACCCGTTCTTAGGGTATCAAATAAGAGTAGGCCCCTATTCTTCGACGACAAGCATTTGTCGCCCCCCTCCCCCGTCTTTAAAGACAACTGGCTTTTAGTAGACATGGATAACATTTTTATTTATTTCTGTCTTTCAGATGAAAATACAGTGGCGACAAGATGTTCCGGTTTAAAAATTCTTATCATCTTTGGTGGAAAAGCACACATAAGAGGCATCCATTGAGAGAATCCACTAAAACGGCGCGATTTTAGCAGCAAGTGACGAGAGCATTCTCATTCAAAAGAAGAAAAATACGTACAATATACTGAGATAAAATAAACCAACAATATGTTTCCTCGGAAATCTGTTTTGACGCAAAGGACGGTAAATGTCATAGTGATATTGTTGTTACTCTTCAATATTTATTCATGGCGTCAGACGCAGCAGCAACTGGCGTCGCACACGGAAGATGTAGAACGACAAGGCTTGGAACGTATTGGGCGATCTTCAGGGCTTGAAGAGCAAGAAAGTTATCGAGCGTTCGTCCAAGTGATGCGGCCACAATCTAATCGTACTGTAAATAAAACAGGTAAACCTTCGAACTCACTCATCAATGTCGTTAAATTCAGACCCCGGAATAAAACAAACGAGGCACCACCAGGGGTCTCTGGTGACACGGGAGGCAAGACAGGCCGCACCGGGCAAAGTGGGGACACGGGCCAACCAGTGCGCTCGGTTCACAATTTTTACGGAAAAGTTTCTGCCGAGCAGTTTAAAGAGGCACTGAAGGTCAATTATTCAAATCCACACGATTTTAAATACATTATTAACCCTGGCGAGAAAACGTGTGGGCAGTCGCCTGTGTTTATTTTGACTTACGTGCATTCTAGCCCTGAACATTACAAACGTCGATCAACAATCCGCGAAACTTGGGGCAATACAAAACTTTTCCCAGACTTGCAAATGCGTATGGTGTTTCTTATAGGGAAATCCCCATCGAAAACCGTCCAAGATTCTCTATTAATGGAGAGCGATAGATTTAACGACATAATCCAAGAGGACTATTTGGATAGTTATAAAAACCTAACATATAAAGGGATTCAAGGTCTTAAATGGATGACAACGTATTGCCGCCAGGCGGAATTCGTACTCAAATCGGATGACGATATATTTATTAACATATTCTCTTTAGTTAAACATTTGAAAACTTTAAAACATTACGGGATAGCGAAAAAGAGCTATACTTTGTCATTTATGGACCCGCATGAAGGTCATGCGCGACGTAAAAAGCAAATGGTATATAAGTCCGGAAGAGTACAAAGATGATTTTTATCCCAAATATTGTTCGGGCTCCGCGTTCCTCTTTTCAGGGGATATAGTGCCAGAGATGTACGAGATATCTAAAGTGACCCCCTTCTTTTGGGTGGACGATTTCTACATAACCGGGCTCCTACCTTCTCGACTGGAGAACGTAAAACACGAGCCTTTGAACAAAGCTTATTACTTTCAAGCGGATCTGGTGGAGAAATTCACCGGGCCCCATTATTACCTGTACATGTTTGCGCATTTACACGGACTCGATAAATTTTATTATATGTGGAATATTATTTTTGAAAAGGAGCGAGGAAAAAAACCCTCCTGACATAATAATGCACAATGATCTCATATATGTCAAGCACTCAAAATACAGTAATTTTTTTATAAATTTGAATAAATTAGGGTTGTTCTGTCGTGGCAACCAAAAGAAATTGAGCATGTCTTAGATTTTTTTTTTCATTTTAGTATCGGCGAAGCGAAACCATGGGAACTTGCCCCCCCCCCCCCCCCCCAAGATAAAGTGGCTGACTGATCCATCCCCCCTTTCAGAAATGGAAGAAAATACACCTTGTGCCTAATGAAACATCCATCGGCTCATGTCTGTGAAAAGAAAAAAGAATAATTGGGAGGGGCAGGCGAGACGGACAAAATATTGGGGTTGTGTTTTCGGGAAAATGGCAAAAAAATTGGTTGCTCTTCTCGTGCTTTTTGACAAACAGTTTACTGGATTTGCCATGGCTGAATATTTGAATGACATTGCTTTGTCTGAGTTTATGATATAGAACCATTTTACTGGGTACCAAGTACACGTCCTTGTAGAACTTTTTTCCAGCGAATTAGAGATCAATAAAGATGCAAAAGGAGGCCCTTGAGCTTGTAAACGAGCAGTGCGGCGTCCTCTGTGCAGTATTTCCCTTCTCGTAAATGCTAATTATAACGAATTGACATATACGCAGCTGCTAACACTCCCATCTCTCGATTTGTGGACATGTTTTCCAATCTCCCGAGAAAAAAAATCTCCCAACTTATCAGATTTTTTTTCTTTATCCTGTCGTTAGAACATGCGGCCACTTCATTCACGGAAAGGTGCCGTCACAAGAGTTGTTAGTTTCATGCATGCAGGGTAGTGATTGCAGTTAACAATGAGGAGGAAATGCCAAAAACAAAACGACTATGTATGTTTATATTGTCATGGGACGAAACTTGGCCCGAGATACCAATCCTTTAAACCGCAGACATTGTTTGTAATAATTTCTGTTTCAAGTAAACTTCCTCAGTGAACGTAAAAATGAACATAAACTGGCCCAACCTTTTCCTAACCCCCTGGCTACGTGGCTGCTTATCCACAATACATTCGATATTTTACAGCTGTTGCCAAGCTTTGGTTACTGCGTGAACATCAAAACAATAGATTCGCGTTGTATTGTGGTTTCTTAACTCTAAATGGCTTTGCGAAGCGGGCAGCCTGAGGCCGGTAAAAGTTGTTAAAGAAGTTTTAAAACGTCAAAAGATAAAATACAGTGCATATGCAAGTTTCAAATAAGTTTGTAGTGTGGTTTGAGCGATAGGCTATAGCTGAATTTTAAAGAATAGAAAGTTTGTAAGTTGCAGGGTGTATCATCGTTCGCGGGAAAAAGGGAAACATTACGATAAAAGCATCTCTGGAAATCAACAGGCAAAGCGTCAACGCTACGAAAGGAAACAAAATTAAAATTAGTTTTAAATGGGGTATAAAGTGCCGACAGAATCAACTTGGACTCAAAGTTTGCTATTTTTAATCTATGCACAAAGTGTCTGAAATGAATTTTCATATCAAGTATGGTTGCTGACTTGCACGAAATATTGCAGTCTTGCTTTGTGTCTTCGTTTATGCACTAGGGCCTGTTTGCGCGACCATCCAGCATATATGTCAGACAACATAAACCAGGTGTGCTAATGAATGGACTGTCGTGCTTATTTCTTATTTTGAATGAGCTTTCGTGCTTATTTCTTATTTCATTATTTATGAAGTGAGATAATTGGGACGGCCGACACTAAAATATCGGCGTGCAAAAATTAACTTATTTTTATTATTGATTAAAACAGGCTGTTATTGTGACTAATTTGTAAAACAGCTGATAGAATTATTGAAGTAATGAAATACTTAAATTGAAATTTAATAATTTACTCAATTGCCGATTTCATTTTTCTATATTTTTTTCTGTAGCCAATGTATTTGATTACAGTAAACTTCTGACAGATTTATAAAGAAAAAAACGAGGCGTTGCATCCCACTTCCCAAAGTATTAAAAACAGAGGAACAGTGTTTTTATTCTCTCTCTCTCTCTCTCTCTCTCTCTCTCTCTCTCTCTTTGGGGGGGGGGGGGAGAGAGAGAGACGTAGGGCGCGCGAGGGAATCTCCATCTCTGGCAAATGTCAATATTGACAGGTATGCATATATAATATCCTAATATATATCATACAAAGTCCCTTTGAATCATTCAGTTATTTATATTGCAATTACAATCATTTGTGGTATAAAACCGATTGATGTACTCTTTTTAACTTATTAGTTTAACGAGAAATTGCTGCATGACCTAATCCACCGTGCAGTAAAATATAATCACCATAATCGACATTAGTAGAAGGGTTTTAATGAGTGAAATACTTGTTTTCCGAAATTTCTGTGTGGAAGCAAATGCCATAAGGTTCTTACACCGCTACTGGTAAGCGGTAATTTGCCATATAAACCCGAGACAGGAATTACCATTGCGGCGATCGCCTCACTTAACGTCTCACCAACCACAATTTTCAAAATAAAGATTTTGAGGTGAAAGTTGCAAAATCGGTTTCTCAAATTTCTTTACTTTATTTTTGTCCTCACAATTGTGATTTCGCAAAATCGGTTTCTCAGATATCTTCTTTTACCGGAGCAACCACGAACACCGTTTCAACGCCTATTTAATGACGCTATTGAGGAGTTAAATTCCTGCCACCGATTTCTCCTAAAAGCCAAAGGTCTGATTTTATCGCTGAAAAGGCAAAATAATGCCTTTGTGTAATGAATCATTGAAATAAAGGGCTCATACTCCATGAAAAATTATATAAACGAAATTGAGGGCACGAGATTAAAGCTCACGCACTTGCCGTCTTCTATGCCAATTTTGTGATAAGGTCTTGTTCGGGGATGAAATAACGCCCCATGCCGATAGCTGTTAAAAAATGACGTAAACGCTCCTCCAAGGTGTCTATGCTTATGCTAAGCTACGCTGATGTTTTATATTTTCGATGGGATTTTATTGGTTCTAATCAGCAATAATTGAATAATTAGAAACTAAAATAAATTTGAATAAAATCTTAAATTAAATCTCGTCTTCAGTATTTTGATGAAAAGTTTTCTTAATGATACTACACGTATCATTTGTTTTTTCGCGCATAAGTCTCAGTTTTTATGTCAGATGTCCATTTCAACAAATCCCGCTTTAATTGCCGGATATTAGTTGACTCTGTGTTCCACCGGCAAGTTCATACACCACTCGACCTCGTACAGGTAGTGCTACGTCATACATAGGCTCTTCTTCTTCCTCCTCTCCCTCTTCCTCTTCTTTTTCTTCTTCTTCTAGAGCAGGGTTACTTATACCCTCTCTATAATGACTCTCTGTAGTGTGCGACATAGAGTTAACAAGTGAAGTTGTTGATACCGATCTCTCCGATTGGCGATAAACTTGGACCTTAGCCCCCTCTGTGACGTCACGTGACTTCACGGTGGCCGAAGTCTCGTCTGGTGTCCAGGAAACTCGCGATATGAGGTGGACGAAAGTGAGCAGGCGGTGTGCTAACATTGCCAAGAACTGAATTACTAATAGCACGGAAAACAGTCCCAGGAAAAGCAAACCTGAAAATCAAAACGCGGTTCTATTTACAAATTGCTAAAGTCTGCTGGATTTCAAATAAAACTGTGGACATGCAGATGTGCATTCCAATATAGCAGTATGCCTACTGTATATTGGCGCAATAGCTTTTTAAGTTTAGTTGCAATAGGGAATTGGCATACAGCCCTGTACAAGATATTAAAAAAGATGAGGGGGGATACCCCCACCACCCCGTGTTAGAAGAAATATTTGGCAATTACGGTACAATTGTGACATTAATATTTTTCGATAATTCCAACACCACCCAGCCCTCAGTTCAAATCCAAGGTCTTTTGGACTCTGGTAACCAACAGTGTGTTCAAAACTAAAAAAATAATTAGAGTTAAAAGAACTTACCGATTGGATTTGTGCCGAACAAGCTCAAGTCGCTTCTTTCGTCGTCCAGGCTTAAGTTTCCAAGTGTTAGAAATATAACCAACCAAAGCAGATTACAGATGGCGAAGGCCACTAATGCTGAATTGCGGAGCTCTATTAATTCATCTGAAACGTACAATTGTTATATAAGACAAGCTTTAAAAAGCGGCTATTCTAGAACGACTATTTGGAATTGTTTAAACTCTCCACAGGTTTTAACCGATAAAGATGTACATGCGGATAGCGTGAGTTGTGATGCTGTATGATGCTCAGCAACACCGGCATTACCTAAAAAACATGAAATAAAACCATTTATTTAAAAATAAATATCACCAGTGTTTCAAAAGCAGCTTAACTTAAGGCAAGTCAGAGGCAAGCTTTCCCCTTCAGCCGCAAGGAACATTACGTGCTATCCAGGATGCACTATCTGCATCATTCCATCAACAAAAGTATCACTAATTCCACAGAGATGCAATGAGGCCATTTTTTCCTACTTCTACCTTTTATCGTATTGCAGACATGCTTTCAACGTCGTCTTAAGACTTTAGGGTATCAATGCTTCCATGCAGGCATTTACCTTCCAGCGCCATCTTGGATTCCTTGAAGACGGTCTGTGGTTTAAGTTTCTCTTCCACCACCTGCGACCAAAACTGATCCTCTTCCGAAGGTGCAGGTGACGTCACAGCCATGTTGATTGCCCTGCGCGTCGTCATAATATTCAGTTCCTCTGGAAATAGGGATAGTGGTGTTTAGAAATGCTACTATTTATTCTATTAATCATGTAACCTTTTAATTCACCTTTTGGTTCCTTTTTGGTTGATCTATTGAGAGCGATTCACATTTTATCATTGTGACGCGTTAACCTGTGATGTCATTTGTGATAATAATTTCACTCCAGATGACCATGAAGAACGTTTACAGCTTCAGTAGATTCACAACAACATTTTATCATTGTGACGCGTTAACCTGTGATGTCATTGCTGATAATAATTTCACTCCAGATGACCATGAAGAGCGTTTACAGCTTCAGTAACTCCCGAAGACCGACTGCAGAAAGTATAATCAGTATAACCTTAGAATAACCTTAGAAGTATTATCGAAGCACAGTTTTCTTCAACAGCTTGTCCTACGATCGCATAAACTAAAAAAGAAAATCCGTTTAGCAAACCCAACGAAATGGTCATTTTTTTTTCATCCTATTGGAACCCACTCGATTTGAAAATAATTGATTTAGGCAAAAAAGTAGTATGTTACCTGTAGTTGGTTCCCGAAGCAACTGGATCACGTTGTACAGTCGTTTGAGGTGACCTGTAACATATGTCATGATGACGTCATTCTTTGCTGACGTCATCCTTATGATTGTGACGTTAGCTGTCAGTGCATTTGTCAGAAGGCCAAATAAACATTCCATTCTTAGAAAAACTTTTTGAGGCCAATAATTCAGTAACCCGATATTAATTTTTCATTGTGTTCCACTGACTACATTTGCAAACAGAGTTCATAATGAACTGTGGGCGCTTGTGCTTCTCGTGTGCCAGGGCACCTAAATAAAAATGCTTAAACCCTTGCTGGCCGCATTTTACTGTATAGGCTATGTAGTTACTAGCAGTAAAGAATATTAGATTATTAGATAAAGATTTAAAGACGTCGTAATACTACATCTATATACTTCATATCACATTAACTATTTCACCTGGTTTGTACACGCTGAACTTTACTCTGAGTTTACTAAGCTCCGTTGTTTTAGGGAGTTCTTCAAACTTGGGGAGCATGGTATCTTCATACCCCTCCAAACCGACACTTAGAATCCACGCTCTACGCTCGCTCTAAAAAGAAAAGGTTACTTTCAAGAGGGCTGGGTTATATATATAAATCTGTACCTTACAATTATTTAAATAACAAAAAAAAAAAAAATCCATCGGACAGAATAACTTTATTCTATGTACCCAGTGATGAAAAAAAAATCATATTTGTCCATTTAAAAAATAAAAATTAAAAATAAACATTCGAAAGATGCACTAAAAACCAAGATTTTTTTTTACTTTTGACGACCTTGGAAAGTAAAAACCGACAGGCTGTTCCTTCGATTAAATTGTTTGAATATAAACTATAAAATGAAAGGTATCCATATTGCGGTACCTCAGTAGCGGGCCAGTAGGGGTCTATGGTGAAGGCAGGAAGACCGGCGGCCGCAGCGTGGACCGCAGCGAGATGATCTGGCTTAGTGATGCCCACAGACCGAATTTCCTTGTAAGTAATACAGAATAGTATACAAAAAGGCTGCATTCACATCGAGTTAGTCCGCGGTTCCACTTGAAAGCGTACTGCGGATCAAATGGTTGTGAACGCCGCATTTAAATGTGACAAGTACATGTACTAGTGCAGAGCTGAAACGCTCGGTAAATGTAACAGTAGCGGCAGTATCGAATCAAACTGATTATGTTAGTACGCTAGCCTATTTTTCAAGGTTAAATATATTTGTCTTTTGTGATGCGCCATTTTCTTACGATTTCTTAACACATTTGAATACAAAACATACAGCTCTCAGTCTGTGCCTAAGGCATGACAACAATTGATTTTGGTCGGCCACGCTTTTCCAAACGTAACTACTACTTCACTACTACTACTATATGTGATACAATTTCATCCACTACTGGAGTAGACAAAACATCTGGGTTTTAGGACTAAGATCTATTTTCTGCCTAACACTCATTTTTTACACCAGGTTTCGAGGATAAATTTACCTCTTTAGTCATCCCTGCGATAAAACTGGTATCCCCGTAGCCCAGGGTTTTGAACCAGGGGGCGCACTGCTTGATTTCCTCCTGGAAGAAATTAGCCTCCAACCAGTCTTCCACGCGCAAACAATCCTCCGTGGTCTCTTTCTTATCGTAATATGCCGTGATTTTAGACCTCCTAACGGACGATTGTCTTCGTAGTTGGACATTTGAAGGGCGCTCCTTATTGTCTTTTTCTAATATAGCAATTTAGTCATTCTTAAAGTATTATTCTTAAAAAAGGTGTTACAAAAAGGACTTCTGGTTTTTCTGGTATTTATTAGGGATCAAGAGTTCGGAAAATCAGAAAGTGTACAATATCATTTATTTTGGATCGAGTTAAGTTGTATTTTACCTTCCGGCGTATTCTGCGACACACTGGCTTTCCGATGAGGCACGTTGCTGATGATAATCGGCTGAGGCGTTGTTTTCGTGTTCCGCCAAGCACAACTGGAGTGGAGTGAAAGACAATATGGTCTTAATTTCAGAATGATAATGGCATAGATAACGATGGAGCACACGTATAAGTTAGGGATTTAAACGGTTGCTATTAATCGAGGGCTTAAAGATAAATATTACGCTGGGTTCTCGTGCACTGAAATACGCATATGTAGAGCCAAATTCACTTCCATTTAATTACACCGTTTTATTATACGCGAAGAAAACTATGAAGGTGACCTGCTTTCTAATGCAGTTTTGTAGGAACAGAATGATATTTTAAAATTGATATTTATTAAAAAACAATATTCTTAATTTTATTTAACTTCATAACGTATTTAAATGTAAATATTGTTTTAGTGAAGTATGATCGGTACAAACCATACTGCTTGGAAAGCTTTCACCACAGTTGTCAAAATGTCATCATCAGCGCCACCAATAGTTTTCGCCTCCCTCGTCCCTGTAAAGGAAATTATACAATAAAACAAAGTGACATCACTCTATTATAATGCATCACTGTACAAAATATAGCATATCAATAAGAATAACATCAAAAATATCCCGCCAGAACCGAAATGTCATCTACCATACATGTAAGAAGATTTCTTCGCAGCATGTCAAAAAAGGTGCGAAATAAAAGCCTTACACCGGTACCTGAAGGCTTTTGTGTTATTAGAGATACTTGTTTGTCCCTGAATGATAATCCTAGCCGCCAGCGATTAAATTTCTGGAAATCCGCAACTGGGCACATAACAGCAATATACCAATTTCATCGGTGATGACAATGATGCTAACAGTAGTGATGATGTACGGTATTTACTCACAATATTCGAATGTAAAATAAAACGTGCACCTCACCCCACGACTGGTCTGTGATGTTGCACAGACTGTAGATGGTCAGGAATAGGTACCCAGCCGGCAGGAAGAACAGGTAGGTAAGACCTGATGGTAAGAGAACACATGTAGTGACAGTTATCTCCAACTATTTCATGAATGGCACATGTATAAAAAACATACGTCAAAATATTACAATCGTTTTGAATGACAATTGATATAAAGGAGTTTTTTTTTTTTTTAAAAAGCTCTCCAAGTTATTTATCAAACTTTTTATATTTATGTTTAATGTTTCAACAAAATTATCGGTGATGCTTTTTTAAAATTAAACATTATATAACCACCGACATTTTTATCATACAGATTAACTTATTTTTTACTCGTGGTATGCTATGCGTATTGTCCTACCCGTGATAGGCACGTACCGTGAAAAATACAAGTGAATTCCGTCGGATGGACGACTGAAGCAATGAGGAACATGACAATAATAGTCGTGAAGTAGATCGAACTAGTGGGTATTGGCATCTCCCAGATCTCTGAAATATGGCAAAGGTTTTCTTTGAAGTGTGAACTTTGTCATTTTTATATGAAAACAAAATGCATTTGCAGATTATATACACTGTAATGTTATTGAGTTTATAGAAAATGGATGATTTTGTTCAATGTGTATATGCTAGTGGTTATAACAACCGTAGAAAAGCACCAAAGTTAACTGTTTTTTTTTTTTATGTTTGACAGGTGCGCGTGCAAATAAAATATAAAATATGTATATTATATGCAGAAAGAGAGAGATTACCGTAATTGTATTTGTTTGCCAGTATGTCTGGAAGAGCGGAGTATTCACTGACCAACTGACGGATCGTTCCAATGAATGATGCTGACGTAATCAAAGCAAAGACGGCACTCAGCAATATGGCAATCTGAAAGACGGACAGGCAAATGCAGGCACATACTTGAAAACTACATCATCAGAGTTGAGAACTTCAACCCAGAAATCCATTTAAACACACGTTTTGATTCATAATACTTTTTTTTGCAAATTTTGACAAAGCACCCAAGACAATGGTAAAGTAATTTAATAACGCATGCATAACCATCACTATTTTCTTTTTTTAACAAATTGCTATATATAAAATTTAACAAAATCACACTTTCCTCTAAAGAAATATTATGGCTCTTATTGCCCCAGTTTTTGTGTACTGCATATGTTTTGAAAACAGACTCCCCATAACCGTCCGTGCCGAAACTTCAACAAAAGGGGACGATCTGCAGCAATCCCATGCCATTTAAAAACACTTACATTCATCTGTGTGTCTCCAGATGTCTTTAGACAGATGTACAAAAAGACGCCAGACAAAATGGTCAGTATAATTGCCACCGGGAGGTTGGGTATATTGAAAGCAAAGTCCAGTCCACCTGAAAAAGGCAGTTGTAAACCACAGAACAGTCACACTAGTTTATTAAAAAAACCTATTTTCTGTAAAGCGTACGAATTTCTTTTATCACCATTTGATATACCACCGATATCCTGTAGCTATAAAGGCTATTCTCGGCACTTCCACTACTTTTACGCATATTTATGTTATATACATGCAGTCAGCATTACATTATATTACTGTATGAGTTATCATTAACATACATTTTATTGCTGCACGGCCTTAACGTCACATTCTTTCAAAACGTCCTTGCTATTTTATTCTATGACACGAATTCCTAACAAACAACTATGGACGCCGCTCTACCTGCTATGACTAATATCACAGTGGCTGGGCCCACGAATGAAGACACTAGAAGAGCTGTCTGGTAGATCATGAACAGCGTGGACATGTGCGGATTCTTGGTGATGATTTCTTTGAAATTTCCTATCAGAAGGAACATGTTGGCGATGGTTGAAACGACCCAACGCCGGCGCTGCTTGAAGAACTCTTCGAAACCCTCGGGACAGAAGGTTTTGTTCTCGGCGGCGCCTGTGTACGCTAAGTGGTAGCTGGCTGTTATCTTAGGAAGCAAGAATATAAGTCGATAAAATATATATGTGTTAAGGTATACAAACTCAATCGTCAATAATTAAAATGAATTTTACAAATTTATTTTACAGACGAGACCAAAGACGCCATGTCCTTTACTGGGAAAAACACAAGGCAGTTTAGAAGCGCTGGTGAATATCGATATGTATATTACATATCGATATGTAACAAGTAACATGATTTCAGGCCTAACCAAACATACACTGGATATCTAAAAATATAGTTTTATTTTCCCATATTGCTACACGTGTATTCACATTACTGAAGGTTCTTATTATTTACAAATCACTGTTTTATGTTACCATTAGTGAACACAGCCATCGGTCCTCCCCCATGTCTTTGTACAGGAACTCGAAGGCGCTGTTGGTAGTGCTGCCGTATATACTGGTCACTTTCCTCAGTACATTACAGCGGTACAGGCTAAAGCAACCCGGGGCACACAGTACACTGCCTAGCATATGGTTTGACACCTACACAATACATGACATTCCATTTTCTAAACAGTTCCTGCTTACAATATGGAAAAAGAATCTGATGCCGCTTGCCTAAATTCTCTAAAATACAGGTAGAGTTACTCTGTGTGACATGGTTTTGAAATGGCCCCTTACTTGTATCTCACATTTGAATAACTTACATCCTAAAAAAAGATTTGTTGAGACATACCTTACAACCCCTTTCATAATCACCTTACCTTATTTGCATACAATATATATTACAAAGATCTTAGATTTTTCAAATAGAATACCTTTTGAAACCAATGTCCAACAGCATAGTCAAAAACCTGGTATGATACTACGGGTTGCACCTGTGAACCCAAGGGGTGCGTCCTACCGCACACCGCCCCTATCCTAAGCGAGTCGTCCCTAAGATAGATTTCTAACAACGCCTCCACAGAAGGCAATGTAAATTTGACGTCTGCGTCGGTGGCGAGAATGTAACTGTTCTGGAGTCCTGTGAATTGTATATCGTGACTAAAAATAGCAAATCTGAGAGGGAGAAAATAGACGTACCCCTCAATACGGTTGAGAATGAGAGCGTTTTTATATTTTTTTCAAACAGAGGAAGATTAGTCTATATTACACCCACACATTCAAAACAATATGATAAGAAGAAGAAAAAAAATTACATCCTAATTATCTCCCTTTTACCATGCAGTTGAAGATGTTTGCATACATTTATCAATTGAAACAATTGCGATACGTGAGATATTAACTAACCAAATGAGATTAAAACAATTTAAATATAGAATTGGGGCACATTTCTGTGTGTCCATATACGACCTGTAAGACGTGAAACATTTAGACATGCAGTTTATTTTCCTTACTTTGCTCCCATTGTTTCAGTTCCTCCGCAGTGGCTCCCTCTCTCGGCTTCTGGTTAAGGTAGTCAAGCACTAAGGACAAATACATGATCTGACTCCATCTTTTCTTATTCTTCACCTGAAACAAAACAAGGACATATGTGTGTTATTATATATAGGCCCTAGTTTCAGGGCACGTCGTCGTATTTAATATTCTCAAGATAGCCATATGTACAACTTTACTAGACTTTCAGGACTTACAAATTGCCCTAGGCATTTCAGCTATACATGGGAATACAAATTATTCATAATATTGATTAAATGAGAAAATATCTCCTTTTGGAGGCGTAAGCCGAGGCAGCTGGGCAAAACTCTTAGTCTGTTCTTACAACACATACCGGTAACACTGTATTGGTGTTTAATGTCAAGTAAAACAAAGCATTTAGTGCAGTATTTATAACGTGTAATATAAGGTGCATAAATGACTAAAAGACTGAGGATAAGCACGTTTATATGTGTACCTTTCTGTTGTCCTTAAGATGAAGATTAAGACTCATGGTGTACCTTTCGGGGTCCTCCAGGGCCTCCGTACTATTCAGCGGGAATTTCCACGTCAGACGCATGCCATATTTGGTCCTCACCTTCTCGAAACCTTTATCTCCGGGCGCGAAGCTAACATCTGGATTGTACACATGTATATATATGTAATACTGGACATGCGTTCGTGAACACAGGGATAATTTGAAAAGGAAACCGATTAATCTTGCGATAGCAACCGATCAAATGATAGACCACCCTCTTTATATCGTCTGGTTGCGAATAACGAAAGAATGGTCGGTTTTCTGTCTAAGGTATACGTAATGTGTGAACACAGCCTATAGTTAATAACATATCTGTTTTGTGAGGGGTCTTGGATTGCACCCCCTCCTATATTAAAAGCATGAAAAGAATTTGTTAACTCTGTAATATTATTAAAAAGATAAAGCCAAGGTTTTTCTAGCTCATCTCCCTTTGCACTTTTAACGAAAGCATCGCCCGCCTTTTTGACATAATTTTGAGAATTATATAGTCAAAATACGATGATACATCTGTCTACAATAATGGTTCCGCATGTTCATTTAATTAAGAAGTTGTGCAGCGCACATAAGATAGTTAAAATGATTTACGATTGTAAAGTGTCACCACTACAGTTATCGGCACAAGCCAAGATACCGTGCTGTAAGTAGAAAACCTACCAAAAATATCTTGCAGCAACGACAACAGTCTCAGAGTATTCGTGTTAAAAACATCTCCTTTCTTTTTAGTATCGAAAGCACCATCAAGCCAGATGTGGGAATAATAGGCGGGGGAGTTGGCATGTCGGTCATCGCGCACGCGCCGTAGGGACTGTAGGAGTTGACCCATTTCTTCAGCAGACTGGAATTGAAATAGTATCCATATTTTGACGTAAGTTCACAGAGTTTATAATAATGAATTATTAATAAATAATATTAAAATAAGAATATAATTATAAAATTATACGCATCATGTCTTTCACTTATTTACCAAAAATCTGAATTTTCTATATAAAAGTGGACCGTCAACTGCCGTCTCGATAACAATAATGAACAACAGTGGGGAATATCTAGGCCTATATGGTGCATGTTGATTCAATATCTATCTGGGAATACTAAAATCAAGCAAGGAACTCTATACCTCATTATACATGGTTGTGTTAATGTATATAGTGGCTTCCTTTCTGAGATGATCTGGGTTACGTTTGGTTGTGTCTGTGCGGTATGTCTTCCTATTCAACCACAGCCATTGTTCTAACATCACTCCGTTATAACTTGACAACCAAAACAACTGCAATTGGACAAGATATAAAATGACGCGGTGCCTGTAACAACAGGTCAAGATTGTTTACCATGGTAAAGACCCCCACACTCACTGGGTTTTGATGCTTTCTAACCCATGGGATCCACGCTATACAAAAGCTATATAAGGAAGCATTGTCATAGATACTCACCTTCCCTTGTGTTTTGTTTAACTGTTCTGTCCCGCGTCCCGTATCAATCCCGTTCCACCGTTATACTTATGTGATAGAACGCGCCTAGTAATGACAGTGGACTGCATTATGTAAAATTAAATTTTATATCTACTCATATACTGTTGTATTAAACCAAAAAGACTTAGTTTGGTATTTTGCTGAAAGAGTGATTGGCAATATTCTTGCAAACTTTACCTGTGATTCTTTCGCCAGTACCAGTGTTTTGTTATTCAGAATGAAGCGGCCAATGGAGAAAAAATTCACAATGAACAATATCACTATTGCTAAGACGCCAATAGCGGCCTGGTGGCCAGTTAGAGAGTCACAGTGGAAGTGAGGCAGAAGAGAGCACGTGTTGACTTCCCCAACGACGAACGCGGCAATAGGTGTGGCAAGACTTAGCGGGATGAAGAAAATCGACAGGTAAGTCTTGATATTGAACCTCCCAGCCACCGTTTTCTTAACGTCAAACCCAGCGTTGATGGAGTCTGCAAACCAAGTGAAGATGTAGCCCCCGAAGCTTGTCAAAATATTGAGAAGGAAGTATCCAAATGCCGGATGCGTTAGTAGGCGAAGATGGACGTACCACACGGGTCTCGTAAGGAACGTGAAATAAGAATAGTTACCATATCTCACATAGCTAAAAAGCATAGGGAGGGTGAAGGTCAGTACCAGTTTCCAAAAGTTAGAAAGAATTCCCGCTTTCCATCTGACTAACTTGTCTGGTTTCTGATGTCCAAATCTGTCACTCTCTCCGTTTCCCCCATGCACCCCAGACTTTATCAACTGTCTCTTTAGCATCCACGGCCACCATGCAAAAGTCAACAAAAAGCAAACAATGGGTAGAAGCCACGCGTCGGATGCCCTGTAGTGCGCTTCCATATCAATTTGTTGAAACACCGCTAACAGACACAGTCCCAAAATGTTGAGGACGACAAACACCATGTTGACGACCGTTTCCGCCTTGCTGCTGCATCCGACCCCGAATGCTGCGTCACTGCTACCAGAATCCTCCATCTTGTCGATTTTATCGTAGCGGAAACAGGAAAGTCTGAGGAGGAATGGTTCCACCGTTGCCCATATGTTTGGCCAGATGAACACTGTTGTTGACACGGCTAGGGCCGTGAAGGCTGACATCCAAGGAAAGAGAAGTAGCACAACCAGCCAAAGCCCAGTAACCTCAAAGACACTTGACACAAACCCCTGCAGAATGATAAATAAGCGTTAGTGAAAATTAAGGCTTGATGTTTGCTTTTCAATCATATTATAAACAATAATTTGTAAATACAAAATATAGTAAAAGCGGCACCTACATTCACTTTATTTCCTTAAGATATTGAACGCACGATTTAACTTTAGCTACGGGTGCGCAGTGAAATTAATGCTAAATACCTTAGTCGAGATATCAAAGTGCACTTGCCATCCATTGCATCTTTTATCAGTATGGATATGACATAAACTGCAAGCATCAAATACAAGAAAGAAGCAAGTAATAAATATATTAGTGTAAAGCAACAAAAAATCTCACCACAAGTATTGCTCCAACAGATGGCCAAGGTTTGCTTGAGTTCTTATCGCAGCCACAACTGAATCCTCCGACCCAGATACATCTAGCCAAAGAGAAGACGTACGGAATTCCCAAAAGTAACACCAGCATGAAAATCGTCACTTGTTGATACTCTGGCAGTTCCCCTGCCCCTGCTGTGTGGTTAGATGTATCTCCAGCGTAAGGTTTGTAGAAAAACGTCAGTGGCGTTGCCACTTCGTCAACGTCGAGGAACGTGCCATTGACGTGGTCTCCTAGCGACTGTGCCACCGCAATGGCGGATATTTTGCTAGCGACGACGCAGAAAAGTACCGCTATCACCGTTAGGAAGGAGACAACTATCTTTGTGATGCGGTAGCATTTCTGTTCAGAACCTTCTTCCCGTTGGATGCTGTCTCCATCTTCTGCAAATACGGCAGCTGCTTCCTCTGGTCTCTCGCTTACTGTAAGATTAAACCGTTTTCCAGGAAAATTCCAAACTTGCTCGTAGGCCATTTCAACTCAACACGGAAAATCAGACGTGCAGAGAATATTTCCGAGTGGCAGTATAATACTCACTATGAAGTGTATGATTTGATTTCGATGAACCACTCACAGGTAGATGATCTGTAGGTTATCTGTTGGTATTTAATATCATTCTTGTCTCGTGCATGTTCCATGATACCGATATCCTCCCTTCCCTTATCATCCCCAAACAGATAGAATTAACATTCAACGATAACGACCACAAACCATTCCAGTGTAGAAGTGATATAAAACAAATGCAAGGGGGGAGGGGGGTCTTTTGATTTGCACAGAGAAGGGAAAAGTAACAATACCTCGTATTGCGTATCTGCCTCAAATTATGAATAATATATAAACCTGCCTATAGATTGTTTTCCATATGGACACTTGTATTAACTTTTGCTCAGATTTGATTGTGAATATGGAAAGTACATATTTCTCTTTTTATTATAAATTATCTCTACACACACTGGAAAAAAGAAGTGTCACCCCTACTGAGTCAATACTANGCATCGATATTCTGACATTGCTTATATTCCGCCTCTTCAGGTTAATAACTTGCACCTATAACCGTTAGATAATTACCTGTATCTTGCCATACTGGAGGAAGACAGGAATGACATTTGCTGTACATGCACAAGACCAACAATACAATTCCATGGTATAGCGGTTTTACACTCATTAGTCACATTATAAGTAGACCAGGCATTATAAGTACCCAAGATCTGCCTACTTTCATTACTGTGAGTTAGGGGGTGACACTTCTTTTGTCCAGTGTGTGTATGTGAAATGTAAATAATACGGTTTAAATCTTCAACACAACTGAGATTTTTTATGGGCTCACAATGATAAAAGGCAGGCCAACCTCAGTGTGGCACTACATTCGGAATTATCTTATCATCGATTTAGTAAATGGAAATGGAAACTGAAAGGCGCTGATAACATAAAATTACATTACGTAAAATTTTCTCTTAATTTTTTCTCAAAAGTGTTAAAAGAAAGCAATCAAACAAAATAGGGACAGGCACAAATAATTTTTAAGAATTAATATTAAAGCACACGATAGGGGAAAATGAAAACATCAAATTAGCCACCCAACTAATCTGTTCCCAGTCTTATCTGATCTACTCAGTGCTTCTCAGCAATATCATACAGATAAACTATTAAGATAACAGCGAGTGAGTTGCATTTAACTAATCCAAAGGCCTGAAACGGTGGGAACAATGGAAGGGCAAGCCCTTTTTATCTTGTCGTCATAGCTGTACCAAAATCTCTCCCCGATAACAATATTGAATTTCACAGCTCAAATGGTTGACGAGAACGACGCGCTTTCAGCACATCTTTTAAAGGGGAAGCAGTTGTTAGAGGCCCTCCTGTAATGTAAGCGGCATGGCTGCATCTCAAGGCTATAATCGTTTTGATCTAACTGTATCTGAAGGACTTTACCAGGATAATGGCGATAGTAAGACCAACCCGTCTCGAGGCGCTTTTGCTACCTGTGTCAGCATCACAAAATACATTGTGTCAATAATCGTGATGCTTTGCATCCTTTTCTGTCTTGTAAGTAGCAAAATAGCGGTCATCGCCATTGCGCAGAATTTCAACCCGAGCAGACCTGACACTATGAACCTTTCAGATCTTGCCGGCTCCGATAATTTCAACCTCACATCTCACAGTGCTCTGAGCGCAGAAAAACAGATTTCGCTGTTAATGTTACTGATCATATTCATCGTACCTTACGGATTTTCTTTGCTCAGATGCTTTTGGGTTGGTGGGTTCAGCTGCACAATAGCCGGTAGCGGCAAGAAACCATGGCCATCGGGAACAGGAGTTTTACTGGTAAGCAAGCGGAATTTAAATGGTGCCAAAATAGTCATTTGGGCTTGACAAAGCACATAAACGATACTGCAGAGATGGTTATATTGTACGTCCGAGTTAATACGGAATAATGAAGCGAAAAAATGTCTTTATGGTCAGTGTTGGACCTGTGATAAACAATATTCTATACTTGTGTTTTTAGAAAAAAAAAATGATTCTCTTTTCCTTATAATGTCAGTATTTATCTTATTGTTCGAAAACGATCAACAACATATCTAAGCATAGTAAGACATTTCTATGTTGATGAGACCCTATTCGTGTTTTAGGGCTTCCTGTCTAGTGCATTTGAAGTGACGGGCTTGTGGCTGTCATGCCTGATTCTGTTCCCGTACATAAACGGGTTTCTCTGCGTCCTAATATCAACAGGCGTGTTTGTGTGGCCCAACATATGGAACGCAATAGAACCGCTTTTAGCCAAGTGCCTCAAATCCAGGCAGATGCAAGAATACACACAGCGACTCCACTTGGACGACGACAATGACGGCACGGGAAGTATTGGGTTCACCATCTACAACATTGTGGTCGCCTTGGTGAGCGTTGTGGGCCTTATTCTTCTCAGCGTTGCAGATATTGCTGGCGAACTGGGAAGCAAAACCTGGGCTATTCCCATTTCAGTACTGCTGCTGTCTTTTGCCTGGTGGCCAACGCTACTGAAGCACCAGTTGCTGAGATCGGACCAGTACCAGGAGGACCCCGAGGACGCCCTAGGCCGCACCCGAGACCGTTATGGACATAAAAAGCCGTACAAGCTTGTACGCTGGAAGTCTGGCATTCTGACCAGCTTGTGGAAGCTTGGGCTGACGCCTTTTATTTTGTGGGTCACTGGGCGTGCTTACCTCGACACGGACGACTTCATTAAGCTGATGTGGGGGCAGAATGCCAAGGACACTGCTTTGCTCTTCAGAAACCACCCTTGCTTCCCGTATTTCCTTGTCAACGTGATAACAAGCTTCGCAGGGTATCTTTTCACGTGGTTTGCGGACGCCATTGACGCTGGATTCGACATCAAGCGTAAACTTTTTAGTGCCATCACGCTGGAGACGTATCTTTCCCTCTTCTTCATCCCTCTGGCACTGGCGACACCTATAGCTGCTCTTGTGGTCGGGGAGTACAGCATTTGTAGCGCACTTCTTGCTGACTTTGAATGCAGATCTCTCACGCCAGGCGAGTTAGGTTACGGCATCCCTGTTATCATTCTACTGTTTACTGTGAATTTGTTCTCTGTTGGCAGGTACATTTTTACCAACAAAACGCTTGTCCTGTCTAAAGAGTCGCAGGTGGGTCTTGTAAATGCATTTGTATAACAAGTAAAACATACATATGGTCTGAGACTGTTCCTTTCATTTGTATAGTATAGGAAAAATCCTGAAAGCATTTTATTCAGTATATTCACGTCAAACACACCATTGGTGTGTCTTTGGTCTTACACATCGTTACCCACGTAAAATGTGTTTTATTTAAGTATAAACAGGTATAGTTCAGCGCTTCAACTACCTGGGTCACTCTTTGACATTAATTCACAGTGGTAATTGATAAATTAAATCTGATTTAGATCAATACAGCAATTTATTTTCTTCAGTTGTTTTGGATCCCATGCTACAATGGCGTGCTTTTGGAGCAGTGGCTGTGGCTGAATAGAAAGACATATAAAACTGACCCAGACACTGAAACTCCTGACAAGGCAAAACAAAGATGCACGGTTTACATGAATACTACCATGTACAATGAGGTAGAGTATCGAGTAGTGTATTAAAACACGCCATATTGGGGTAAAGTAAGGAATCCTTGAGATACAATTGACGTCATTTCGACTCACAGTACCTATAATTACTCAAAGACTAGCAACTATTACTGTTAGGAAAATGCACAGGAATGCATACTGTTATCATGAATATCTTATCAGGACCATGTCCTATAAATTCAGCTATTTAATATACAAATACTAAACTGTCACATCTTTGATTACCTCTGTGTATACTTTTGGAAAACGTTAGCTTTCAGCAAATGATGGCCGCAAAGATAAGAAAAAATATATTTATATGAAAATAAACGTCAGTATTCTATATTAAACTTTAAACTAGAGCGCGGAGGAAATGAGCCAACTTCTCGGGTCCATAAAAAACGTGCGAGACAACCGGAGCGAAACCTCTCCAAAGTTCCACTCGCACATATGGCTTGACGGTGCGTTCGATACCAAGAGGAAGGGAGACAACCTGGGCAGCAATGCACTTCGTCTTATTACTTTGCTGAAAGAAGTGTTTGGTGAGTTCTTCGATACTTATAAGCTGCCGTTTATTTGGCTTATATACACTTGTAATTAACGGATATTCAGTTGATTAAAGTCAAAATGCACATTCAATGTAAAATATCAAGATTACCTATTCAGCTTTAAACTTAGTGATCCCCAGCCACTATCCCGAAGTGTCAGTAAATATCTGTAAATAGATTAACCAAAAGGTTATTTATTTCGCATCAGATATCGAACTTCGACACGAGTCGTTCGAATTCCGCAAATCAAGAACCAGCTACGGGATGAGACTGTCTTGGCAGTTTCCCCTGTCGCCAGGCAAACAACAAAAGGTCAGGGAGTTGAAAAATGAAGACCCCAAGGACTACGTCATGAGCTTCACCGTTCACCTGAAAGATAACCGAAAGGTAAATGAAAAAAAGGCTTAGGAAGTGCATGTCACCAATTTAAATTTATATATGCCCAGCATTTATGATTTTCGCCAACTAGAAAACATTCAGGACACTAATAGTAATTTTAAAAATCTTTTCCAGAGGGCATTATTCAACATTTAAAAATTCATTAAACCTCAGGTACATGTTTGTTTCCCACTTCAGTGCTTACCTTACTTGGCGTTTTTCTGTATTCAAAATTAGGTGAAGAACAAGAAACGGTGGAGTCAGATCATGTACCTGTCTATGATCGTGGACTATCTAACTGGGAAGCCCAGACCAGGTTCAAGTAGCCCTGACGCCTTGAAGAAATGGACACAAAGTAAGCAATGGCGTGCGCATATGATATCAAAAAGCAGTGTTAGTTGGAAAATTAACAATATTTTTAAAAAGAATTTCGCACATTTCAAAAAATGTGTTAATAAATAATTCAACAACAGAACTTCATGGCACTCCGACAATTTCCTTGATTCTGCTTTACCAAAATCAGTTTGCCAAAAGATTCATGAAAATCTCTCTAAGAGCTCTCTATCAAATCAGTTAAATAAATAAACAGATGAGTACAATAAAGATGGGGAAATAAGAGATGAAAAAGGTACCTTAAGTTTTAAAATGTGGACAAAACATACATAATTTAGTATGAAACATTTGCGACTTACAGTTGCAAGGATAAAATATATTACTTATTATATTTCCAGCCCTGCAGGACACGTTCATCCTTGCCACTGATGCTGACGTCAAATTCAACTGCGACTCAGTGGAGGCTCTGCTTGACGTCATGATTCGTGACGACAGCAAGAACGTGAGTGCAGTTTGTGGCAGAACACAGCCACTAGGATCCAAAGTCCAACCTATCGTTTCTTATCAGGTCTTTGATTATGCCATTGGCCATTGGCTTCAGAAGGTAATTATCGTTAAATTAAATTTATAGGAATATACTGTAGTTGGTTTAGCTTTAGATAAACACAAATGGGACACAAACTACATGTAACTATTTTGTTTTTCCCCAAGATTTCTCCAATACTATACCCGCTTTCTGCGATGGATATTACTAAGGCATATAAACTACATACCTTACTACTTACTTCTTTCGAGCCTAACTGCAGAAACGCCTTTGCCAATATTTTCCATTCATTTTCAAAATTGCTTTAATTGCAATATGATGGCTACTGTATAAGGTAGCATGCAATATTCCAAACTAAGCACATACAGGTGTATATATAATAGGTAATAGATCTTAACTGAATATATTATAAGTGTGCCAACCACATGCTGGGCAGTGTACTGTGCGCCCCAGGCTGCTTCAGTCTGTACCGTACCTCGGTGCTCAGGAAAGTTGTGGCAGAATATGGAAGCAATACGAACGGTGGCTTTGAGTTTCTGTGCAAGGACATGGGTGAAGACAGGTGGCTGTGCACTCTTATGGTGAGTGTTTGATAATTATGTCTCATATTTGTCATCTTAACCTCCTGTTTTGGAATTGAATAAACGTTGAAAAAGTTAAGGAACATTTTGAAATGTAATTTTGAGAAATCTGCCCAAAAAGATGTCAATTTCATGCCGTAGTATCAAGTGAATTTACACAAAAAAGACCCCCCCTTTTTTTTAATGAAAATATAGGTCAAGCAGGGCAACCATCTTGAATACACTGGTGCTGCCGAGGACAAAACTTTCTGCCCAGAAACATTCGAAGAGTTCTTCAAACAGAGGCGCCGCTGGATCGTCTCTACTATAGCCAACATGTGGTTGCTGCTCAGTGACTATGGCAGCATCTGCGCCAAGAATGAGAGGATATCTCGACCATTTATTCTGTACCAGGCGTTCCTAATGGTCTCCACTCTGATTGGGCCCGCTACTGTGATCCTGGTGGTGGCTGGTACGTTCTGGCTGCAGTGCATTTTTTTTTTTTTTTTGTATCGTAATATTTAATGCTGCATTCGATTGTTTTGTGATCTGTTGCAAAATCGTAAAGAAGATCACACAATATCACACCACTAGCTTACAACTGCTTATTTATATATATCTATTTGAATATCTTTTTTATTAGTTCAATTTTAAAATTCAAATCATTACCAAAAAACCGTTATGAACAGAGACTTTGCTCTTTAAAAATAACTCATCAAAGGTTGGCAATTTTGTCAGGACATCTGTGAGGATAGGTGTATCAAAGACATTTTACGCTTCACATTAATATACTTAATATCCAACCCACAGGCCCAATGAAAGTAAGCAAATTGCTCCCGAAAAAATATCTAAAATCCACCAGAATTCAAATGTTTTTCTACAATCCAGGTGGTTTGCAGTATAGTTATGGCGTCAACGACATAGCGCTGGCGATGGTCTTCGTAGCCATCTCTGTTTTCTACCTGGTGGTGTGTTTGTTTACGAAGCACGATACTCAGATAATGGTAGGTTATGTTTTACATTATTCTGCAAAGTATAATCTATGAGCTTCAGGTTCGTTGCGTGTTGGCGTTTTCAATTTCAACTCTGTATGTGCACGTAAATATGGCAATAAGATTATACAGACTTGACATTTAATATGGAATATTTTTTCCAAATCATTTTTCATCAGTTTTTTCCTATTTTGCAGACTGATAAATGAAAATAAGGATTAAAATCGTGTTTTAATAACTTTTAATTATCTCTTTGATGTCATCGTGACTTCAGTTCATTAATGGAATTCGCCAGAGAAGCAAACAAAAACAAATTGCCTATTCTATGTCATGCGACAACCATTAAAAGGGATATTTTGGACCTCCATATTTTCCAAATTATTATCTGTAAAAGAGTTAAACGCTCCACAAAGGACCCTCATGTCAGTGTCTAGTCACAGCAACGGTCGCTGTTACGCCTGACTTCTTCTGGCTGCTACCAGCGCTCTCAAGTGGCAAGGCATTCCTTGGGATAGGTTTTAAAGTTTAATCTGGAATAACATTCCAGGCATCCGTAAAAACCTGCCCAATTTGGTCCAATTTTGTTGTAGCACATGTAGGCCATTGATTCGGAGAGTAATGGCCTACCCATATATTGTCTATGGGGTTCAAATATGGCGGTTTTGATGACCAAGGTAGCTGCTCATTCCCCTGGTTCTGTAAGAAAACTGCTATTAAAAGTGCTCTGTGTGAACCGGCAATCTCACCGTGCAACCTAAAATTGTTCCTAAGTTGTCCCCTATCAAATGATAGCCAAGTGGTTCCCAGATTATTTTTTTATTTGATCTGGTTCAGGTTTTCGTCGATGACTACCATTGGTGTTTTGGCACCAATGCGGTATCCACTTCAAATACTGACGCTGTTGATGACCTTAGTCACTTTAGACGCGGCACACTCTTCGTCGTTGGCCTCTTCTGGATGTCTGTTTTGACTGTTGAGCGGTACAGGTGAAATCTGACCTCAATAAAGAAAGCCACGAGATTTCAGTGTTCAACCCAGAATTAGTCAAGGTCCCCAATTCAACACCCTGAGCTTCAGAGATAACTTGCCACTAACCTCTTCACTAAGCCTATCTTCATCGTGTCAAGTTACCTCTGACCACATTCGATAGCCCCCGCCGCCCGCCAATCAAATTTAAAGCCCGCACTCAATGACTCATTGAACGATCTAGCCAATGAACGCGAACGAGTCAAAGCGCGCTTTGTTCAAATCCGGACCAATCAAAGATAAGGCTGAATATCAGGGACTTGCCCTAACCTGTGGGCAGCAAGCAAAATACATCATCCCTCAGTAGATAATGATGCAGGGCCTCAAACTGCTCTGGTTTCAATTCCGATATACTCATATTTTGCAAAGAATCAAGAGATAACTTAACACATTATTTTAAGTAGTCACTCGTAGGAGACGCCATGCTTTCTTTGTGTTCGGTTATGCACTCGGAACTACTCGGATGTCTCCGCACTCGACAATAACTTTGTTGTTAGTATGGAGCTTGCGGAATCAGCCGAGGATTGCCGATTGACGGTCAACCAATCAGCGTTTTCACCAAACTTTGGTGAAAAATTTTGAAACATGGATTCGATTGGCTTATATAAACTAGGTCAAACTATTTTCGTCAGAGGTAACTTGACACGATGAAGATAGGCTTAGTGAAGAGGTTAGTGGCAAGTTATCTCTGAAGCTCAGGGTGCAATTCAATAGAGAAACATACAACGATGTTTTGCTGTTTACAGTGGGTTCCTTGGAGGTCGTCTGGTAATCTAACCTGCTAAAACCAGTTCGGTGTTCTCTAAGGGCCTTGAAAGATGCGTTTTGGTGGTAATTTACCCCTCATTCTGAACGGATTTTGTTTAGTTGCAACAGCATATCCCGAAAGACAGTGGGTCCTGTACCCTGGTGGTGAGATTTCAATACATTGGGTGTGACCTCTGTGTAGGTACATCAGTCTGGGCATTACTCTGTAAAACTGTGCGGACCGTTTCGTTTCGCGCAATTATATGTCTGGCAATGCCTGTATTTTTCGCGCCCTACTGCCACAGATTAACAAATTTGTAAAGCACTGCATAGCTCATTTTACACACTGCAAACCCGACTACTTGCATGCAAAATGTCAAATTCTTCTATGCAGTAGTTGCCGACATATGGATACTTTTTTGACAGAACCATGCTTTGCCAAAGCCAAGCTTTGACCTGCCCAAAGGAGCACTACCCAATTAAATCACTGCATATTACATAATGCAGCAGCGCAACAAACCTGGTAATCAGTTAATTGGTAGCGACACACCTGACTACACACTTATCCATTCACATATCTTATATGAGATTGGAGTTTGTGAAAAAAAAAGCATTTTCACCTAGGCATACATTCGAAACTGAAATATTCCATATTAAATGTCAAGTCTGTATATATGTGAGCAAAAGTGGATATTTGGATATGACAGAGGTAGCCAGCCTCGAGGGTTTAAAACTCGTGTTTTGTGATACATGTACATGTTGCCGAAGGCGGTTGGGATCTGGGTATTAATTGTATTGAGATAATTACTTGACTCAAATACACGAAAGTACAGGGGTATCATCTATATTTTGGCACTGTGTGTGTTGTTTTCGCTGTTCTTCAAAGCGCGATATACAAGTGTATCTATCTAAGAGCCTGGTGCAATTATTGCCTTTTTGCAAGAAAATATTCACTTTACGAGCATTCTTGTAACCATTTTCATCCTCGTGACATTTGCAGCTAGCCATAGTCCTTAGCGCGGCTTTTGCCCTGGTAATGGCAGCGGCCTTTATAGGAACCATACGCCAGCTGGTCAGCGAGTACGGCGACCTGGGCACCATCCTGGCCACGGAGACTGATAGTAAGTGGTCATAGGCATTGACCAGGGCTTTAAGTGTAACGTTAGGGGGATAAATTAGTGCACAATATTTCTAGGAAACTAGATTCTAATATCTTCAAATTATGAAGAATAAATATAAAGCATAACAGTAACTAAAAAAAAACGTCGTTTAGATACTGTGTGATCTGATTTCCATTGGTGTACTAGTCTGTTTTCTTATATATTCTTTAATAAAAAAAATACTATTGTATATTTAAAGGGGCGCCATACGGGCAGTTTTAATGTATATACATTTTCAAATATTTAACATGTACAAAAACGATTTTGGCGTCATTGTTTTAATGTTGTTTCGGAATGAAGTCAGTAGCGACAGGCAAACTTTGTCTTTTTCAGATCCCTGGGAGCTTCCCATACCTGTAAGCTCACTGTACATCACTGCAATCACCGGAATGTTTATTATTACCGCCGCCCTCCACCCGACGGAATTCTTCGACGTAGTTCACGGTACGTCAAACCTGCAATGCCCATACGTTTACTTGGATTATAGACCACGCCTCATTTGCGATACGGCAAATAATGTATATGAACGCGTTGCATATCAAAAGCATTTCGTAGGTATTATTGTTTATGATTCAATAAAGATGTATTTGAATAATAGCTAAAATATTGTAGTAAAATAAATTAGTAATGCAAAAGGTGATTTAACAGACGAAAGTGCAGAGCGATATAAATTAATGCTGAATAATTATTGCATTTCAGGTTTAACATATTTGTTTTTCCTACCCGCTGGATATCTTTTCCTTACAATATACAGTATATGTAATATAACGGACCAGTCTTGGGGTGAGTAGTACATTAAGGGCATATTCTACAAATTAATAATGACGAAAAGGGTTCGAAGTACTTTATTTTGAACACCGTTTACGTACCCCGATTTATTTTCCAAATATTCAATTTTTGTTATACTTAGTTTTCCAATCCACCTTCCTCTATTATTATTATTATTATTATTATTATTACTATTATTATTATTATTATAAGTTTAATCCCTTCTTTATCTCTCCCAGGAACACGTGAAGGTAAAAAAGCGGGACCTGGTGGGGGGTCCACGTGGGAAAGCATCATGGCGTTCTTCAAATCTTGCTGGTGAGTCAACTTGGCATTTGGGATATTTTTCTTACACGGTTAAGTTGTATGTTATATGGTTTAAAGTATCTTTGTTGGGCCAAACAGATTTCACCTACTATTGAAAAGTGGGGACATTTTTAATATTTAATATAAGTGTTCTCATATGAGAATTGCATTCAGACTAAGGCGGGTAGTTTTTTTTACAGTTATAATAATTCTTATTCTTTTTAAAGATTCAGTAAGGCACAGAGGGCTATATCGTCTATATATTTTAGCTGTCCCAGGCCACCTGTGCCCCAAGTCGAGACAGCCACGGTGAAAGATGAATCCTCTGATGAACGCACGAGCAACTACTCGACCATCAGCCGAGAGAGTAAGCGTTCGAGTAAGTGGTCTTTTAAGTATCATCGTATTTTCTTTCTGTAAAGAGGCACCAAAGACATGTTTTTGGTGTTTTTCGTGATATTTGCACTGTCCTCGCTTAGAGTAAACAATGGTATGTTTGCTCATATACATGTATGTGTATCTTGGATTCCCAATATATACCTAGAGCATTGGTCACAAAACCTTTATTCTAATTCAGGCAAAGGCCGACCCATGACAGTTATACTGGAAGACGAGGATAGTTCTGATGACGAAGAACAGGACCCATCTACCGAAGAGAAAATCAATGCGAAGGACTGGCTCTATTCGCAGTTTTATCAGGGAGAGATAAAGGTTTGGGTCGTGTTTTATTCTTACCGTATTTATTGTTTTTCGATCATTTTAATCTGCTACAGCAATTTGTTTAAGATTTAAACATTAATCAATAGGCTGTCTTGTGTTAAGAGCCCCGGTTTATGTACTGGTAGTTTTTATTTGAATCCATTGAAGGTCTATATTGAAAGTCTTTCCGAGTCCACATTTAGACCACATTCATCAGTGTTAAAAAAGTTTTCTTTTCAACCTGATTGATCATTGATGTCTGTTTGACTATTTCTGCCTCCAGTTTGTCTGCTTGTAAACACGTTGTTTTAAAAATTTAATTTTTAGGCATGTGCGTCCTACTTTGTGAAGTTAGGTTACGGGGATACCACGTTCATTGCTGGCATGGGAAGAGAGGTTAGTCGTGTGTTTGCAAGCATGCGTGCGTGCATGCGTGTTAGAACATCATTTTAAAATTGTGCGCCATATTTGGGCAGAAAATCATTTTACAGAAACTTTAACTCATAGCATATCAAAGAGGTTATAAGGAATCTCCTATTACTCGATTTGTTTTTAATGGACTTGTCATAAAAGTTCACGTCACATATCCCAACAATTGTGTTTTGGATATTGTTTTCATTTGCATCTTTGCGTTTAGATTATGTAAACACTATAAAGAAAATGTCCTTATCGAACAGAAAATATGTAGAAAAAAAAGAGATGTTAAGGGGCATATATATATATATATATATATATATATATATATATATATATATATATATATATATATAGTGCTTAAAGGATACTGAACAGTTTCTTATGGTATACTAACTGCATACAATTGTTCACCTTAACTCGTGATAGGAGGTGAGATCTGTAGGGATAGTGAAAGAGGACCACATCGACGACGCTTTGGCTGAAATTGCACGATTACCAGCCTTTGAGATTGATCCCTGGCTGCCTCAAACAGACGTATTTATATTTTTACAACTATTTTACTTCGATAATCTATACGGTGTCTTGTACGATAACATATAATATATTGAAGTAAATTTTTTCTCTGTGCAGTTAAAATGGTAAACTGTTGGTTTACTTGCATTTGTCATTCATTCTAGGCGAAAAGAAATATTTGAATATCTCTCACCGTTTTTATATTTAGGAGGAGAAGCTATTGTGGATAAAAAAGGTTGGTCTCATGGACTACAAAAAACCGCTGTTGGAAAAATTTGATGACCTACCAAAGACGACGGAACTTAGCAAACTAAGAATTAAATATGGCATCCACAAGCCAGGTAAAACTCCAACTCATTGTTAAAGACTAGCACAGGATAAATGATACTACAATTGGCTCTGAGGAACCCAGTACTTCCTCTTCTACGTAGTTGTAAAAAAAAAAAAAACTTCACAATTCTAGGAATTTTTTCGCCCATGCGGCCCTCAGTTCACATGGTGTGTTTGTCTTCGTCTTTGATTGTACATACGCCGGGCCGTGTTTTATTCTAAAGCCTCTCCTTGAGCCTTTCCATACCCCTGGATCTTAACTGCCAAGGCCTCGTATACTGTAAAACATTTTAAGTTCTTTGGCATCCAGATTTCCATGCAGTATGACAAAACCGAACTATTATTAATATAAACCATTTCCTAAATAGCTTGAGAGAAATTCAACTTCTGCTTTTTTTCTTTCTTTTCTTCATTCATTTTGCGAGTTTATAATTGGCACTGTTCAGATTTTTATCTAAATATCTAAATTATTCACCTGTTTGTCTTGAAGAAACCACTTCCTGGAGTGAGCCCAAATGTCATTGTCGATATAGAACCTACATGGACGTTGTAGTGGTGAGAGAGAGAGAGAGAGAGAGAGAGAGAGAGAGAGAGAGAGAGAGGGTTGGGGGGGGGGGGAGAACACTCAATTGTCAAATAATTTTCTATATACGAATTGCAAACCATTACAGGTCACCTTAAACGACTCTACTATGTTATCCAAAAGTTACGAGAACCAACGGAAGGTGCGTAGCTCCCAAGGGCGTGTTTCACTGATTGCTTCGTTTATTTTAATAAATTAAAAATAGCTAACATGACATAATAATTATAATTATCGTCCTGTAACTGTATTTGTCACATGTAGTAAAGCACAATTTCAGAATACTACGCTGGCATTAGTTTCATCTGTATTTGATGTTGAAAATTAAAATTAAAGTGCAATCTATTTCAGCTGAGAGTCGGAGTATGGAGGTACGCCAAGAGGTCGCTGAGTACCAAGACACTCCTCTCTCAAACGATGAAAGCGCCTTCTGGCAACAGCTGGTGGAAGCAAGGTTAAAGCCAGAACCAATGTTCAAAGAAAAGAAAAGAGAACTAGAAAGTAGGACTCCTAATATTCAAACAGTCAAATGGCTGGAATGAAAATGAATCATTTATCTTTGGTTGCATTAATATTAAGTTCGATTGAATAGTTCCACAAAAATCAAATCTGAACTTCGACGACATTAGATGTTTTTACTCTTATGGTTTAATCTGATTAAATCTGAAATCTCGCCAAGTAAAGATTGCAAGGTTATCGTTTTATAGGCAGCCATTTCAATTGCGAATCCGATATATAAATGTTAGTAACACTAAATCCGACAGAAATGCAGATGAAGCAATTCTGTAGTCTATTTATCGTCGGCAGGTGAGTTGGTAGATCTCCGCAAGACGGCGCTGATGTGGTTTGCTGTGGTCAACACCTTGTGGCTGACCATTTTTCTGACTCTCGGGAGTCTGGGCAGAACTGATCCCACCAAGCCGAACTTGTACGTGTTTGGTAACAACCCGTTAGGTACGTAGTGAGTGCGTTTAATGTGTACGGGTGCGCGTGTACAAACATAATTAAGTACTGGTAGGCATGACTGGTTGATTTACATCTTTTTCTTTTTTCCTTTTTTCAAACTTTCGTTTGAAATAATTGATTGTCACTCTTTTAAGTCTGTTCGTTCAAAACAAATATTTCAAGTATATTTTGTTGTCATATGAAATATTTACACTGGAAACGAATACCATGAATTTCATTTTAGGTTTGGTGTTTTTATTCATCTTCTGCATCCTCCTAATAATCCAGTTCTTCGCCATGTTAGCACACCGTTTGCTCACGTTCGTGCACATTATCGCTCGCGCCAAGTTTGACTGTGGAAAACGCCCGGATGATGACGTCACTAGCAGCAATAGACAGACGGTGCAGATGGAAGAGGTGGATTACGCCGAAATCACGCGATAATGCTAGAGAATAATGACAATCGAGTCGCACCAGGCAAACACGGGAAAATGGATGTGCATGAAAATAAGTTCCGATTATGAACTTCGACATATTAATTTTAATGCATGTAGCTATTGACTGACTTGTACAACGGTTTCGACCAATCTGTATATACTGTATGTCAGCTAGTAAAGCAGAGATCAACAATTTAAGTTAAGATAGACTCTAGAAATCGTGAATTTAAATATCCACATGATTATTTTTTCATTTAATTTTTGGAGTTTTTTATTTCAGGCTGTTCATTATAACTTTTTACGACACATGACTGAATCACACTGTATGTTTTTTTTCATGTGGAAAATATATGCGGTGCGCCTCAGGTTGACTCTCTTGCTAAGCTCCTGGATTAACCCCCATTAAAGCCGGTGTAACAAATCTGAGGGTCCTTGAAACTGAGAGTCCGATCTCCATTTAGTTAAAATGGTTAGGGTTAGCCTGACCCAAGTGAGTCTAAATCTAGGGGGAGGCTTGTCTGTACAAATGAATGGGAAGCGGAATCTCTATTATTGGGGATCCTCGGTCACGTTTCACCGGTAGCTAAGCTTGAAACCCACACTGTAAAGCGGATTTGGATATATTTGTGTGTGTGTGTGTTTGCGTGTGTGTCATCCGCGTTATCAAGATGCCAATATGTTTATCAAGTGTATCAACCAGCACCCTAAATTACATGTATCATATAAGACAGTCAACCTCGTTCGTTTTTATTCTATTTGTAAAATTGCTTTCTGAATAATAATCTTACTCATTAATAAACACTACAGTATCAACATCTAGTGCTTTTGTGGAATATGTGTTTTCTAAGCTACATGACATTCGTAGGCGTACTGAGAAGTGCAAAATATTTACCATTTCAATCAATGTCGAAGTGGAGACAAAATGCATTCTTGGCTAGTTTTGGTCTAATGACTGGTTGTTTTTCTATCCTCCTATCATTAAATCTTTTATGCTCTCAAAATTTTAGTAATATTTGACAGGAAACAAAGTTTCACACTAAAGTGTTAATATCCTTCAAATCTGGCAGTTTCCATGAGAGCTTGGACAGATAAAAAATTTACAAAGTCATAACTGTCTATGCACGTTTCTGTTTTACTTGCTCAACGAATAACAAAACATATATTAATATTCAAAGGAAATTCAAGACTGCATCAAAAATGATAAATCGACTCTAATCATAATTGATGGAAGTGTTTCACACTATCATTTGTGCAATTCAGCATCTAGACGACTTCCATGAATGATACAAGCAACTTACTAGTACAAGCCTGCAATGCATAATAGCATACGATGACGTTTATGAAAATTTGATCTAGTCGGATTGGATACAGACAAAACACACAAACACACAACATACTCTATGTATATTAGTGCATGACCTTTACGTGCCCAAAGATCAACAAAATGCTGTCCTTTTATTTCATAATTTGAATTTTTAGTCAGGTTGGATATTCGCGGACAAAGTTATTTCTCTGAGCGGTGTCCACATCCTTATTGAAATTTTTATACGTATCTGGCGGGTAACAAGCGTGTATCCTTGGGTATTTTGGAAGAATGCTATATAAATATCCGGATGTCAACTACTAACCATTACGAAATTTAGTTTGTTTCTTAGTGTTTTTCATATTACCAATGCCCCTATGATATATGCATGGTAGGAAACAAGTGTTTATCTGCCTAACGGTAGCTAGAACCCTTCCCAATGGCAAGTTAAGGTCATGTAATGATGTGGATAGCACTAAAGAACAAACTTTACTTGATAAAGAAAAATGTATCAAAATAATGAATATATTTACTATTCATATTAATGAATGACACGTTAGTAACAGTTAGTGCCCTTAGTGCAGGAGACAATACGAAAAGCGGGTTAAGTCTGATTGATTGATTTGTTTAAAGAGATTTAAAAATCTCCAAATATTCAGTTTAACAAAGTCGAAGTGGTTATGGAGGTCGTAAATCCGTATAATTTAATATGGCCACCCCCTGCCTTCGCACTATATAGGTCACACAGGCAGTATACTGGCGCTGTGCGGACAGTGCATGGCAGATGTACGGACAAATGTATTCTAGGCTATTTGTATATTTCTTTGTGCACAGCTTTGCCGCGCAGTGCCAGTCTACCTGGTCCACCCGAGCAAATGATGTGATGGTTGTCCTCTTCCCCAGTGTTCTGCCAGTAAAATTGTGCATAGCGAAGTTATTTATCAATTTGGTCTGGAACGACATAGCAAGTATTTGATTGGTCTAGACCAGGCAGCTTTTATTTAGGACCCCATTCCCATACCTAGATCGATCGATAAGGTTCGACCCGTCTCCGAGGGGATTCTCGCTACATTACATACAGATTACGCGACTTTGATGTCTGGCACTCCTACTAAAGCTGTTAAATGATAGTTAATCGCCCCCTAACAGCTTCAGTAGGCGTGTCAGACACCAGGGCCGCTTAATCTGAATATAATGTAGTGAAAAACCCCTCGGAGATGGGTCGATACAGCTAGATCGATCTAGGTATGGGAATTGGGTTTAGGAGAGCACGTATATTAACAGCGCGGAAGGAACACATTAGAATTTCGTCGCGTTAGATAGACGGACACAGGCAAGTGATTCAGACGGACAATTGCAAACCTCGAACGTGTCACCAGTGAAATATGAAGAACATATCAAACAAAATCTTATTTTTCTGCATTCTCATTCCATTCATATTCACGGACACAATCTACAAATCGCGATCGGCAACATTCAAGCTGTTTAAAGATTATAAATTGCCAGACAATTTATTGACAACCGTCACGCGCAGAGGACAACATATGTCAAAACGTTCTTGCAGTATGGATTGTCTCAGGTAAGTATTCCTTGCGTACTGTGTTCGATATATTATAAAAATTGATATCCATTTTTTTACCACACATGTGGCAAGTTATGTCAAATTCTCAATGTTAAGCAGGTAAATTAAGCACGTTCTTAAATTAACACATGGCCTTAATAATAGCTTTAATCCAAAGATTTTAAAATATTATCTTAAGACTTACTTAAGCCTGCATTGGACATGGTCGTGTTAAGAAAATAGATTATCTTGGTTTTAGGCTATGTCTTTCTCAGGTGAGTATTGAACAAAGCCCAATTTGTTAAGTTTGAATTTGTCACTCTTTTCAGCACCGAACTACATATTGCATATGTGGCTTTTCGCGAGTGTCGCTTTTTGCAAGTTTTATTAGACACATGTTAATTTTTTATGTACAAGGTTTTATTGGGCCACACTTTCATCCTTACCCTGTTAAGTGCATCTATATAATGTAATGGCAACAACGTAAAATGATATCCAACTAAGGCAAACACAAAATTCTAGTCAATGGACTTAAACAGTAACAACGTAAGCGACCAAGCCCCTTAGCAAAATGAAAAAAAAAATTGCAACAATATTTCAGCCATATTGTTGCAAACTAAGTTTTCTGCAACGACTTTGCAAGTAAAATTTTATTGCTGCTAATTTGCAGCCATACTGTAAAAAATTTGCAAGAAGGACTGGCAGTGTGCGGCAATTTTGCGGCAAATTCGCAACGAATTCGCAGCAGGCCTGATATTTTGCATATTTTTAAGGGGCATTTCATTTTCCTCCCTTGTGTTACTACATTACTGGGCGAATCATCATTTTCAACATCTTATCTTGTTTATTGAGAACATGTGTGTTCATTGTGTTTTGAAATGTACAAAAATCAACCAGAAGTAACATTTCCTTAAAAAAAACTTCTGGCCCTAGGTATGTACCGGTATAAACGAGTTGGCTGCATTTGTTGATTTCATGATTTTATAGAACGTTAAAGCTGAAAAAATAGCATTGCGGACAAATTTATTTATTTATTTATTTATTTATTTTTATTTTTTTTGCATATAACACTCAAACTAAATTTTATTTGCATTTTCTAAATTCAGAAAGTTATGTTAACATCAATACATGACTGTCAAATAATGGCGTTTCAGTAGTTGCAATGAAAGATCACATATGATCATGGCTTCTCCTAGGTACTTTCATTTATACATGTAGTTAAATTGATGTAATCTGCAGAACATGAAATAGCATTATGTGTTTGGTCAGCTGTACAAGTCATTACAGGTTAAATATACCAGAGAATATTAGTTAAGATAATCACTGATTGCAATTAACCTAAGATGACAGGAGATCAAGCTGGGGGTGAACAAAAGCTAGTCTAGCTACTTACACTATTAATATACTGTGCATGTACAAAAATGAAATTACCAGCAGAACTAGCCATCTCAAACAACAATGGGGCACTTGCAAGACATTGCCTCAGAAACAACATGTTGTCAAGCCAGTAAACGAGACATTTCAAGTGTGTACTGAGAATTCACTGTTCACGCATATAGAATATGAATTAAGGGTAGTTAAAGGTGTGGAGAATGTAAAGGAGAATGTTGAGGAGACTGCTGAGCGCGCCTCTTAATTACTGTTAATTACTGCTTACATAAAAATTTCAAAATATTTACTTAGACTAAATTCTGTACAGACATGGTCAATAAAATGCCTGTTAGAACATTTAGCCCGTAAGACTAGCAGGCTTTTAGCTTTTTTGCTCAAACTTTTACTAGTTATTTTAATGTGGATTATTTTAGAGCTGGCTGGGACGTGTGCAAGGCAGTAAACTTTCAAGCGGATGAACGTTTATGTACATTATTACCCGTACAGAAAAATGCCACAAATCCTGCAGTCCCGTCTGTTGGCACTACGTACATGGAGCCTAAAATTGGTGAGTTGTTCACTGACCAAACAATTTTGTGTGTTACACACCTCGGGCCCTCACGGTTAAAACGTAACAATGAAAAGAAGAACATATCACGTAATCACTGTTACTTCAGTGAGGTCAATCCAAATGAAGCATTTAACGAGGACATCTTAGTGTTTTATACCCCCGTCACACTAGAGGCAGAATGAGCAAGAATGCCGTCGGAAAGACAATTCCTGGATATTATTCGAAGAGCATTCTAAAAATTCCGAGGGCATTCTAAATATTTTTACCCATTGTTGTGGCCGGCCCGAATGATTTGCTCATGTTAAAAACTTTCGAAGTGCATTTCAAGTGGAAAATTATCGAATGGCATTTGAATAGTATTCTTACTGCACTATGACTGGATTCTAAATATTCTCACGGCATTCCGACAAATTCGAAACATTCTGATCACATTTGAGGGACATCCGAACTGGCAAGACACTTCAAATCCTGCTAGAATGAGCCGGAATGCTACTCGAATGCATCTCGGTGGCTGCCGAAATCCTCTTCCGTCAGCAATCGAACTACACTCGTACGACATTCGAAGTGTATCGATATTCCTAGTTTTCCAACTACATTCGAGCTGCATTTGAGAGATGATACAGCCAAAAATTTTCACGAATCATTCCAGGCGGATTCAAGCGCATTCTGAGTATTCCAACGGCATTTAGGTCAATTTGAAATTTCTTCTTGAATGTAGTACGAATTTTGAAAATTCTTCATTCCGGTTTGTTCTGCTTGATTCCTGCTGATTCCGATAAGTGTGACGGGGGATTTATTGAGGTATACATGTAATCCCGCGTTCTTACTTCAAGTGGCAATACAACGTATATTTGAGAAACTTTCCCCATCTGAACCTGTCCCTAAGGGCCTGTCTTTATCAGCTTGTCAGCCAGTCGCCTGGACCTCTCTCCTCCGTACAGCCCAGTCTAAAGTGTTATGTGGTATACAAATGAGGATAAACAACCCAGTCCAAATATTTAGTTTTTTAGTCACTGAAACATTTCTGAATATTAAGGCTGGAATGATGAGACGTGCCTTCGTTATTATTGATCAAAAAAAGAGGTGGCATTGTACGGTTAAACGCGTCTTTTTGTTCATCCGATTCAATGAAAAAACGTTGTTCATCGTAGTCAAACAAACCTACCTTTCAAAGCTTATCTGTACACCTGTTATGTCAACAATATAAACATCTTTTTAAAAAAACTATGGCAGTTTTTCAATAGCTTTGCCTCTTTTTTAGTAACTGCGAGGGGTTGTATATACTACTAAAGATATACACGATACACCTGCATGCAAAAATGAGGTCTAAAAAGAGTTTATCAATTGTAAGGATAATGATCAAGCAATAAAAAGAAAAGAATTCTAAATATGAACCACTCTGTTAGTATTTCGATCATGTTAAAAGCAGAATCAAGAGCCAGATTTGGTGCTAAGATTCTGGCAACATTAAGGCTTTTTGAGGACCTACACACACTGGACAAAAGAAGTGTCACCCCTACTGAGCCAATACTATGGGGGAGATAAATGACTGTGGAATGATATGCTCCTGGTATCATTTTATTAACATCAAATTTCACAAAAAATCACAAAATGAGAACAAAATATACATTCTACCAAAATATGCAGTTTCAAGTCCAAAATTAGTACTTAGTGGCATAGCCACGTGACCTAATAATAGGTGCCAGTCTACGAAGCAAGGTTTCATATAATTGTCTGATGCGTTCAGGGCTTATGCTGGCCCAAGCATGAAACACTGAATATAACAGAGTTTCTCTGCTGGTAAGACGGGGATTTGTCAAAAGTTTTGACATATCATTCCACACATTTTCTATTATGTTTGCATCCGGACTCTGGGCAGGCCACATCACCCTGCGAATGTCCTGTTGGTCAAACCAATCATCAACTGCTCTGGGCCTGTGACAAGGAGCATTGTCATCCTGGTGAACAAATGGATAATTCCTGTCACCAAACATGTTAGTAATAGATGGTAGCAAGCCTGACTCCAAAACATCGATATATTTCTAGTGATTCATGTTTCCATTAACCACTATCAATTGGCCCAAGCCATGGATGCTGATGCAGCCCCACACCATGATGAATATGCTGCTCCAGGTTCGAAAATTCAGTGCATGTGGTTCAAATGCTTTACCAGCAGTTTGCCAGCATAGTACCCGTCTGTCATCAGAGGTCAGACCAAAGCGACACTCATCAGAAAAATATATAGGACCAATTGTCATGAACTGTCCAGTTCCAGATCCTGTTGACCCTAGTTTACTCTACGTTGCCTGTTTTGTAACGATATAATTGTCTTGCTTCCCTGCTGTACACTCTCTGAGCATGTAACCGACGCCTAGCAATTTTCACAGACACATTCTTATGTGTGAAATTGTTCCACTGTGTTGTCAACTGACAAGCAGTGTCGAACTTTGACAACCTGGACATCAAAATCAGTCGTCGGTCTTCACGGCCAGTAGTTTTTCTTGGACGACCCATCAGAGGCAATTTGTCTCTTGATCCAGTGTTTCTATACCGAGACCAGACCCTCTGCAAGGTTCTGACTGAACAATTCAATTGTATCGATATTCTGACATTGCTTATATTCCGCCTCTTCAGGTTAATAACTTGCACCTATAACCGTTAGATAACTGCCTGTATCTTGCCATATTGGAGGAAGACAGGAATAACATTTGCTGTACATGTACAAGACCAACAATACAATTCAATGGTATAGCGGTTTTATACTCATTAGTCACATTATAAGTAGACCAGGTATTATAAATACCCAAGATCTGCCTACTTTTATTACTCTGAGTTAGGGGGTGACACTTCTTTTGTCCAGTGTGTGTATTATTTTGACTGTTACTCGCATATCACCCAAGTTTAGAAATTTAGGCTGAATGGATAATTATATCATTTTTTCAGATTTTAATAGTTCATTTGACACTGTAATGTGCAGAGCAAATATTAGCGTGCGACAAGTGAGATAAAAGCTGATAATGTCAATCATCTTGATATAAACTGTGAAAAAGAAAACAAACTGCTATCTTATTATGTTATTTTCACAGCGTTGCGATCATGTACAGAATGGAAAAGTGTGTACGGAAGCACAATCAGTGGCAGTCACATGATAGACCCTGACGGCCCAGAAACTGGTCTAGAACCCTTCCCGGTGTACTGCGATTTTCAAGAAAACCCACCTGTGGCCAAAGTCTACCACAATAAGGCAGAGGTCACTGTTAATGGATACATAGAACCTGCCTCTTACCACACAGACATTGATTATGGTAAGATATAAAAACTTGCTTGATCTTAAATATGTTTTGTTAATTTATCTTTTCTTTTTTTAACCAGAGTATGTGAGATGCTTTATTGTCTCCGGGTATTGTACCGCCAGATGGAGTAAGCGCATCTGTATGGGAAACATAACAAAAAGGGAACACCACCTCTAGTGTTGTTCTTGACAAGCTCTACAAAATGCAATAAACAAGAGTTCTCAAACTTTATTTTTTAGAAAATTAAAACTGATAACAAAATCGTGTGGAAAAGTAAAAGGCCAAACCCAAGGTTACGGTAAAATTGTAAAATTAAGATAATACTTCTCATCCAAGTTCAATAGTAAATATAAGAGCTTGAAAATTTGCGAAGTGCAGTTCTGGTGAAAAGTACTAGTAGGTCAAAGGTCGATTTCAAGGTCACAGTAGGTTTACCAATATGACTTCCTATTTAAGTTCAGTAGTAATTAACGTTGTGCATATCTCTAACTGTGGAGAGTGAAGTTCATGGTGAAAAGAAGGTTAAATGTCAAATTCAAGGTTATAATAACATTGCCAACATATGACGTCTTATTCAATGTCAGTAGTAAATGTGGGCATATCTCTGTCAGATTTGGAGACATAAGGGTCAGGAAATTTGCAAAGTGCGGATCACGATGAAAAATAGGTCAAAGGAAAAATTCAAAGTCACAGTAAGATTGCTCAAGTTCAAGTTCAATAGTAATTATGGGTGTATTTCTCCTAGTTTTGGAGATATAGGGGTCAGAAATTTTGACAGTGCAGTTCACAGTGATAAGTAGGTCAACGTCAAATTCAAGGTCACAGTAAGATTGCCAATATATGACTTTCAATTCAAGTTAGTATTTGGAACGAATGTCACCTGTACAAAGTAATGGAAAGCGGACTACAGTTGCTGGCGGACTTACATTCCTGTTAAACCTGGACTAAAACCATAAGCACCAACAGCGCTATATAACCGTCGGTTGATTCCGCCCTCATTTAACCATCAATGCTGTTGTGCACGGAGTTGTGCGTCATGCCTTACCTCGTGATTTGACGAAAGTGCAGTTTTAAATGTAATTTTGGCTATCGAGTGATTGATTTATCCTTTGGCATGTCACCTTAGGTCATATAAGAACCTTGTGGAAGAAGTTTCTATGTGGTTTAGGTAACCTATGCTTGTTTATTATTTAAATTTAACTGTGACAAAATGAAATTTTGAAGTTTCAGAAGTCACAAAAGGTAATACAGTTTAAGGAGATCTGATATTATATCTTCGTGCACAAATGTACAGGGGGGGGGGGGGTATCATGTCAAGCATACTTATAAGTAAAAAGTGTTCCACTTTGATGAAAATTCGCGCCCCTTTGCCTTATGAAATGCATACGGTTTCTCTTTCCCAGAGTTGCCCAAGGCACAAATGCTAAGCATCATCGAAGCGTCAACGAACTGCAGACAGTTTTTAAAGGTGAAATGTTCTGGATCCGCTCTCTATGAGAAACTTCAGTCACGACATAATACCTACTGGAGTTCACGCGATGGCGAGAGGATGCTCTACTGGGGCGGAGGAGATCCGAACGGATGGGGCTGCGCATGCGCTCTTGATAATTCATGTGTTGGTGAGCATTTTGTGCATTGTATCAAAAACAGCGACTACTTAATTTTTAACATGTAATGTCACCATAAAAATATCATCTACAATTCATTTGAGCAGATATATTAGGATACCTACCCACCAAAATGATAATTTCTGACCATTTAGTCTAAAATGCTTTGGCAGGATACCAATTACCATACCCTAAATGGTTGCATGCCACTGTGTATTTTCGACACAATGGGCTCTGATTGCATTGTCAACACCAAGTGCAAAAAAATCTAAAAACAAGAACACAGAATTGAGTCGAACTAGCAGTTCCAGCCTGTAATACCACTTTTCTCATATTTCCTGTGGCCTGAGATACCATATCCGTCATTTTGTTACCCGTCTTGCGAGACAGTTTTATATATAGAATGCTCTGAAATAATGAAAGAAATAAACAATCTAAAACCCAGCCAAAGCGAAGGCTTCATATGAATCAATATGTTTTCATTGCAGGTGGGTTGGACTGCAACTGCAACGCAAACGACTTCGCCTGGAGAGAGGACGAGGGCTACGTCACGGACAGGACCAAGTTGCCCGTGTCTCAGTTATATGCAGGAGATACTGGTGGCCCCCTCGAAGTACTATACATCTCTATAGGGCCCCTTGAATGTGTTCTCTAGACGTTACTTGAGACACGTCTGTCAAGGGCCAGTCACCTTTACAAAGTTTTGCAAATTCTGAAAATATTAATTCAAATACAAAGCTTTTACCAAACGGCCATTCAGCAAATTAGTAAAACGAAACATAGATTTGTGAACATCTCGATCAAAGTATGTGAGAAAAAATATTTTACAAAAATATTATTATCACGTTTTTTTAAAGGAACCTGATTTTTTACCAACCTGGCCCCTCGGAAAATATATAGTAACAGAAAAATATAGTAAACTTATGGGACAAAAACTGCAGAAACAATACATCCAAAAGCCACCAAAAAATTAAATTTTGTATATATCTGATCACACATGACGTACACAATGGCTTTTATCCAAACAATGCTACTCAATAAATTGAAAGCAAAACAAAATACACAGTTTGACAATTCAAGGGATTGGCGTTTTTATAACTGCCATGGCATAGGCGACAGCAACGCCTGCAATGAGAACAGGCACAATGATACAAATATTTTGAGGTACTGTCGCACAGTATCTGTATTTAAAAATCAAGGGTGTCAGGAGGGTCCTGACTCTCCCTTCAGTTTTTTAAACAATCGCACCAATGGTCTCCTCTTGAAATTTGAATTTTGAATAGCTGGATCATAGCTCAAACTTTACAAAATTGCGCCGTTTTGCCTTTGACCTCTTTAATACAAACATTTTGGGGACCCTTCGGTGGGCCCCGAACCCCACGCCAAAAGTGGAAGGGATGGGAAGCTGACCCTAACCCCCCCCCCCCCCCTGCAAGAAATCCTGGATCCGCCCCTCAAGTTATGGCCTGCAATTAGTTCACCAAATTTTATGGATTTTTAGATTTTGGTGATGATCCATTGATAAATAAATCAATTGATCCATTATGCAACATTTTGATAAAATAAATGTACCAAGAAAGATNAGAAAACCAGTGCTAATCAATTTTTCAAAGTGAGTAAAACACTTCTACAGCTGAAAGTTTTGCATTTGTGATGGTAAAATATGTTCCTATTTGGGGTTGGATGAACAATTTTTTATTCTCCATGGTTCCAGGACATTAAAACTTTGATACACACTTCATCATGTGGGACCTTAAAATAAACATAGTTCCTAATCTGTGCAATAAATATTTTAAGAGCATGCCTGGGACATCATTTCCACTTCTACGTTGGGTTTTGGTGATAAAAGTTTTTTTTTTTTTTCAAAATTTTCTATCATTGTTCTAAGATATGACAACAAGACTATGCAGTATATGGTACCTAATGTAATTAAAACTTATCACAGAATTGAAATCTCTTGAAAATAATCGAAAAATAATACTAAAACACTCAGAAAAATGTACGTAGCTCAACATCAAACGGTTAATAGATGCTCAGCTGTGTTGGTGGCATATTTGGGAATGCTCCACAATAACAGAGATTTTTACCACAGACGTCAGAAATCAAATTCTTTATGCTTTTCTTCTGCCCTTTTGCAAATGAACATTTTCTGTTGCATATTCTGTAAAGTCCATTCCTAAGAATTTCATTTCACTAGAAAAGAGGGCGTTAATAAGCAGGGGCTGCTTTGCATTTGGTGCTTCATTTTTCATGCCATTAACAATTGTGCCAAATGCTACTGGTGGTTTCACTGAAAAATGAGGATCAGAGAGGCGATACCGCCTCCGGATATAGTACCACCAGCTGGAGCAAGCTCATTCATATGGAATCCCCCCCCCCCCAAAAAAAAAGAGACACCACCACCACCAGTCTTGTGCTTGACAAGCTCTATAAAATGCAATCAACAAGAATTCTCAAAAAAATATAACCAAAAATGGTACAATCAAAATTCAGTTCATCATAAAAAGTAGGTCAAAGGTCAATTTCAAGGTCACACTTAGATTGCCAGTATATGACTTCCTATTCAATTGCAATAGTAACTTTGGACCTATCTCTGCCAGTTTTGGAGATAAAAGGGAACAAAAATTTGCAAAGTTCAAATCAGGATGAAAAGTTGGTCAAAGGTCAAGTTCAAGTTCACACTTAGATTGCCAGTATATGACTTCCTATTCAAGTTCAATAGTAACTATGGACCTATCTCTGCCAGTTTTGGAGATAAAAGGGAACAAAAATTTGCAAAGTTCAGTTCATGGTGAAAAAAAGGTCAAAGGTCAATTTTAAGGTCACAGTAAATTGCCTCTAATGATTTTCTATTCAAATTCAATAGTAACTATGGGCGTATCTTTGCCAGTTTTGAAAGTAACGGTTCCCGAATTAGAGACAGTTTTCAGTTTCGGTATCTTATGGCCGCTACTCCCGTGAAAATGCACTGATTGACCCCAAATTCACAGAGATGAAAGATGACCCGAAGGATAACACTTTCCAATAATATTATTGGTTAAGTCTGTGTAGTTACTGAATATCAGCGCAAATAATTTTTTTTTTCGTAAAAAATTTCGTTTTTTCGAAAATTTTGGCCCGTTTGACCTTGAAGCAAAGGTCAAAGATCAAATCCAAGGGCATATTTGAAATCTCCACATATGACTTTCGGTCAGCCGTCTGTAGAAAATTTTCCCATAATTCCTTCGGTAGGGTAGATAATTGGCATTGAATTTTCAAAAATTTTGACAAGGGTGGATTTCAACGAGCGTCACACTGAGGTCAATGCACCGACTGAGACAAAAAAACTGGGGTTCAAGTTGAGGTTATATGTGACCTAAATCCAAGAGATGGGGACAGGGGTCCTTGCAGTCTAGCAGGAGAAGCGGTAACGGTGACTTGTATCCGACGCCAGTACGTGGAGCCAACGGAGCCGGACGAGACGGGTCGGGACTAAAACCATGAGTTCCGCCAGTGTACAAACTGGTGGTACTAATAAGAACATTGTGTTAGGTGAGATATTGATAAACAACACATTTATTAATATCCTCCACGAGAAAACTGCACATTCAATAACCGCGCACCATATAATTACTACACTGTGGTGTAGTGGATGTCTCACAAAGCGTGACAGAATCAATAGAAAGGTGCAATCAGCTAAATGCACTTCAAATTGTTCGATTAATTCAAACGGAATATGGTCTGAATCGTAATGTTTCTATATAAGGTCTCAAGTGTATGGTTGTGAATTTTATCATTCACCATGCTTCTAATGTCACTTGCATATCTAGAGTGCCTGCAATTTACCAGTAGTTAATCATTAAGTGGTACCATTATAATTGTCTTATTTTATTCCAGAAAGACTATTAAATCATATTATACAAAACAATAAGCTGTTTTCCTGTTTTAAATAAAATCGCGCTATGGCACCTGTGCCATCACCACATTCTCTTGGTAGGAAGTTCTGCCGCGTAACCTTGGTGTCTGAATATCATGTCAGCTATCTCCTTGTGCTTTGCATCGCTGTTCATGAATGTTAACCCTGGAAATAATTAAACGCTGTCACTGTAGCATATATAAACAGATTTAAATTTGTTTCAATAAAATTCATGATATCTGGTTTCTTTATCTAATAGTTTGTCTAACAAATTTTATGAAAGAATGTAACCGATCTTAGACCTCAATAAGTGAGAACTCTGGCATCGCCTACCTTCACGTATTAGTTCCAAGTTGCCTAATATTCTTCTATGTGCAGCATAACAATAACTTTTAGCCAACAATACCTGAGAAAAGTGGTAAAAATATATCAATAAACATGAAAAATTATTTTATGTTGTTTACAGGATTCATTTCTTGGTGCATTCAACTGATTATACTGAAACCTGAACATTTAAACTTCAATAGTTGGAAAATCTCATTATTGTTGTAAGCACCAACCCCACCCAAAAAAATCTGAAAACTGCCATTAGTCAAAAAAATGCTGATCCCTCAGACCTTGTAACCATAATTAGGTAGGATATTCATATTCTAAAAAGATATGGTTCCAGGTATAGCCTCAAGTTTCATACCGATATGCTTACCTCAAGATTGTTATTTTTAAGTCCTATACTCCTTGCTCTCGTGGCTCTACTAATACAAGCAGCCTGTGCATACAAGTCCACAGCAATATCTGCTATCCTTTTAAGGAGCATCTGCTGGTCAATAATATTCTGAAAATATGGACCCAGTCTTAATAATAATAATAATTATTATTATAATTTGCTGGTCATCAATGACGCTCTAAAAACATGTACCTAATTTTGATTATAATTATTTGCTAGTCAATGGTGTTCTAAAAGTATGGACCTCATTTTGGTAATAATCATTTGGTGTTGAATGATATTCTAAAAATAAGAACATAATTTTGATAATTTTCATTAACTGGTCAATGCAGTTCTAAAAAATATACTCAATTTTAATACTTAATACTATATTTTATAATATTAGGCAATACTATCTAACCATAAACTATTAATCTTTCATTCACCAACAATTCGGATATACAGTTCATATCACTCTCAGTCTGATACTCTAATATTAAAATAAGATTGTCACTCACAAATAACTAATTATAATATGTTAATCATCACAATATCAAATAATATAATAATAAGTATAATTACTTTTTTGTAATGTTTAAAAAAAACTTATAGAGAGTACAAAAATGTTAGCACAATTAAACAGAAGATTAGTAAATTAAATACTTACTTTAGAATAAGATGCTAATGTTGCTTTCAGCACGTTATGAAATTCTAGGGTGTCTGCCTGCATTTCCAAAGCCTCTTTCTGGCAAATATTATAAAAAATCTTATAGAATATTGTATTCAATGACCCTATATTTTATATCAATTTACAATCAAACATGCTAAAAAGCCTAAAAAATTAACATCCGAGATGTGCTTCACACTAGCATTCAGACATTCTTTAAAAATGGTGTTCCTTCAAGTACCAAAGCCACCAACAATTTTATTTTAATTCATTAAAATGAATAAATACATAAATGAGTCAATAAAAAAAGGTAGCAACTGACATGTTTGTCAAGTGTTTGGTTCTTTAAAAGAAAAAAAAAAGCATAAGTTGGGTAAATACCTTGAAAATTGGAAGCACAACCTCTTCAACTTTGAGTGTCTTGAAGTCTGGTTTAGCTTTTTTAATAAATTGTGTCAAACTGTTGAATGGATCTTTCAGGGTCTTAAAGAACCCCTGGAGATCTTTGCTGGCATGTTGTATTCCCCTTAGTGCAATGAACAGTCTCGTTACATCATTGGTGCCCTAGAGATATCAATATTACATAATGTTATATATATGTGTGTGTGAGAGAGAGAGAGAGAGAGAGAGAGAGAGAGAGAGGGAGAGAGAGAGAGAAACTTCAGTGAAATGAAACCCAATCTTCTTCTAGAAGTGTGTGAACTGCTATCACATACATCAGTGGGATTCTTCCTTCCTCTGACTAAATTTCCTTCTTTATGTACATGAAATCAAGAGTTACTAAAAAATTTACGAAGATTTGGAGGTAATGAACAAAATCATTCATGAGGAGTTGGCTTCTTCCTTGTTTTATGCATTCTCTAATCCCCTGCAAAAATTTGTCTCACTTAATGTTCACTTATGCTTCTCAATCTCTTTTAGAACATTTGGTGTATTTTTTTTACAGTTCTAATGTTGTTCTGTAATGAATGTAACAGTTTGAGAACTGTTTTTGGGAAGTCCTTCAGAATGTCCTTGAACAGATTAAGAAGTCAACATTTTTCATTAAAAGAGAAAAACATTAATATGTTCTAGGACATATTGAGAACCGTAAGCAGAGGTGGATCCAGAGATATTTTCTGAGTCTTCCAAATTATCTTTGTTGATCCATCCTCCATAGCTGACCGTATTCCGACAGAAAAAATTAGATACTCATCAATGTAAACTTGAAAATCTGACCCTCTTCTGGAAGACCCAGAAGACGGCCTCAATCCGCCCCTGGTAAGTGAGGGTTAAATGAGACAAGTTTTCGCAGGGTATCTTCCCTGAAGGTATCACTTACTGGAAATCCAGCCATCATTCTGGCATCTCTGAGGTATTGCTCATAAGGCTGGTCTCTCAGGTAACCCTCAGCTCCCAGTATATGTAAACACTCATCTACACAGGTAAACACACCTTCAGAACTGAAAATCTGAAATATTAGAATAAAAGTAATTAAAAAAGAGATTAATATGGAACCACATATTTAACTACACTGTCTTTTATTCATTACTGTGCACCAGTCACTCCAATTCAGAACAATATTTTTTTAATTTTGACATTTTTTATTCTGCTGATATAACATCTAAGGCACAAAATAGCCGTCGCTGCATGGGCCTAGCAGTCAAACCTCGGAGCAGAGATTTGATCCGTTTACAGGTGCGTGTGGAGTCTGGGAGACCATGAATCAGCGGCATGGCTTAGGAACTGTGGTCAGTCATATTTAGTTGGCAGATAAGTAAGTACTCGTAACTTCCATTCTGAATGGGGCCATAGACCGAAAGTTTCATTGAGAATGAGCCCTCACCTTCAAGATGGCGGCCTCCAGGCCAGTGTCAGGCTCCTCGTAGGTGTCCATTAGTCCTGCCGTGTGATAGGTCATGCTTTCCATGGCATATATGTTTTCAGTGATCTTGGCAACCCTTTGCTGGTGAAAGACATAATTATCAACTCATAATTCCTTACACGTATTGCACATTCTTCATGCTTGATAAAACTAGATATAAGTGAAAAAATAAATGCTAATATGAGAATGGGGTCATTTGTTTGAAATAAGTCCAAGCATTTCCTTAAAAGATTGCTAGGCATTTTATAAATTGAATGTCTTTCCCAGTCTTTTAATTAAGTCTTAATAGAAAATTGCTCATCTACAGTAGGTATGTCTACTTCATTTATTGTGAGGATATCATCTGTACAAAGCTTTAAGAATAATACGGCCAAGTCTGACTTAATTGCAATCAGCCTTCTGTCTGTAAAGCAGTCTTGGCCAAATTGTTTTCAACATATGTTTCAATATACATTGTTGTCGACATAAAAATATAAATACCTTGATTAAATCAAACTCGCACAGCTTTTTTCCAAACCGTGTCCGTGAGATTGCTGCCTGTACTACTGAAGCTAGAATTATAAAGAACAAAAACACATTCACAAGTAACCTTCCTTCTTTCATGGGTTAAAAATAAGCCTATGTAATTGGAGCAAATGCATACGAAAAATAAGTAGGCAAGAGAAAGAATGAAGAAAGAGAGAGAGAGAGAGAGGGAAAGAGCAGGTGCTTCCACATTACCCTCCCACTAATTCTGACACTCTCACAAGTACTTTATATGTTACATTAGGAAAACAACACAGAGACAGACAGGCAACTCAGGCAGTTCAGACTTACCAAGGAGATTCTTCAGTAGACTTACAGCAGCGGCTCCCACTCCAACACGCCCACACTCTAATATACGCAGTGCAAACTGAAACATTTATGAATATTTTTTAAACATTTGCATTTTTTTTTTGCAGACTTTTTTCGCCACCTTTTTTTTCACCTTTTTCAATACCAAATGCCCACATATACTAACTTGAACAAAAGGTCTTCATACAAGGTTTATTCATAAATTAACAGCTGGCAAGCTCAAGCTCAGAATACAGATTTTCTGACATTCAATTGAAAAAATAGATGAAATATTGCCAGCTTGATATCGATTTCATATACAACCCACAACAGCAATAATGTAAAGCTAACACACGGAAAAGTATAGTGACCAAGTTAGCTTAATAGTGCCCTGATACTCAGGGTACGGTAAATCTAACACATGGTAAGGTATAGTGACCAAGCTAGCTTTATAGTGCCCTGATACACAGGGTACAGAATATCTAACACATGGTAAGGTATAGTGAGCAAGTNTGAATAAAAAAAGGTAGCAATTGACACGTTTGTCAAGTGTTCGGTTCTTTAAAAGAAAAAAAAAGCATAAGTTGGGTAAATACCTTGAAAATTGGAAGCACAACCTCTTCAACTTTGAGTGTCTTGAAGTCTGGTTTAGCTTTTTTAATAAATTGTGTCAAACTGTTGAATGGATCTTTCAGGGTCTTAAAGAACCCCTGGAGATCTTTGCTGGCATGTTGTATTCCCCTTAGTGCAATGAACAGTCTTGTTACATCATTGGTGCCCTAGAGATATCAATATTACATAATGTTTTATATATGTGTGTGTGAGAGAGAGAGAGAGAGCGACTTTAGTGAAATGAAACCCAATCTTCTTCTAGAAGTGTGTGAACTGCTATCACATACATCAGTGGGATTCTTCCTTCCTCTGACTAAATTTCCTTCTTTATATGTATGAAATTAAAAAGAGTTACTGATAAATTTACTAAGATTTGGACATAATGAATAAAAACATTCATGAGGTGTTGGCTTCTTCCTTGTTTTATGCATTCTCTAATCCTCTGCAAAAATAATTTGTCTCATTTAACATTCACTTATGCTTCTCAATCTCTTCTAGAACATTTGGTGTTTTTTTTTTTTTTTTTGTTTTGTTTTTTTTTTACAGTTCTAATGTTGTTCTGTAATGAATGTAACAGTTCAACAACTGTTTTTGGGAAGTCTTTCAGAATGTCCTTGAACAGATTATGAACATTTTTCATTAAAAGAGAAAAACATTATATTCTAGGCTGGGGTAGCGCTAGCAATTTTTTTCGCTTAGCCAAATCACCACATTTTTGTCAATTTGTTATCAAAATTGTTATAATTTGGCTAAAACATGTCAAATCAAGCCCTTTTTCTTTAGCCAATTTAAGTCAGTTTTAGCATTTGGCTAAATTGGCGAGTGTTAGCGCTACCCCAGCTAGGACAGATTGAGAACCGTAAGCAGAGGCAGATTCAGAGATATTTTCTGAGTCTTCCAAATTATCTTTGTTGATCCATCCTCCATAGTTGACCGTCTTCCAACAGAAAAAATTAGATACTCATCAATGTAAACTTGAAAATCTGACCCTCTTCTGGAAGACCCAGAAGACGGCCTCAATCCGCCCCTGGTAAGTGAGGGTTGAACGAGACAAGTTTTCGCAGGGTATCTCTTCCCTGAAGGTATCACTTACTGGAAATCCAGCCATCATTCTGGCATCTCTGAGGTATTGCTCATAAGGCTGGTCTCTCAGGTAACCCTCAGCTCCCAGTATATGTAAACACTCATCTACACAGGTAAACACACCTTCAGAACTGAAAATCTGAAATATCAGAATAATAGTAATTAAAAAAGAGATTAATACGGAACCACATATTTAACTACACTGTCTTTTATTCATTACTGTGCACCAGTGACTCCAATTCAGAACAATATTTTTTTAATTTTGACATTTTTTATTCTGCTGATATAACATCTAAGGCACAAAATAGCCGTCGCTGCATGGGCCTAGCAGTCAAACCTCGGAGCAGAGATTTGATCCGTTTACAGGTGCGTGTGGAGTCTGGGAGACCATGAATCAGCGGCATGGCTTTGGAACTGTGGTCGGCCATATTTAGTCGGCAGATAAGTAAGTACTCGTAACATCCATTCTGAATGGGGCCATAGACCGAAAGTTTAATTGGGAATGAGCCCTCACCTTCAAGATGGCGGCCTCCAGGCCAGTGTCAGGCTCCTCGTAGGTGTCCATTAGTCCTGCCGTGTGATAGGTTATGCTTTCCATGGCATATATGGTTTCAGTGATCTTGGCAACCCTTTCCTGGCGAAAGACATAATTATCAACTCATAATTTCTTACACGTATTGCACATTCTTCATGCTTGATAAAACTATATATCAGTGAAAATATAAATGCTAATATGAGAATGGGGTCATTTGTTTGAAATAAGTCCAAACATTTCTTTAAAAGTCTGCTAGGCATTTTATCAATTAAATGTCTTTCCCAGTCTTTTAATCAAGTCTTAATAGAAAATTGCTCATCTACAGTAGGTATGTCTACTTCATTTATTGTGAGGATATCATCTGTACAAAGCTTTAAGAACAATACGGCCAAGTCTGACTTAATTGCAATCAGCCTTCTGTCTGTAAAGCAGTCTTGGCCAAATTGTTTTCAAGATATGTTTCAATATACATTGTTGTCGACATAAAAATATAAATACCTTGATTAAATCAAACTCGCACAGCTTTTTTCCAAACCGTGTCCGTGAGATTGCTGCCTGTACTACTGAAGCTAGAATTATAAAGAACAAAAACACATTCACAAGTAACCTTCCTTCTTTCATGGGTTAAAAATAAGCCTATGTAATTGGAGCAAATGCATACGAAAAATAAGAAGGCAAGAGAAAGAATGAAGAAAGAGAGAGAGAGAGAGAGAGGGAAAGAGCAGGTGCTTCCACATTACCCTCCCACTAATTCTGACACTCTCACAAGTACTTTATATGTTACATTAAGAAAACAACACAGAGACAGACAGGCAACTCAGGCAGTTCAGACTTACCAAGGAGATTCTTCAGTAGACTTACAGCAGCGGCTCCCACTCCAACACGCCCACACTCTAATATACGCAGTGCAAACTGAAACATTTATGAATATTATTTAAACATTTGCATTTTTTTTTGCAGTCTTTTTTCACCACCTTTTTTCCACTTTTCAATACCAAATGCCCACATATACTAACTTGAACAAAAGGTCTTCATACAAGGTTTATTTATAAATTAACAGCTGCCAAGCTCAAGCTCAGAATACAGATTTTCTGACATTCAATTGAAAAAATAGATAAAATATTGCCAGCTTGATATTGATTTCATATACAACCCACAACAGCAATAATGTTAAGATAACACACGGAAAGGTATAGTGAGCAAGTTAGCTTAATAGTGCCCTGATACTCAGGGTACGGTAAATCTAACACATGGTAAGGTATAGTGAGCAAGTTAGCTAAAAAGTGCCCTGATACTCAGGGTACCTAAAACTAACACATGGAAAGGTATAGTGACCAAGCTAGCTTTATAGTGCCCTGATACTCAGGGTACGGTAAATCTAACACACGGAAAGGTATAGTGACCAAGCTAGCTTTATAGTGCCCTGATACTCAGGGTACGGTAAATCTAACACACGGAAAGGTATAGTGAGCAAGCTAGCTTAATAGTGCCCTGATACTAAGGGTACAGTAAATCTAACACATGGAAAGGTATAGTGAGCAAGCTAGCTTAATAGTGCCCTGATACTCAGGGTACAGTAAATCTAACACACGGAAAGGTATAGTGACCAAGCTAGCTTTATAGTGCCCTGATACTCAGGGTACGGTAAATCTAACACACGGAAAGGTATAGTGACCAAGCTAGCTTTATAGTGCCCTGATACTCAGGGTACGGTAAATCTAACACACGGAAAGGTATAGTGAGCAAGCTAGCTTTATAGTGCCCTGATACTCAGGGTACGGTAAATCTAACACACGGAAAGGTATAGTGAGCAAGCTAGCTTAATAGCGCCCTGATACTCAGGGTACCTACCTCCTGCCCTTCACCTAATTCCCCTAATGAATTTTCCACTGGGACTGGAGTATTGTCAAAGTGAACCGTGCAAGCTGTAAGAACAACATCTCCATTTTGCAGAATATGTATTTTGAAGAGTGACATTGAAATAATTAACTAAACTCCAAAACACAAACTTCTGAGATATGATGACTTACAAGGTATACTAGTGAGGGCATTCACAACAGACGACCCTTGGATCTACTGCTCCATGGATCAAATATGGGAGACCCTACATGAAAGAAGAGCCAACTAATCTGCTGATGGTCTCCCTGCCTTCACACGTGCTGTCCTTGCTGGGGTCTAGCAATTAAACCTTGGGAGCCCTGATTTAATCCATTTAATGGTGTGTGCAGAGGCGGAGAGACCATCAGTGGATTAGTTGGCTCTTCTTTCATGTAGAGTCCCCATATATGATCCACGGATCAGTAGATCCAAGGATCATCTGTTGTGAATTAATGCCCTCTATGAAGAAATTTTTTAAGTGTGGAATCAGCTATTTGCACAAAAGCATATTTGGTAAGGGTTACTTTAGAAAAATCCATTCTCCTGACACCTCTTCAATTTTTAACGCCATTACTTACATTACCCAAATCTGTTTTGAGTAAAATTTTGCTGAACAAACTCAAAATTTGCTGATTTTTTAAAATTCTTGTTAAAACTCACACATGCCTATTTTGCCAGATATCATGATCATACTTTTTTTAACGGGACACTGGCACTTACTGTTACATCCTCTAGTCCCCAACGTGTCATGTGGCTCACTGACTGTGACGCCACCAAAGTCCTTCTCTACTATCAAAGCAACTAGCTTTTCAAATGTATTATTCTGAAAACAAGTAACAATTAAATGACCAAACAGTGCATTCTATGGGTCAGTGAATCAGCTGATTTACTATTTTTCTTAAATAATTTTCTTAATAACCAACAGATCTGTAAATAACTGTAAGGAGTGGAATTATTGAGTCAGTAATTAAGGCTTCGTTCACATGCAATGTCTATTTTCTAAATTCTATTTTCTATTCGCGGCATGTCTTATGATCATGGTCTGTGCCCTGAATATCCCGCGGTGTAATTACTGGCAGCGCGAGCACAGCCGAGAATTAATTACAGCTTCGTATAAGTAACTAGCTCGCGCTGCCAGTAAATAGAAATTAGAAAATAGACATTGCATGTGAACGAAGCCTAAATCTTACAGTTAGGGGTGTATTATATGTTATCTTCTCAAAAGATTTCTTCAGTGAAAAAATCATATAATGAGTATTTGACATTTCCACTGAAAATGGCACACACTACATTTTAAAATGTCACTGAGCAAAAAAAAACACCATGGCATTTATGTTCACCTGTTCATTTTTAAACTTGCCCTTCGCAATCACTATAAAGACGTCTGCGATTCCTCCATTAACCACCCAGTTCTTTGTGCCATTCAGGACAACTTTACTTGAGCCTTCTTCAGTTAACCTGGCAGTTGTCTCTATAGATGATATGTCACTGCCGCTATATGAATATAGTTGAATATTGCATATTTTCATAAAGTTATATTTGTATATATATCTTACTAAATGGTGGAAGTGCTTTCATTAGTCATCTAGGCTATTCGACTTGAAATGTGAGTGGTTCAGGTAAAAATATATATCAGTAAGCTCAAAAATATTTATTAAGCATGAAAAATTATTGTCTTTGCCTTGAGTTCCCAAAATGACAGAATTATCCATTTCACATAAAAAATATTTTTATGTTTAAATTCTGAAATACATAACATATGGAATACTGGATTAACCACTGTAATTTTTTATGTTTCTAATTTTGCTTTCTGCATTTTGCTTGCACAAGGTAGAATTTTTTTTAAACCTACCAGTCAGGTTCTGACAGACAAAATGCAGCAATGCTCTCTCCTGTTGCAAGCTTGGGTAGATACTTCGCCTTTTGTTCTTCATTTCCACTGAGTAATATACTCTGAAATTTTACTTTACCAACTTAATTTGAAACCAGATTGTCATGCTTTAACAAAAACATGAGAGAAAAAATATGTAATCATTTATAAAGGCTAGTATAGTAAAATTACATACAAGTGTACGATAAATTTGATATGACTTCCTTAAATCATTATCAATCTGTCCCCTGATCAACAATAAATACTGCTTTCAAAATTTATAAGGCAGAGCTTTAAGCCACGTTGTCATTTTGCTTTAACATTAGATAAAACAATCAGTCAGTCTATGAATCAATAACTAATGGTTTAAAACATCAGGCCATCCTAGCACTGATACCTTTAAGCCAAGTCCATGGTGGGCTGCTAATGTCATCGAGATTGAACAGTCAGCCCCTGTCACCTCTGCGAACTGTGCGCTCTCTGTGACACTCAAATCTAGACCACCTGATTAAATATAAGTTAAACTGAATTTTACTCATCATAAAACGTGCTCATGACATTTTTCAAATGACTGTTAGTGTCAACTATTTTGCTTAAAAGTTTAATAAGAAATGCTATCTTATAAGTATCATTTTTTTTTTAGAAAACATTGTTACATTTGGCTTTTAAAATAAGCCATAGCACTTTTATTGGGATAAAAACAAGTATATTTTTTTCCAAAGAACATATTATGTAGGAAAAATTTTACTTAGCTGAGTTTAAAACAAATTATTTTTAATTCCAGTCTGTACATGTTGAAGATTTAAATAAAACTCCATAATAATCTGCAGAAATGTCCCTCTGCTAAATCAACAAGAAGGTTTTAATAAATATACCATATTCTCTAGGAACTTCTAAACCAAATAGCCCCAGCTCTTTTAACTGTGTGATGATCTTCTCTGGTATCTCAGCATCCCTATCTATTGCACCCGAGTGAACTGTAAAGAAACAATAAGATGTATGTTATCATAGTTAGGCCTGCATCATTGTGATAAAATGTGATAAATGTTATTGTGATAAAAAATTCAAAAGCACACCTTTTTTCTATTTATATTTGTCTATCATGTAAACTATCTATTTATTTTGATTTTTTTCTGTTCTTTTTTATACATATCGTTATAAGTTTTCCTACTTTACATTAATTGGTTTAGCATCTGCTTAAATTAAATGAAAAAAATATATGTTAAGTGAAAATAAAATAAAGCCTAAATACAAATGGTAACCTCTTTACTTAAATATCACAAAGTTTTTTCACTACAAACAAACTTACCACTCTCCTTAAAAAGATCCTCAACTGGTTTGATTAGTCGATCAAGAACTTCTAAATCCTCTTTATGACCAATCTGAGGGAAAGTGAAAACTTCCTTATATGAAAAAAGAGAAAATATTATTTTACTGCACGATTTCTGTTTTGCCAATTTCCCCAATTATTACGTAATACATTTATTAAGTAATCAAATCTCTTAATTAACAAACTTATAAGGCAAAACTGATAAAATATGCACTGACTGGGTAAAATTTGATTTCCAGAAAGTCAAAATTTATTTCCAAAAAGTCAGAAAAAGAGGATTCATGTAAAACCTTTGATAGATATATCAGGAAAAAAATTAGAATGTACCAGATGTAAACACAAGTTATATCTTCTAAAAGGTTTTTTTCCAGAATGTTATACTTCTAAACTATCTTTTAAATTGAAAATTTTTTTTAAAAAGTCAGCAAATGTGTCCTCACATTTCAGCCAAAAAGCTGTGACCACTGAACACATTTTGTGCCACCTTAAAAACAAACTTCATCTTGATCAATTTGATGGGGTTTGTTACATAAGATCACAAATATCCTATACTTTCACTTAGTATAGAAATTTAGGTGGAGATGAAAGATTATTGTATAGGTTGTCAAACAAAGTGCTTCAGTAGACTGGTCACAAGCACGCTCGGCAATAAAATATTTCATTGATTCCATGGGATCCTATAGGAATTTAACGACATTAGCTTTCAATACTTAACTAATTTTGATTATTTATTTTTATTTATTTTTTTTTATTTGAGGGGAGGGGGGCAATATAGAAGATAGTATGGCACTCAAAGATCGTTTAATGTCATTTTAAAGTTTATGCACCCCTTTTCTAAATCATGTAGCATTATTAGGACAGTCTTATTCTGGCAAATTGAGGTGACAGCCAAGCATGGTCACAAGCAGGCCCATACTAGTAGGACTTGACTGTGGCACCACCAGCTAGTGCAGTCTACTATACCTATCTTTGACTTACATAACGCCTAGAAAGCTGTATAAGAAAAGGGAGCATAAACGATAACATAGCTTGTGAGGTACAGTTGTGCTTTACTCGAGCCTCATGTATTAAATGGCCCTTGGTTTCCATCTTCTTAACTTCGGATTCTTTTTCCACCGCTTTCCAAGTTCAAGGGTAAATAAATGAAACAGAATCCTGTGGACCTACCTTGCTTAGTACTCCTGAAAATAAGTTCTTCACGAAAGGTTTTTCATTAAATGGCAGTTTATTTTTATGTGCTCTGTCCTCAAATGCCCTCTGGAGCTCACTAGTACCGTCACTGGTGTTTGTTGATGTTACGTCTGGGAAAGTTTCAGCACTATTCCCAGTATTGGTTAACGTTTTTGATTGCGAAAAAGCACATTTCATATCTTTTAAGTGACACTTTGCTTGTGTATATTTCAAAATAGATTTCCTTCCTAAATGTCTGCAGTTAAGAACGTGCTTTGACAACATTTTAGTGTGTTAATGTCGTATATTTGATTCGTATTTCTCATTCCTGGCAATTGCCTGTTAACCGGAAGTTCTTCACCTGCGACTGCCATTAAAATAGCAGCTGCTTCCGCACGTAAAGTGGAAAAGACATAATAAAAAACATGTACATATACTTTCAAATAATATTAGAATATTATGATTTTCTATATATTTACATCAAAAAGAAGCTGAGAATGAAATCACTTTGTCCAAACTCTCAAATACGCTACTGTATAAGAAATATTTTGTTCCGGTTGCTCAAATCTTCAACACCGGCTTTTTCTACCTTTAATCGCGCAAGATCTTCGAAATTAGGTCGCAGGGAAGCAGGGGGAGATAGAAGGAAGATGGCATACACGAAGGAACCCGACCAACTGTCCATAAAAACCAACGTGGATCTGCTCAAAGAGAGACAGACTGCAACTTTTGATGTTGCATCATTAACTCAAATACTTGATGGAGGAAAAGCCAAGACTAGACGAAGAAAGCAGTTGGGTAAGTGGATGTAATTAATTTTAGTTTCTGAATGTCCGCTTTGACGACGTCAAAGTCGAACAGAATTTACAAGGCAATCAAGACAACTCAAGCTATCTGCGCTTCGAATCACCTCCAGGAAAAGCAGCAAAGCTCATCTAAATGGAGCTCTATTTGAAAACCCATTCTTAAAAGATGGATTTCTTTATGAAAGGGTCGTTCTCTGGATTTTGAAGTTTGTACAGGTTATCGAATATACTGAGTATTATCCATAGTGTGCACAGTTTGACTTTGAACCCAACAAATCAGGCACATACATGTCCTTCGACCTGATAGATACAGCGTGTGCATTCTTATTACATGTGCTCTTATGGCTTGGGTTGATGACATCTATCGAAATAATGGTCTTATAAGAAATAAGAGCAATAATCAGTGATACCATTATGATTATCATAGCCCATTACATATGCTTGGATTTCAATATATATATTGAGTAATGGTATTACTCAAAATCTGCTACTAGTACATACCCTGTATAATGTCTCATAGCAGACTCATTCAAACAGTGACACCTAAACAAATTTAACAGTTTAAGAAACTCTGGGAAAATTTCCCTCTACTGTTTATACAGGATATCTGGGTAACCTTGTACCAGTTTTTGTACTCCAAATTTCTCCTTGTACAATATTGGTATACTCTATAAAACTGATGTTCAGTTTTCTTCTGATATGCATGTGGTCAACCATGTACAAATATGTTGTTATACTTCACAGCTTTGTACTCACTAGTATAAAACAATTATAATAAATCCTCATTGACCTGTTTATATATTTTCTTAATGAGCCACTTCTTTCCGTCTACTGTAGTCTGATATAACCTTTTTACCTATGGCTTACCAGATTACAGAGAAAGGTCATATACTTGGGCACTAAAGAAGTCTTTTTTAGATTTTAAGTATTTAGTTTCATCACCTTAAAAGTGTGTCTTTCCATCTTTATACAGGCAGTATGTTTACTATTATTATCTTAAAAAATAAGGAACTTTAAACCAAAGAAATTCATGCATAGTTTCCCATTTAAGTATCATAATATATTAAAGATAAGACTTACTTTCTCATATCTGTTTTTAAAATAACCTTTTAATTATGCTAAATTTTGCTTTTTATTTTTAGAAAGCCTGGTCCTAAGTGACCCTACACTTAATCCACTGGACCGGTCAGTTGACCGATTGGAGCTGTACGACAGAAGCCTTAGGAAGGCAGCCCGGGTCTATGAACTGAAAGTAAAACACAACTGGAGTCCTGAAGATATGAAGATGGTGCTGAGGTATGGTCTTTATACATTCTTTTGGACACTAACTGTTATTCAATTAATGGCAATGGGTCTGTTGCTCTCAGTGAAGACTTCATCCTCATTCCATCCCTTGTCAAATCTATAACACAGCAGGGATGGATAGAAGTCATCTTCTGGGTCTACCTGAAGATGGTCAAAATTTTTAAGTTGTTTTTTATGTTGGAAGACAGTTAAAAATGGAGGATGGATCAACAAAGATAATTTGGAAGACTGTCAGAAAATCTCTCCGGATCCATCCCCACACAGCATAAAATGTTATATTGTAAAACAGTCCATTTATCCTAGCCATTGTATAGCCATGAAATAAAGATATGATAAAATGTGTGTTATTATAATTAGTAAATGTAATTAGATTCAAATTAAAATTACAGATCAAGTTTTTTGATTAGGGGAAATTTTTCTTGTAAAATAAAAATACGAGTCAGTCTTTTCATTATGTACACGATTCCAGTGCTGGACAATTACATGATAAAATGATACACCTGTGTCTAAACATTTGACTTTTTGTAAACTGTATTACATCACAGAATGCTGAATGACGAACATGCCCTGGGAGTCCACGAAGTGATGTTCATTCCCTGTATAGAGAGACTGGGCACAGCAGCTCAGAGAGCAAAGTGGCTACCAAGGGCTCACACACTGGAAATCATTGGAACCTATGCACAGACTGAATTAGGGCATGGTAGGTTAGATCTCATTCTCGTTGACTGGTTTATCATGCCTAGACAGATCCAACATGATCGACCTAACTCTATGTGAATTTATGCCAACTTGCTAAATTTTTTTACAGAGGCTGAAATGTCTGTCACTCCTACCAAATCAGCTAGGGGGTAATTAATTTTCATGGACACTCCGCCTCCAGTAATTAATAACCCTCTAACAGCTTTAGTAGGCATGCAAAACATTTCAGCTGCTTAAATTGATAGCAATTTGGTGAGAATCCCCTTGGAGATAGATTGGTCCAAAGTTAGTATGATAGGCTCTATGTACATACGCGTGGTAGGTCCCATCTTAACCGAATGAAAAGTCTCTTGCTGTCAACATACTTGTATAATCACCACTTTTTCCATATTCTACTCAATACCAGGAGAAGGCATGTTAATCTGCCAAGTTACTGTGGTACAAATTCAGGTAACTGCCCACAAATATGAAATTGATTTTTTTTAGTAACAAAGAATAAACTTAATGATTGTACATATAAAATGATTGTTGGATATTATAATAAATCATGCCAGAATTGACAGTAGAAATAACTTGCAAATTGCAGAATGTATCAGAATTAGATCCTGAACATCACCTATTTGTAAAATTAATGTGATTCTTAATGGAGCCTATTGATTCTAGGTACCAATTTGGCTGGTCTTGAAACAACTGCCACCTATGAGCCATCCTCTGGCCAGTTTATCTTGAACACGCCAACACTGAGTGCTATGAAATGGTGGCCTGGGAACTGTAAGTAGATCTGTATTTGGGGAGGGGGAGACTGCTTGGAAGGTGTGGTGATGAGGATAGTAAAACACAAATTCTTTTTATTATTTTCTTTTGAGTTGTTGTCATTGCTTTTGCATCAGGTACCACCGTACTGCGTTTGCAAATATGCATAAAAGGTAAAATATGATTGTTTTATTTTCATAATTATATAAGAGGGGGTTATTATCATCATTTCCTTCTCTTTTTTGTTATCTGTTTGCAATGATGACAGCCTGATTAAAAAACATGTTAGTCATCAACTTTAAAGATATCTTTAAGCATACTAGTATGCATCTGGTGTAGAGAATATTATTTGTTTTGTATCCAAGACTCTAGTTTGTGAAATATGTAATGCCCAGAGATTCCTTTTCTTATAGGGGTTTATAATTTCATGAGATTTATTTTGGAAAATTTACCACATCATGAATATGAGATATTCCATATGAAATTTCTTTTATGCATATTCAGTGGCAAAGACAGCAAACCACGCCTTAGTGTTGGCCCAGCTTTGGATTGCTGGGAAGAAGTTTGGGATGCAGGCCTTCATGGTTCAGTTAAGAAGTCTGGAAGACCACACGCTGTTGCCAGGTGAGTGAAAATTCCAGCCTTTTTGAACATTAAAACTGTACTGACATAAATATATTTAAACAATAAATTCAACACTTACGTCCATTGCCTCAAATAATTTTGAATTTTATTTTAAAATTTTTGGAAATCTATCTGGTGACTTACTTGGACTATTTTGAGTTGCAGTTGTTTTGGTTTTGAATCACTTTCATGCATAAGTTAGGTCAGTTTGGTTTTATTTCCTGTCAATATTGCATTGTGTACCATGTGTGATACAGACTTTCTGGTTGTATACACATTGTAACATATTGGTGAGCACACATACACGTACATACAGGTGCCCACATGCACACAAACCCAGAGTTGAATGATTTCTCCCCTTTTAACTTTCCTTAATTTTTTTTTAAATTTGTGTTTTCTTTAAATTTAAACAAGATTGTCCTTCACATCACCACCACTACTTCTGCAAACCTGAGTTTTAGAGTACGTAGGAATTCCAGTTTCTAGGAATCTTTGAAACCCAAGGTGCTGGTGGTGGCAACAGAGATGACAGGTTTACTTAATTCTCAGGGTGTCACCCCCACCTACCCTGAGTTTCATAGAAGAAAAAATTATCATTAATCTCTAAAAGTTAGGGTGCTACCACACCACAATGCCCTCTCAAAGCAATATTTTAGATCCACCCATAGCAATATTAACCCTGTTTTTTGTTCTCACCTGCAGGTATTGAGACAGGAGACATAGGGCCCAAGATGGGGGTCCCATACACAGACAATGGCTACCTAATCCTGAAAAATGTCAGAATACCTAGAGATCACATGCTGGCTGGATTTGCTAAGGTAATGTAATTAAAGCATTGCTCTCGTCTGTTTTGCTTGCACAATATATATTTTGATTCTATATTTATTTTCTTCAAACACTACCTCTCAATTAAGGGATATTGGGACCATTCCCAGACCCTATCATACTAACTGTGGATTAATCTATCTCCAAGGGGATTCTCGCTAAATTGCAATCAACTTATGCGGCCTAGATGTCTTTCATGCCTACTGAAGCTGCTAGGGGGTAATTAATTATTGTTTAGCAGCCTCAGTAGGTATGACAGACATCTAAGCTGCTTAAGCTGAAAGCAAATTAGCAAGAAACCCCTTGAAGATGGATTGATCCTATTAGCTCGATCTAGGAATGGGAACCAAGTCATTGTCATGTGGAAAACAAGGGCTCTGGTTGGTGCTAGTTATAGGGCATACAGGCATGCCTCATATTTTTCTGCATTTAAGTGCACCATTATCTGCTATTTGCATTATCTGTGATACAAGTTAGATGGCACTGAATTGCACGTAAAATTCACTTGTGCATAGACCACTTATTTTCCAAACGTGACACAGTTTCTTGTTAAATAACTATTGCAAACTCATATAAACCAGATCCATTAAATTGCCTGTAAAAGGAATTAAAAAGGAAAAAGAAAAATATTTTAGAGTTTACACAGACACATTTATATTTTTTTTTAAAAATGTCCCAGGTCATAAATGAAAATGATCAAACACAAGCCAAAAAACTTTGAATTCATACCATTAGCTTACGACCAACCTGGACATAGGCCTTCATCAGACTGATGTGAGTAGATGTTGTTACTCACTGACCACTAGGTGGTATCATGGCCAGGACCCTCTTATAAATGTCTTCAGCTAACAGTATAAAAGTTTTTCGGCTTGTGTTTGACAATTTTTATTAATGATCCAACAACCAAGGTAACAATTTTTTTGCTCAAATTTCTTAGGTATCTGCAGATGGCCAGTTCAGCAAGGTAGGATCAGACCAAGTCAACTACCTGACCATGGTGTATGTGAGAGCGAAGATTGTTGACTGGGCTTTCAATGGGGTGTCAGAAGCTGTTACCATAGCAACCAGATATAGTGCTGCTCGAAGACAGGGATCCATGAAACCAGGGTATCAGTATTATGTTTATATTACAAACTTCATCTCAGAATGTTTGTTGAAATGTGATTTGCTAAATGTGATATTGTTATAGGCTTAGGTACAAAATATTGTATATATTTTTCCTTTATTAGGTTAAGATTGGTATTTAGATTATCATCATATTGAGCAGCATACATAAAAATTATATCAATTACCAGACCTTCTCAAATACAAATTACGGATTTTTTTAACAGTAATTTTTTTTTCATTTTATTAACATTTAAATACATATTATAAGAATCTTGTAATTCCAGAGATCCCGAGGTGCAGATCATGGATTATATGACACAGCAATACAAGTTGTTCCCAGCACTGGCAGCAGCATATGCACTGTTCTTTGCCAAAGAGCAAATAATGAAGGAGTATGTCAGGGTGACTAAGGAGATTCAAGAGGATAGCAATTTTAAATCTCTCCCAGAGGTATGTGAGATATTTTCATAGAACTAAATATTATGTTTTAATGTACATCTGAAGATAAATTATCTTTGGAACCCAGAAGTTTCTTTCAATTTCCATTATTTTTGATGACTTATATAAAACTTTAAGCATAGCACACAGAGAAAGGAATGATTATAGTAATCATAGAATTAAATATTCAAATATATGCATATCTTCTAGATGTGACATTTAATCATTATGTTCAGATATTTGTGAAATCTTCTTGAAAAAAGATGACTTTTACCTCACTGTGTAATATGTTGATGACATATGCAATGCTTATATTTACTCATTTTCTCATTCTTATATATTTTACCCTTTATATTTTACTCCCCATGACCACCAGGGTGACCCATCCTTTAAAGTAGAAATGCAAAATCATTATCTGTTATTCTTTCTGCTTCCTTTGGGCTTCTTTCTGCTTCCTTGTGACTTTGATAAGCTTTATTAATTTGGTTTCTGATATGTTACTATCTTTGTATCTTGTGTTCAGCTTCACAGCCAGGCCGCTTGTCTAAAATCATTCAGTTCGGACAGCAGTAGCCACTTGATAGAGGTGTGTAGGAGGGCATGCGGTGGGCATGGTTACTTAATCAGTGCCAACCTGAGCACGATTGGTGTTGACAATGTCAGCGTGGTGACGGCTGAGGGAGAAAACACAGTCATGTTTTTGCAGACAGCAAGGTAATGTAGAGGGCATAACAAATACTACATGTGGGAGTTCAAGCCAGTTACAGTCGGTTGCAGCTAATTTCAGCTAGTGTCAACCAATTTTAGTCAGTTTCAGCCAGTTACAACTTATTTCAGTCAGATTCAGCCAATTACAGCTGACTTCAGGCAATTTCAGCCAATAGTACTGAGGTTATTGCACTGATAAGCGTAATACTAATACAAAAGTTGACAAAAAGCAGCCAGTTGGTTGGTTTCACCTGATCTTTTTTATCCCTGTTTGTGTCTTTACACTCTATGATCTTGGTGCAAAGCTTCTCACTCTCACTCGTATTGGGGCACTGAAATAGCTATTTGTGTTTGAAGTTGTAGTCATCAACCACATTGCGAGAAATAATTCACAGTTATCACATTTTACTATTTTCTGTGGGGACCATTATCCACTAATAGTGCGAAAAAGAAGGAAAATAGCAGACTTCAGCTTGTAAAACTTGTGGCTTGGTTAACCCTGGAAAATGTGAATGACTTAAAAGTAGAAGGTTTTCTGAGTAACATTAAAAGGCATGATACTTCAGACTCTCCCTTGGTTCAGTTTTGCTTATAATTGCTTATAATTTGATCTTACTTATAAGCTGGTAGGATTAATTTTGTTAATAATTTCAGGACCAGGCAGCATTTCTATTTCTTGTGAAAAGAAAGCCACCAATGATAAAGCCACATAGTAATTTTAATTTAAAGAAAATTCCAGATAAGAAGGAATTTCAGTTCTGAACCCAAAAACTGAAAAGACCCAGTGGTTGTCATTTATGCCTAGTCAAAGAGCTTTCAAGCCTTCAATTGCAATTACTTATTTCAGTTTCATGGAATTCTATGTGGAATGAAAGCTCTAAGCACAACAACGGCAGTTGAGGAAATTGAGGTGTTGCATCGAGGGTGTGGCGGACACGGCTACTTGGTTAGCTCTGGGCTGCCTGGTTTGCTAGGGTTTCATCTTGTCTTATTCACTGGAGAGGGCGAGAATACTGTGTTATACCTGCAGAGTGCCAGGTAGATCTCCACTGGATACTATATTCCTGGATTTTGAAGATTTTTTCTCTCTTTTTCTGGCCAAGTGCTTAAAAATATATGTGATAAATGAAAATTTACCGAATGTGTCAGTATATTGCATTGGAGAGATTGATATAAAATGTTGATCCCTTGCTTCACCTGCTGGGTGTTTGTAATACCCCAATTACATACTTGTTTACTAACACTAAGGCCCTGCTGGTACTAACCTTTGAAGTTTGCAGTCATGGATTCAAACCTCAGCTGGGTTAGAACAAAGACCCTCATTAAAAAATGACAGATTTTGTCTGTACGCATAGGCATGATGTTGTATATACATACATCTCACTCATACTGAAAAAATTCATTAAATTGCAATGTCTGGGCAGCATCTATACTGAGAAGTAATTTACTGTCAGTGCATTCAGCCATATTCTAGAGAGGCCAATACCCTCTAAGAGTGCTAATATCATAATAATGATTATAATATTTGCTAACCCAGCTATACAGCATACTGCTAAAATGATATTTTAGTGCTTAAGGAAATTTTGAAAATTGTTTATTAAGAAAGAAAAGAAAAACATATACGTGCAAGTAAAAGCAAAGTGAAAATATATGATTAGATTTCGGTGAAAGCAAGTTTAAGTTATCTAAATGCTACAGGCAGTGGCTGCAGCCAAGTGGCTCATTGCTGGAAAGTAAGTTCTGGTTTATTTCAGTTTCTTGATCTGATGAGTGGTTCTGTGATTATAATGATGTTTCAAAATGCGTTTGTGATATTTATTATTACAAACATGGATGACTGGATCCTTTTCAGTGTTAATATTTACCTCATATGAATGCCCTTTTACTTTTAGCTGTCATGCTGATTTCATAATTATAATATCATTTCCATATTAAATGTATTATTGCGGAAATACATTTAATTTCTTATCTTCACTACAGCAGTAATTTTTTTACATGAAAACCCAAGTTATTTTATTGTGCATGATTCCAAGAAAAGAAATTCAATATCTAGATGTATATTCTTAAAGAAAATATTTTTTTCATCTTTGTTGAGACCATTCCTGTTTTACAAAGTTATTTTGTAAACCAATTCTAATCCTAGCATTTTCCACTTCAGGTATCTCATGAAGAGTTTTGCCAAGTCCACAATGGGTCAACCACTGCCTGCCACCGTCCAGTATCTTTCCAGGGACTGGTCAAGTTATGAATGTCCAGTTCGTAGTGAGAGAGACTGTTTGAATCACAATGTCATCAGTGATATCCATCTTAAGAGAGCCAGCTAGTATGTATTGCCATAAGTATACTGAGAAACTGGCTTTCAAACACAGTAACTATAAGGCAAATTAGGCATCCCATTGGCAGAGAATACTCCTGCACAATTAAAATTATTAAACCAGAGCATTTATTCAGATTTTTATATGGCCTTAAAGAATAGCATCATCTTCAAATTCCCTGACAGTCCTCTCACAGTCTTTGAAATCAGTTCCTGAATTTTAATGTTGAATGTTGTCTTAGTTGATAATATCTGGATTAAATCATTTGAGTGCTAAACAACACTTATAAAATGTACATCTCTTTAACTCCCACAATTTTATCACGTTTTCATGTTAACCTACCATCAATCATGTTAATCAGTAAAATTGACGTAATTCCCCCCTCTACTTCAGTCTGGTCAAGAGAGCCGCTGACCACTTACAGAGAAGACTGAGCGCAGGTGACCCCCAGCACGTGGCCTGGAACAGAGCATCCATTGACCTTGTAACAGCAGCAGTGGTAAGGGCAGTAGTAAGCGCGTTCAGACCAAATCTAAATAAAATGGAAAAATAGTTTTTCTGAATGCCTCAGACAGCCTGATCACACATAAGGAGCATTCAGAACAAGCTGATCCATGGACAAACAGATCCATGGATCAAATATGGCACTGATGCATTGCTGAGATGTTTAACATGCACCAGGTCCTGGAACATTTACAATTTAGATATTAAAAAAACAAAAAAATAAACATTTTATTGCAGCCTATTTAGGATTTGTACTGTTGCTTCAAAAATTTTAATCTTTTTAATATCTAAGGTCACACTGAGTAGCCAAACATATTTTCATTTTGTACTGATGCTTAAAAATAAATCTTTTCAATGTCTAGGGACACGCTCAGGCATTTGTTGTATGTAACTTCTGCACCAGCCTGAGTCAGTTGGATGCAGACACCCAGATCCTTGAAGTGCTGTCAACTCTGTGCTCCTTCTATGGTCTACACTTGATCATCAAACATTCCGGGGAATTCCTAGAGGTTGGTATAATTGCTACATTTAAATCTTTTGGGAAATTTGAAGTCTTTGCACTTGATCGTCAAATTTTTTTGGGAATTTCTAGGTGTTGGTGTAGGTTATGATATTTATACTAGTAACTTTTTTTGGATGTTTGAAGTCTGCACTTGATGGTCAAATATTCTGTGGAATTCCTAAAAGTTAGTATAATTGTCAGTTGTCATAATCAAAACTTTCTAAAAGATGTGAAGTAATATTTTATATTTTCCTTGTGTTTTAGGCTGGCTCCATTAGCGGTAATCAGCTGGAGTTGATACGGAGACAGGAACAGGCTTTGCTTGCTGTGATAAGGTATGCTTATGGATGTGCTGTGCTGGGGAAAGGAAAAATGATTTCCAGTTTTTTTTATTATTATTATGTTGCTCAAGGGACACATTATTTTTAATTTTGGATGAAATATTATGATTATATTTCTAGTCTTCTTAAAAAATGTTTTGTGTAATTATTATTGCTTATGTCATACCCTAGAGCTTGCAATGCTGGATTATATTTTATTTTAGACCCAGTGCTGCATTTTTCTGAGATTTTCATTCTTTGTTTGCCATGAGGCCAAATGCTGTTGGTATCAATGTTTATCATTATTATTATTACTTTTATTTATTTACTTTCTTTTAGACCCAATGCCGTAGCACTCTGTGATGCCTTTGACTACCATGATGTGACCCTGAACTCCGCTCTGGGAGGCTATGATGGCAATGTTTATGAAGAGCTTTATGGACGTGCCAAGCAATGTGTGCTCAACAAAACTGAAGTGAGTCAGGTGTACTATTACTCTATGTAACTATAATATCATATACAGTAAGATGATATAAGAACACAGATTTAAGGTTCTCTTCTGAATGCTGACCAAAGTTAAATTCTAATTGAATGTTTTGTTCTTGTTCAGGTTAATTTCTCCATAATGGTTATATTTAACCGAAGAACATAATAGTTTACACATTCTATTTTTATCTATTTATTTCTTTATTTTTCTTTTGTTTAATACTTTTGATTCTTTTGTTCTCTGCCAGGTTTTACCCAGCTACTACAAGCATATCCAACCACTGCAGAGACGACTCAAGGCAAGATTATGATATGCAGTCTCACCGCCATTTTGAGATGATCAGAAGTCAAAGTCATGATTTCCATATTAGTGAAAAGCAAAAAATGAACTTGAATTTTAATCCTTTTAGTATGCTGTTCCATATGATGCTTTTACTGGCCAAGAGGTACATAATAGTATATGCTGATCTATTTAAACTTAGCATTCCTTTGATAATTATTACCCATTGATTTTTAGAAAATTATCCACTTTTATCTCTATGCCCGAATGTCTTTGCCATCAGGAGTGGAATTGAAATCTGGGACATAATTTTTAACTTTTCAGAGTTTTGGCAATTAATAGATTCCATACTTAGGTCTTTCTACTCCTATATTTTCTGCTTTTATATATTAATTAGAAAAGTAATACCTCATTTTCTGGGCCAACTGTGTTGATTTTTTTTTTCAGTTTGAAAACATGAAGACTGTGAGTGCTTTTATTTGGCACATTATACTGCAGTGCAGGCAGTATTGTTAAATTGTTTTTTCTCTAAGAGTAAGCCAGTACTTTTCCTCAGACTTACCTTTATCACATTATTTTAAAAAAGATTTTGATATTGTTTTGCTTGTAAGCCCTGTGTGGTATTGTACATTGAAAACATGAATAGTTTTAAATGCCAACTTAATTGTATGTTTTAATGTTTAAAATATTGTTAGATATATTTTATATTTGAAAGAAGATTTTTAAAAAGAAAAAAAATAAGACTTATTTTAAAGCAGTAAACTGAAACAACATGTTGTGTCGAGTTTCACACCTGTAATCTGAAGCACTTCTTTAGAATTTTGCGACAAGATTAATTTACAGTATTGTATATTTATTTATATTCAACGCAATGTTTTTTTTAACAAATAAAGGGCATGGGATCATAATTCTTTAAGAAATTGATGTCAAAAGTATTTTAAATAATTGATAAATTTCATAATAAAACTATATTTAATTTAATAATAACAGTTGTCTCATATCCCTTTCATTATTTTCCTTATTAGTAAGACACAGTAAGTGACTGTAAAATATTACGTACTGCTCACGGTGGCTGCCAGTCCCCCCTCCCCTCCAATCAGGAGCCTCCCATCGGTCGCTCCCCAGTCACGATAGGATCATTCAAGACGAGGCTCCGGTGGGGCAAATCTTGGCGATAAAACCCCAATAACTAGTGGTATACATCTGGGATTCGGGCTGATTTTTCTAAAAACCTGGGGGGAGGGCGGGGAATTTGAAAATTGTATATAAAATTTAAAGTTTTCCTTGCACTTTCCCCCCTGGTTATCATTCTTGTGGAGGGGGGAGGGGGTGATAACTTGAACGCACTTGTTTTCTTCGTCCTACAGTGTAGGTAGAGGGGACAGGAAGGGGTACATAAGAAGCGAAGGGAGGGACGTATTCGACAGAAGTGGTCTTATTTATAAAACTCCATCATACGTGATGCCCGTAGAGACTTTCCCAATAATCTTGCGCTGTCCCAATAGGCTCCATTTTAACTGTACAAGCAAAAAAAAAGGCACAGAAGCGCCATTTTCACTAACAGATTCCTGCTGAATTGTTAATGGAGTGAAATACAAAGCACCAACTGCATAGTAGCGCCTGACTTTTTCTTCTTTTTCTCAAAAATTACTCTTTTTTATGAATAAAAGAAACGACCGACTGAAGATTAATTGCGCACATGATTAAAACACTGCGCCGATTTATGTATATCTGCTACCCATAACTCACTGGTTCTTGGACTGACGCAAGCTGGCCTTATATGGAATCCAAGCCGAGTAATGCTCATTTGAGAAATTCATGAAAATAAGATTTAATGTGTTAAGACTTTTAGACCTGCTTGGCTGCGCCGATGGTAAATGAAACAACGTTATATTTGCATAACATTTATTGTTATCGATATACTCACAATGTCAATCACCAATGGTGTAGTCGTAATATTGAATATATTAAATAAACAGATTAACAATAGAATTACAAATTGAAAAATATATGTAATTGCAAAATCCCTGTATGGTATATTAAATGTTTATCGTTACCCGATAATGTTCTGCTAGATTCAGGATTATGCCAAGGGTTTGGGAAAAAGGGAGTGCACAAAAATTGGAAATTTTGGCATGTAGACAAGGGTAATTTTACTGTTATATATTGGGCACAAGGATGACAAAACGTTTGGTTTTATCTCGTTTCGCCCATTCTATTGTTTTTCTTATTTTAAGAGTGAGTAAAAGGAGATGGGGGTATCTCCAAAGCTATCAGAAGCACGCGACCGCTGTGCACCCCTCCTCCCATGGCCTGAGCCCTCACCGCTATGGGCGCATTCACAAAAGCGGACTAACATGTCGCGGATCAAATATGGCCGACCCACTTGGATTCTTACTGGGTAAACCCCGCGTGGAATCTATTCAGTGTCTATTAGGGGATTAGAAGGAAGCTTTAAAGTTTAGTTCCGCGGACTAGTCAGCCCGCTGCTGTTAATTAGGCCTATGACAACCTTTCGATAAATGGAGAATTATTTATCATAATAAACATGTACTCATACAACAACATTAAAATTATATATGTAACATAATGTGTTGAAAGGTAAAATGAAATTAAATACAAGTACAATAAATTGTCACAGCACAATAAATTGTCGCGCCATCTACAGGAGATAATTGCAGTACGCGGTAGACGCACACGCTGTTAGGCGTGACCTTTAACGGGCACACCCTAATGCTAATTGTGTGTGAATTTGGTGACATTTGATGGCGTCTTTTCAATTTAATAGACATTTCTTTACATCTGTAGAAGTTACAGTGAAACAGTGGATTTTACTAAATAGTATAAAATGTGTATATTTTCACCACTATTTTGTATTTTTTTAACCATTAATCACGTTAGACACGGTATCTGTAATAAAAAGCACTATTTCTAACAATTTACAGCTGTGAGGTGATCATTTGTAAATAAAAGTACATGGATATGGGGGTGGGACAATCTTTTTGACCAATGTTGTATAAAATCCATCAGATAAATATACTTTGATATTCAAAAATGCATAACAAACATTTAATTATCTAAAATAATCAATGCCAGATTATTAACAAACAAATACTGTACACTGACATTTAGAAGGAGTGCATAACTAGATGTATATATGAATACTAAATAAAATTGACTTAGGCCTACGTGTAAATGTATAACCATATTACACGTCTTTGGTGAGTATCATCTGTACGCATATCTGTTGTGCCATTAAATGTATATCAAAAATACCAATTTACATTCTCAATGCTTGTAGCACCTTTTTCTTCAAAACATACTTTTATCATTTTCAGGGTTGTCCAAAGGTCTTATCTTCTGGTTCAATGCCATCTATCGTTCTCGCTTCGTACTTCACACGAGTGGCGAGGTGGATGAAGCGGAGGTGCTGAGGGTGGACATTTCACACTTCACCTCAGTAGTGGCCACTGTAGCCACTTGATTGTCCGCCTCGTCGCTCTTGTTGGACATCGTGGACTCACGATTATTGGAGGATTTGACTGTGGCATTGGTCTGCTCCTCGGTGGCACAGGTGCTGCAGATCATCTCGCGCAACCCCGAACGAAATTTCTGGCCGATCAGGGTGTAGACGAAGAAGTTAAGAGCGGCATTGACGGCAACGAGTAGGAACAAGAACGGGATGAAATAGAAGTAGTTCATCAGAACGTTCCTGGGGAGGAAATCGACGAAGGACATGACGATTTGTGAGAAGAATATAGGTGTTGTGCAGCACATGAAGATGATGACGACGGCAACAAGGATATGGTTAATACTGTCGCGGTCCGTGGATGTCTTGCCCATTGCCAGACGTTGTTTCTTGGACTCTCTCAACTTCGAGATCAGCTTTCCGTTCATGATGGCCATGGCGCCAATCGGTATGATGTACATCACCAAAGTGGTGAGCACGATGCGATAGCTAATCTTCAGGGCGAAATTCTTCTGAAGAACCGTCTTGTAGCTCATGTCATCATTGTACGATGTCAGGTACGTTATGCCGACGTCTTTCACGTCGAAGAACTTAGGCATGTTGAAGGCAATGCTGAAGAGGAACACGCCGGCCGCCTGGATGCGGGCGTGTTTCACCGAGGACATTTTCTTGGCGTGCAGCGGCTTGCAGACTGCGATGTAGCGGTGGATGGTGAGTAGCACCAGCAACCACGTGGACGAAGTGATGAAAATGTAGTGGAGGGGATAGGTGTATAGGCTGAACTGGCGGTGGGCGAAGAAATAGTCCTCCAGTAAACCCGTATGGGGGTAGAAGAAGGCAAAGGAGAACTCCACGAGCGTATTAATCAGGATGAGGTTGTCGGACACGGCAAGGGCTTGGAGGATGATCGAAGAGGGTCCCTTCTTCTTCTCGCGGAGGAACACCAGGAAGGCCAGAGTGTTGCCGCAGATACCGACCAGGCATACGACGGAGCTGATGCAGGAGAGCATGATGAAATTAAAGAAGTTTAGATTACCCGCTACTCGGCCACGATGAGTGCCGTTAGGGAACCGTTCAACGGCGGCCCAAAACCCGCCACTTCCAGAACCCCCTTGTGTAGTGGTCATCTCCCATGTGGTATCGTCAAGCTGGTCAACAATAGTTGTGGCGATTTCTCCAAGGAAGGAAGCGGTCACGTTCGCAAGTGCGGTTGTCACGTGTTCAGTCAAGTTTTCCATTACAGTTGGGTTGATGCTACAGTGTTTTAGTCTGAAAATCAAGAAAGGATAACAAATCACGAATTAATCATTAATTAGGCTAATTCCAACTAAAGTATAATAGTCTATAATAGTATTAAACATAGATGATTCGGCCCCACCCCTGCACCTTACTTCATAATTGTCTATTTGTCTCGGTGTAACAGGAATGGAAGTCCTACTAATGGAAGTCCGGGCTCCCATATCATTAGTACAGGTTAGGGTTAGTTGGAGTTCGTATATGGGACCAATATCACCTGCACATAGTAATGGGAAGAGGACTACGGATCCTAGCGGACTTCCATTCCTGTTACACTGGCCCATCGTTACCAAAAACTGTATGTGCACAGGCAGGCTGGGAGTGAAATGTGAGAGTGGTTAAGTTGGATCCTTTTGCCTTGAGAAGCAAGCAGGCTACATGTATGCAGAGTGTAAGGTCTGATGTGAAAAGTCAATACGTGCCCAGGCAATTATTTGGCCCGGTTTTACTGTCCTTCCAATCCATTTTCTTATCGTGATGATGTAAATGATATTTTGTTTCCTTTTTTAAATTATTACCGCCTAAATCAATGCAACAAGTTAAGCTTAAAGGGATAACAAATATGGGATTCATATTTCATACTAAAAACATTGTAAAGTATTCTTAACAATGTAATAAACTCCAATTTACCACCAAAACGGTCACTGCAATTATTCTGGAATCTGTGCTTGTTATTGGACCACGTGGACCTTCTTTGATGGCTACGCTCTTAAAATATCTCATTATCTTATTGTATATCTTAAGGACTTTTTACAAAAACAAACTTTATACAAAAAACATGGACTAACTTCGAATGTAGGAATGGATTCATTAACCACTGGGAAGTATGCAAAAATCGTCGTCTACCCCAGGAAATCCGTTTTTTGGCAAAAACGAACAAATGTTACCCCTAAAGTCATGTTGCAATGGCAGATTATTTTGAAGACTAAAACTATTTAAGTACATGAGTATGACGAAAGTATCAATCAGAACATCAACAAAACGCTGATTGTTAATAACACAATCTGGTATGTCTACCAAATTACCAATTCGATGGCATTTTGAATCAGTATACCCGGAAACAACATACACCAGGAAGCAATACATTTATGTATGGTTTAGGTAAATGCTTTGAATGACAGATTGGAGTGCTATTGATTGGCTCCAATGAAATCTTAATCCTTTATTTGACATTATATAATAATTTTTAATTGCCTTATTTGAAGTTACGGCAGGTTGTTATTGATGTCTCTTAGATTGTATCTCGAGTTCTTTTTTAGTAAATCTAATAAGAGATATGGATTTGATTTTTGAGCATTAATGAATTATTCTTGGGGTCGTTGGACGTAACGGTATCCTTCTTCCACAACTGGTGTGTTTACTTTATTGATCCTTTGAAAGTGGATTCGGAATTTTTTTCCATTTTTGAATATGGTTTGATTGTGATTGTAAAGATAATTAGGCTTTCACGTTATTGCTTCTTGGACCTTACTCCCGTTATATTTTTAACCTACTACTGTACTCTTGAACGGTAGGTGTATTTCGGAATGTATTTAACTGAACCTTCATTACAACGCTTTATTTTGCGTAAGACTGAAAATCTTCCAGATCCTTTCCTCGGTCAACGGCTTCTTAATACCGCAGTCAACTGCTTGAGCGTGAAGCGCAAAATTACAATTTTTTTACGTAGTACCACGTCGCAACTCACGCTTTTGCCAGAAATGTACGTTCTTAAGTGCATGTAATGAAATGTTTTTAATTAACAAATCTACTTCATCTGCGCGACATAACGCAGCAATACATTTCCAATTGACCTCGTTAATAGACATGTAAGTTTAGACGTGGCAATTAACACTGTTGTCAAATCGGTTTATTTTCCCGTAGTTTCCAATTCATATTGTTCTTAAAGATAGTAGTTTTCGTACTGTTCTTAAAAATATTAGTTTTGTACGTATTATTAAGCCGTGTCCAACAGCGTACGTTTCCTTTCATACAAAAACACTGGTCTAAGTGAAATGTTATTAAATGCGTCAGTGGCTATTGTTCGATGATCTCGATTATTGCGAGGAAAGTAGTGTGTGCAACCTTTGTGCTCTATATTCCATGATACTGACGCAGAAAAACTGTTTTGGCCACAATATCAGAATCGATTTTTGAGGTCAATTGGGACCTGTTATGCAACTGAAATTATCACTTATTTCAAGTGATTTCCTCCGGGTGGCAAAGAGGTGCAGTATGAGAAAAGAGCAAAACAATATTATACCCGTCAGACGTACGTGACAGCGTGCGGCAATTTTGCTTTATGAAATCCCATAATTTCCTATAAACACCCATAAACAATAATTGTAAGATAGATCAAATAATTTTCTGTTGAAAAACACGAATGCACATGCAAATAACTCATGCAAGCAAATGTTTTGAAGTCTTAAGTGGCAAGCTGAAGGACGTCACATTGGAAAACGGATCTAAAACCGCAACAACAAACAATTACCCTCTTGGCTTTTCGAGCACATGTACATTATTGGCGGCAAACCAGCGCTGAACAGGGATTTATCACCTTTACGTACGTGGTGGTATCAGCGAGAAGAAATTTCATATGAGTAAACATATGGGGTTTCTTTCTCTTCGAAAGAAAATGCCCTTAATGAAGATAAATCAAGCTACTTTCCTGTTGTCGTTTGACAGTATTTGGTCTACAAGTTTTGTGACTTCATATTTATACCATGTTCAACATTAACAGTGATATATCAATTTAAGATACTCATGATCAAAAGCTGGGCGTGTTGACTACAGATATGCAAATATATATTGATATTATTTATTGTGACGTGAATTCAGGGTTTAGCAAAATGAAAATGCCAGATTGACTCGAGTGCACACCCTTTCCCAAAACTTCCCACCGTCAGTTAATTTCTGGTACCTAACCCAATTCTCCCGCCATACAAAGCAGTTGAAAGATTAATTAAAAGTCAGATTTTCGTCACAAATTCAACTACCACCATATAGTTTCCGATAGAATAATTTATGAAAAGACCAAAGGACATAAGTTCATGTTACCCGTAAATAATACTTGAACGGATATTTTCTGCTGATTTTCTGTAGCGTAGGTAACAGGGGCACATAAGTGCGACAGATAATTAAGCACCGTAAGTCTATTTACAACCATACATTCAAAGATGGTGTATTTTTTCTCCTTTTTAGCTCTTTTATGGCTGATCGAATGATTAATGTGGTTTATCCTTTGGTATGTCAACTTTATTTGAGTCGTGGGAGAAACTAGTATAGAAGCGGTTTATACGCGTTACTGGAAATCCATGCTCGCTTTTTATGTATCTCTACTAGAGGGACATTACAATAAAAGGGGCCGTCACTGGCCAAATTTCGAACACCAAACTTGCATTTGTTCTTTACTTATACTTTCGCTCGAGTTAATAAGGAGACATAAATATAAGTTGTCTCAAAAGTAATGTGGCCAACAGAGTAAATTGCTATCTTATAAAGGCCTTTTTTATGGTTCTCAATGAAGAACTTATAAGTACTATTTAAACTCTTGCCTTCGCTTTTTTTTTTCATTGTAAAATATAACTAATACATGTTAAAGTAACCACTTCATGTACGGCTGAGAATTTGCATCACTTATGAAGCTTAAATTTCTTATCTCCGCGTTTGTGTATTTCTGTGTGTGTGTGTGTGTGTGTGTGTGTGTGTGTGTGTGTGTGTAAAAAAGCAAGAGGGAAAGACAGAAAAACCTAATGGATTAGAACTATAAAAGTAAAAATAAAATCATTAAAAAAACACTTACCTTATAGCGTCCCCCAGCGAATGCCGACAAAGGAGTTTTCTTGTAGAATAACAGTTTTTGACTGAAAAAATTCCCCAATTTCTCTCCGTGACAACTGTCGGTTCTATTGAACTAAAGATAAATTCCAAGTCTTTCGCCGTTTTATACCTACTGTCGCACGCAAGACGGCAGTTAAAGCAATCAGTTAACAACTGAGGGTCTGGCTTTGAGGGGCCTTTAATGAAACACCTGGATTATTAATGCGCTGTTTGTTTGTTCCAAATCTGATTGCTTCTTCAGTGAAAAGTAATAAGATGCAATTATTTCTTATCAACCACATATCGCACGTTCATCTTCCTCTTAATTGTAAACACTAAGTGTAAACCAAAAATATATGATATCGTTACGTTAAATAAATACACCATATCTCATTACTTTTGTTTCATTGTATCAATCCTATCTGTGAGTGTGATGACACTTCACGAAAACTACTCGTAGTCTAACCGAAAAAAAGAAGAAAAGAAAAGAATAAAGAAAGAACAAAAACAGTTGTGGTAAAGCAAGACATTATTACATGTATGAAGGTTTTTTTTTTGTGCGATAAAGATATTGGAATTTTTTATGAAAAATACAAATTTCTTTATTATTAACCTAAACGTACCTGTCAAATATCACTTGACAAGATCTTTACAGAAAGGCCCAATATCTCAAGTAAAAAATATCAAATATCCTTTGAGAGAGACTATGAATAAAATAACACAGTAGTACGATTGAAAGCATTCAGTAAATTTAGCAAAAGCAACCCGAGTCAAGTAGTCTGTTGACGGCGTGCAGAGATTCAGTTGAATCTGTATTGGTCAGTTTTGTCAGTAACATTTGACCGATGAGTCATTGGCCCTACACATATCAATTAACTGCTAATGACCGAGACAGATGGCCACTGTACAGCCCCTGGGGGTCGGCTTATTTAATGATTAAAGGCGCCTATATAATAGACGTATAGCAGAAGAATGAAAGGAGAAGCGACAGTTGGGTATATGTTAACGTACACTTTCGTTGTATTCAGACTTACCACCATTCTTTAGTGTATATTATATTATATTATATTATATTATATTATATTATATTATATTATATTATATTATATTACGACACACGTCTTTTTTTAACTTAAAGAGTAAAGACTAGCTCTCGTTGAACTTATCAAGGAACAAGCCATATGTTTTGATCGTTTTTAAACAAATAAATCCCATGAATTAACGTCGCCAACAATCATCTTATCTTAGGCTTCGTTCACATGCAATGTCTATTTTCTATTTTCTATTTTCGGTATGTCTTATGATCACGGTCTGTGCACTGAATATCCCGCCGCGTAATAACTGGCAGCGCGAGCCAGTTACTTATAGTAACTTATAGTAACTGGCTCGCGCTGCCAGTAATTACGC
>NW_019775680.1:284141-384283 GCF_001039355.2 Lingula anatina | reverse complement strand
AAAAAAAAATAATAGGTTCTCATTGTAATGTGCGCCATCTGCGAACTAATCGACTTGAAGTCTAGCACACGTAGCAGGGGTTTTCTTTGAACTTTGAATTGCCGATTTAAGTGAATCCTTTTCCTCTGGATGCTATGCTATTTGCTTTATACTTTACATGTATACCGATTGTCAGAACTGTGACAAATAGACGCAACGAGTTTTCATTGAAAGTAATCTCATAAAGCCTGATATCCTTCACTTTAAAGCAGGATACGTTAACTAGGGCACAGTGACTGTAAATGCAATAAAATCACTCTGACATCGCCAAGACTACGATTTTACTCAGTGGTGTACGGTAAGTCATACTCAAACTGCCATTTTGCTCATCGTAAAGCATTTTGCTCCCACTGAAAGCTTTGGCAGTACATGTACATTGTACAAGTCCTATAGATTAGGCGCATGAAGGTCTGTTCATTTTCCTAATTCTCATCTGCAAACATAACTGTATTGGCACCTTAATTTTAAATACGAAAACAATTCCCTGCGTTATTTCTAATAATAGTAAGTTTATTGAAGCCATAACAGCCATCAGACTGAAGTTATATAAACAAATTACTGAGGATCGATAGAACTTTAAAATGCATAAATAAAGTCAATTAAAAACAGTTATAGATAACTGGTTTAAACAAGGAATACAAGCGTTGCGCAAACGTTTTGGTTTCGACTTTGTCACTATATGTAAGCCTTTTATTTGGGATTCAAGGTTAAGATTTTATCAGACTCGTTCTTGGTTTTCTCAAAGAAAGGTTTCACACAAACCTATGTGGCGGTTTTTGTTCAGATCAGATTGACTACGTTTACAGTAATTAGACGAATATAGATGACATTCCATGGCATTACACAAACCTCGTTGTCTAAGAAGTGAGAGAAGGCACTCGACTTTCCCCGGAGATGGAGGAAAAGCAATCAAGCCGTGTTACTTTTCATCCCCGTGAAATGATGAATTGATTTCCTCTGGTGTAATAAAAATCTGCGCGTCTGTGTACACACTCAAAATCAATCAAAGCCGTGAATTGGCTGTTGAGCGATGTCTCTGGAATATGAATAGGTGAGAGAAGTAAATGACGCTGGCAATTTCGGAGGTACGTCGACAGTTATTACACTACTGATATATTATCACGTACTCGTTGACAGAAACATTGATACCAGTCCAGCAAGTGTTTTAGGTATAAATAAAATTGGTTGTTTTTTTTTCTTTCTCAGTTATATTCTTAAGGACTAGTTGAAATGGCTTGCTCAGACCGTCAGGCTCAACGACTTGCAGCCTAGCAGGATTTTCTTTGAACTTTAAATTGCCGTTTTTGCGTGAATTATTTTTTCTCTGGATGCTATTGATTTATATTGTAAATGCATACTATGATACAAGATACAACGAGGTGTATTTATTGAAAGTTATCACTATTTTCGTCGTTTTGGGTAGTTCTTTAAGTTCCAATAGGCTCGCAACCCGTAAAAACTGTTTTAATTAGTTAAAATAGTTTTAGAAAAAGACGCAATTTGTTGCTGTGTCTTGTATCGCTTTTCCTTTTACGGCGAAGACGAATGAATTAATAATATCTTATAGGAGCTGAAGAATAAAGACATTTATCTTACTGCCTTACGTTTGCATTACAAATATTTATCAACTGATATTATTATATGCAGCTTCATGTAATTGTGCTCTTTCCTAGAGTTTCTGTAATTTGTAATGTTCATTTGGTAAAACATGGAATCGAAACAGAATCAAAAAATCGACTCGCCTCCATTTACAATGCTGCATCAAGCTATTAGGGGGCGTTCTTGAGTTTTGGATAACCTCTTATTTTGATGTTTTGTAAAGTTTGATGTCTTGGTAGGGTTCCAGGAATCCTTATATTACTCCCACTACTTCGTTATTGTTGTACTTTTTAAAGGTCATCCGCATACACGTCAGGCTTACTATCAAACAAATACTCATAGTAGTAACTATAAGATGCTTTATAAGATATGGTACATCCATTATTTTCTTGATCTATTGATTTGTACTTTCATCTATGCTTAAAATATTCCTTTTTTTTCTCACCATCTCTCTGTTACATTGTAGCTCCTACATGTATTTGAAAATATACAAAGGGTAAAGGTCAGAAAAATGTACGTAGCTCAACATCAAACGGTTAATTCCTACGTCCTTTCTAATAGATGCTCAGCTGTGTTGGTGGCATATTGGGGAATGCTCCACAATAACAGAGATTTTTACCACAGACGTCAGAAATAATATGCTTTATGCTTTTCTTCTGCCTTTTGCAAATGAACATTTTCTGTTGCATGTTCTGTAAGGTCCATCCCTAAGAATTCCCTTTCACTAGAAAAGAGGGAGTTAATAAGCAGGGGCTGCTATGCATTTGGTGCTTCATTTTTCATGCCATTAACAATTATGCCGAATGCTACTGGTGGTTTCACTGAAAAATAAGAACATTGTGTTAGGTGAGATATTGATAAACAACACATTTATTAATCTCCTCCATGAGAAAATTGTACATTCAATAACCGCGCATCATATAATTACTACACGGTGCTGTAGTGGATTTCTCACAAAGTGCGACAGAATCAATCATTAGGTGCAATTGGCTAAATGCACTTCAAATTGTTCGATTAATCCAAACGGAATATGTTCTGAATCGTAATGTTTCTAAGTAATAATGATCGCAGTCATTTATTGTTCATTCATGATCAAAAAGCAGATAATTGTCATTTTGAGCTCTTCTTGAAATTAACGCAGGAGGGAGTACAAGGTGACTGAACTCTCAAGCCGGAAGATCGTGGGCTTCATTGATAATCCAGAGATTTTCTTTCTTTCACAACACAGTACACTTATGCTGAGCTTACTAATGCCCCGATTCGGTCGATTTTTGTGTGCATCGAAACGCTGACCAAATTGGGCCATAAGAAAGCTCAGCACATGTGCTTTTCGTATATTTCATGGCCACTTATTATTTAGGCGTATGCTGTGTTGTGAAAGCGACAAAATGTTAGCGTTATCAATGAATTAAACGTACTTTCGTCTTGGGAGTTCAACCCTACTTGTACAACTCTCAAAACAATCTTCGTCTGCAGGTGCCGTTTCTTCAGTGTTACACATGTTCCTTTCTTTAGGCTATAAATCTCTACGCTCTTTTATCCTAGCCAACTCATAGATCACGACGTACACTTAACGCATGAGATGTATTTATAATTATATCAAGCACATAGTTTTCTGACACATCCAATTTTCTGCAAGATTTGCAAAGACAATAATTCTTAATTCATTATCAACGACAGTAAAACTACAGGGAATTTAAAAACCGCTGGGTCTCAGCCTTATTCTGAAGCAATGACTATGTATTTTAAAAACAATCCAGCTTTAAGACATTACCTCGGATGGGCTGCTCCCTATTGATCGGATAACGTTGTCTCCTGACCATGCATTGCATTAATTGATTTAAGGGACCATTCCCAGACTCTATCGCACCAAGTGTGGATTGATCTATCTCCAAGGGGATTCTCGCTAAATTGCAATCAACTTAAGCGGCTGAGAGGTCTTTCAAGTCTACTGAAGCTGCTAGGAGGTGATTAATCTTCGTTTAGCAGCTTCCGTAGGCGTGCCAGACATCTAAGCCGCTTAAGTTGAAAGCAATTTAGCAAGAAACCCCTTGGAGATGGATCGATCCTGTTAAATCGATCTAGGTATGGGAACACTAGTCACCAGTCTTAAATGTTTGCCTAACCCATTGGCCTGAGGTGAGGATAAAGCTGGAGAAGGTCATCTGGATCTGACTTCATTGTCTTAAATGCCAGACATTAACTTGGGGCATTGTTGACCTTGGACCTTCGTCCCTTCTAGCCGAGTTGATATTTTTCATGTGAGTCAGATGTCACACCAAAGAGCCTCAGCATTTCGATAGCTATACATGTGCAGTCTGTCTGTCATGGTAAGTGTTTATACTTGTAGATCATAAATTCCTTATGTCAGAATAGACTTTGGTAGACATTTGTTATTTCTGGAAATTTTATTTCTCTTGTCATCGTATAAGGATAAGCACAGATTATATACGAGGATGCAATGAAAGGTTATAAATACCGTAATTTACGATCGATTTTATGCGATAAAGATTATCTCCGAAAATTCATTGTCATCTACAGCAGAGTTCCCAGTGACACGGTGCCCGGTTCCCATTGAGTTATACAGGAAAGCCCCGTCCTAGATTTTGGTCCTTTTACGTTTGCCTTACCCGAACCTTTATGGATCTAATGGAGGGGGGGTCTGTTACTCGGACCCTCATTTTCTTTACACCGGGGTGCAGACAGTTTTAGCTCGGTGGTATTTTCTCATTGCAATAACCACGTGGCACTCAATGGTTCATTAGTTTAATAATTAGAATAATTATCTGCTGTATCCACGGGTTTAAGAGAAAGAAGGTTTGGGGGATTTCCATATTCAGCACATTAAATGACAATGTTCTAAAGCATTTCCGGAGTAGTGCATGCACTGTATACGGTAGAATAAATATATCACGCACGGTAAGCGCTTTCCATTATAGTATTATACTGAAAAACACTTTCATCTTGTCAATGCGCAAAATTAAACAATATTCTACATCCTAATCAGGCTCCATTTGATTTATCTTTAAACATTGCTACTTCTGTTTGATGGTAGTTATTTTCTGTTTATCAGGGTGGGTTTAGTGTCACTGATAACACTCACACAGCAGGGCACAATCAACTGAGCAAAGCAGCTACAGTTATACCAACACTAGCATACTAATGAGTCGATGCTTTGCTATAGGTTGGGTTTTGATGTCAGGCGTCGATCATGTGCGGGTTTTCAAATGACACATATTATCAAATTTTCATTTGCACATTTATGATCGGTCTCTCTGTCCTTTTAACCTTTTATCTACTTGCTGTGACTTTGTGGTAATTAAGTTTACTATATACAACGAACTGTATTTGGCGTAATGTTCATTATATATACATATGAAGCGGGTAGTCATCATCTTGATATTAGCATGGGTGTTTATATATGTATTGCTATAGTGTCATAATTTGTTACTCACTGCCAGTCACACTTATTAAATTGTCAGCCAGTTGGTAATTACTCGTACCATTTTATTTTGTGCAGTTCGAAGTCCCTCACACTTGTACTGTTATGTGCATGTCGATGTTTATCAATGAACATAAGAAATTATTTGGTTTTCCAATCGCATGTGCTGATCGAGAAGATTCGATGATTCATGATGCGTACTTGCTCAAGATTTTCATGTTAGCATGCCGTGTTTCCCGCCAGCTTTGCAGATAATTGGTGAGGCATTTTATATAAATGTAAGTATTGGACGAAATCGGTTTACTATGCCAACTGTAGTACACAAAAAAAAGCACCCATATTGCGCTTTTACGCACGACATAGATAACGTCATATACTGGTGCTCTGTGTGATATTTGCTATAATAAAGACTGACAAAATTAAATGACATCAATGTTTAAATTTGATATATGAGATTGTTAACAAGATTTTCAGTTGAATTAAAATAATTTTGCATATGATTTATTATTACTTTTTTATCTTCATTACCATAAATTTTTCCAAATAATCTCAATTTACCTGGTTTTATTTGAATAAATTTATCTGCTTGGATTGGCAAATTCTGGCTGCCACATTAATATGTCAACACATGAACCAGATGGCCGCTTCAAGTTTAAAACAAATCTAAGGGTACTTCTCACATTATGTATAATTTATCCCTTTCACTGTATTGCTTTGATGTCACGACAGGCAAAATCTATGCCAAAGCTAGCAGTGACCGTACAATGTACAGGTCGTGCATTTTACTAACATATTGCACTATGTAAACATATAGCATATCTTGGCTCTTGGGTATATAACACAGTACCTGATCTTTTTTTTTTTTTCGTCACATTTACAGAACAGCGATATGGCGGTATCAGTGAAGTTAAGGTGACTAACACGACGAGAGATCAAACAGACGCCGCCATTCAAAGAGGTAAATGGAGATTTGCGTAGCGGTAAAACAAGGGAACATAAACTTTTCCAGTGGATATACAAACCTCTCCAGTGATTGGTACCTGGACTCTGACCTCAAAACAACCTTCATTGTGAGAGCACAGCTTAATATTTCTACAGATGATGTTGTTGAAGACGATGGTGATCATTATCACCCGAAATATTTTTACATTCCGATTTTATTCTACGTTATAGGAATTATAGAAAACGCCGTCTCATTCGTGGTAATGAGAAACATGAAAAACAGCGGCGATGCCTTATATCAAATTATGGCAAATCTTTGTGTCTCAGATGCGCTTGTTCTACTGACTACTGTGATTTATTATGCTTTGAATATAAGTAACAGCCCCCTTCCTAATTCAACCATATGTGCGCTGATCTTTGTAAAGTGCGTGCTGACAAGTGGTGTATTTGCCGAAGCTTTTACGACACTGTCCTTGGTGGCTTTTACGACACTGAAACTCTCAAAACCTTTGCACACGATGAATTTGCTGAAGGGGACAAAACAGTGGGTGCTGTTCTTAATGATATGGCTGCTATCCTTTTCTCTCGGATTTAGCGTACTTTTCAAAGTTATGGCCGACAGCACAGAACTTTCCTACTCTTGTGTGTGCATCACGTACGCTTTTGGCGTTCAGTATGACCATATGGAGAGTCTGCTGTCGTCTGCTTTACTTGGTATGAGTATTATCATCGTCTCATTATGTTATGGAATAAACTTCCAAATTGCAAGGAACGCCAGGAATAATATTATGAAGGCAAGTCACGTGATATCAAGACATGAAAATACAAGGAATGGCAGAAATTTGAGAGACGAAACGGAGATTGTCTGCCTTGAGCCGAATCACAGTGGCGGTGAACACAATATTAGGCGCTCTACAATTGACAGCAACTATAAGTTTGCCGTCACTGCGACCCTTTTATATGCGGTACTAATCATATTCTGGCTGCCATATGTTATAGTAAATTTAGTTTGCCTTAAATCTGCAATGCCGGACTGTCCTTGGTATTCCTACATTGTCACGACCATCTTTGTTTTGAACGCCATTTTGGACCCGGTGATTTACGGGATCAGACTTAGAAGTGTGCGTAAAGGGTACGTCGATTTGTTTAAAAGAACACGAAGAACCCTATGGTGATTTTATTTTTGCAGAAAGGGGTTTTAGATGGGTTTCCCTCTCAAATAAGGCAATTTACATCGGTACAATGTAGCAATAGAGAACATGTTTAGTTAATTTCTTTCTTTATTGTTAGAAAATTTCCCTTGTAGCGACATTTGGGCCAAATGCAGAACGAGGAGTGTGTTACTAGCCTGGGGCCGTCCCATCCCCTATCCAACGTGCATTAATACGTTGGTTTTGCCAAGGATGAAATGCGAATTACGAAGCACGAATTGAAAACTACATGAACGACATAGCTTTCAGCTCATTATGACCAATTATGATCTATTTACAAAATTTGTAGGTTTTTTGTACTCCGTACTCGTTTTTCTCGTTTGTCAACCCTCCCTTATTATATCATCCAAAGGAAGAACGAGGCCGCCATTTTTTCATATCTTGTTTTGGCAGGACCACGATATTTTTCTAAGAAAGAACAAAAAACATGATTAAGTCAATATGTTCACCGCAAAGGAGATTTTTCTTTGATGTTAAAAACAATAAACGGAATAACTAAAACCACAAACAGCTCTTTCCCCTACGTACATTTGGAAGTTTATAGGCACTGCAGACCAGGAAATGAGTAAATCTGTGCGACTCCATCGAGGCTACACTGTAGCTTTCATAAGTATTTGTACTATCATCCTCTATGCCATTGCCATTTGAAATGAATCCACATGGAAACGGTCAATCAGACAAGGCTGGAATGATACAGTTACAAAACCCAAGTTAAGGCCTAATTGATGAAGTAAATTGCTGTTTGATCTTGCTGCGGACTGTGACTGGTACTTATGGTATTGGGGCCTAGTTTAAATGTATGGGCCACTGCCGACTTAGTCTTGGGAGCCTACAAAATACGGATCGATGTCTTCACGAATAAATTTTGACAACAAAGAGCCAAGTTTAATAAGAAAGACTACACGACAAGCTATGAGTAAAGGCAAACACAAGACAACATGAGTTTTTGGCGTGATAAAGACGCTTCCGTAATACAGTGCGTCAGGAAATTTATCGATTAGAAAGAGGGTAATTCGTCTTACTTAAGTCGGCTAAGAAGTCTGTGTTAGGAGCAGAATGACAATAAAAGCTCAGTGGGATACATTTTGCCTGTGTTCTTTCATTTCATACCATTTGAAGTACATCTGTGCACATGTTTTAACAAGCTTTAAAAAGCATCAGCAGTGCTGTGGATGAAAGCATGTTCATTTTATCAATTACGGCGGTTGGCCTGTTGCTTGCTAGCTTTGAATACCAAAATATCTCAATTGTTTTCCAGAGCCGCAGGGGTAAAACATATAATTTATTATATGTTTTGCAATGTACATATATATATACAGCGTTTTAACACTCGTTTCTATAATATTTTTCTGTATCACACAGGAGAAGAATTGTTCAAACTCGCGTTACTATTTAAAAAAAAAAAACAATAATTGATGAAAATCCTTATATTTATACATATGTATATCACAAAGGAAAAATTCAACATGCTCGTATTTGTATTATAATGGCAACATTTAAGAAATAAGGATCTTACTAAGTGAAATCATTACAATGATTGATAAATCATATGTCCCGCGTACGTTTTTATATGCTATTTTTCAATATTCCAGACTTTAAAACAGAAATTTGCACCTTTTAATGTCTTGCCCAATCTATTTCCCTCATGTAACAAGAAGTTGATTACGTATTAGTCAGTCCGCAATGCACGGAGCACGCTACAATCACGTGTTCTTGATCGAGATATTCCTGTGACCAGTTAGGGGGCGTCTCGATAGTCCGAAGGTTCATTGGTCCGAAGGGTCATTGGTCCGAAAAACGGTAACATTTTTATCGTTTTTTTAATCAAGGGTTCATTGGTCCGAAGGTTCTGTAGTGAACATTCGGACCAATGAACCTTCGGACTATTGAACCTTCGGACTACGAGTTACAAAGGTGCCACAGTATGTGGTCCCAGAACTATTGGCTGTGACGATGCCAGAAGTTCGGTCCACAGCTGTGTCTTACAAAAAATATTCTAAGATAATTTAAAGGGATAACAACTTTTCTTATGAGATTCACATTCCACCATAAATACATTGTACACAACTCATAGAAATATTATAAATTCCGTTTTACCACCAAATCAGTGGTTACTGCAATATTTCTGGAATCTGTGCTTGCCATTGGACCATGTGGAGTTTCACAGACGACTTTATCTCCGTGATAATCTCGATGAACATTTTTAGAAAAAGAAAAAAAATGCACTAGCTTTGAATGTCGCAGTGGATTAATTCATTAACCAATGGTAAGTATGGGAAAACCGTCGTTTACCCTTGGAAAATTCAGTTTTTGGCCAAAACGAACAGTTGTCATCCCTTTGCGATTATCTTTGCCATCCCTCAAAGACTCGATCAAAGTATAGAGGTTGAGACAGGTGGGAAGTAATAATATGTGGCTTTACAGAACTAACAATTGAACACGGCCAGGAAATAAATATACCGTATCTGGTGCCATAAATTTCCAGATCCCCACAGACGTGAAAAATCCAAAGCAATTAGCAGGCACTTGTTTTGAGGATTCGAGTTCATCAACCGATATGTTTACTTTAATAGCTTATGGTTATATAGCTTCGGCTGTTTTTATCATCATTGTTGAAAGATACCCGCTGTACAGTTTATGCACGGAGAACTGAGGTCTGAGTCCGATTAACCTTTAAATCATTTGGAAGATGTCGATGAGGTCAAATTTGTTTTTCAATTTCTTGTTTCACGGGGCCGACCCACAAGTTTCATGTTTAGGTATAAACAGAGTCAAAACTACAATTATTTACCTACTTCCTTTACTTAATAGGAACTGTTTCCAGACCTATAAGTTGTGTTTTGGTCTGTCAAACCTTGATGCAATCCGATGAGCAAGTGTATTTAGCCGCTCTCAGCTGCTTTATTAATTTATAAATGGGTAGGATCGAGTCATATTTAGATTAATCATTCAATACATTAGTATGTGCGTTAAAGCGAAAAACGATTTGAGTAAATAGTAAATAGATTCATTATCTCAGTATTATAGTTACCATAGGAACAGACCCGTTCACGTGGCCAAGATGAACTGACAATCATCGAAATTAACTAATGATTGCTTTAAACTTATACTTTGAAGCTTTGAAAATGAACTGTGACTAAGAAAAAACTATCTGTAATTAATAATTGCTGGATGTTCCAACTGAAATGCACAGAAAATTGCTGAAAACTGTTTCGAATCTGAATAAACATGATAAGATAATTTAAATCTTTTAGAAATAATGCACCAGTGGTTGCACAGTTACAGCAAAGTGTGGGTACGGAAAAGTTGTTTGATAACTACAGGTCCTCAGATCTCTTTATCTTCATCACAGCCCAACGCAACAATTTCTCGGCGGACCCGCGAACTCCAAAGGGAAGCCCCGCATGTCTGGCCGCTTTCCAGCAGGTCGGAGCACATTCCGTTGCCAGGTATGAAGTGAAAGAAATTTCGCTGCACTTATTAAACCACCAACCACCCCCGTTCGTAGCAGCACAGCTAAATGTCAATTTGTTGTCATTTTTCTGGTCATGTGTTGAGAATTTCATGTTGATGTTCTTATTCCAGGGGTCAACTGTGCTGTTTGAAGATAAGTTTCCAACACCATTTAATTTCAGCTTTAAAGTGTATTTCTCGTCTTCCGTTCCAATGATGAAGTTTGCATGAATATCCCAGAAATAAGAGTCAGTCAACGCGTCTCTAACCGCTGTCATTAAGGAGTAGTTTCCCTGGTTGGTGAGATGATGAAACGCTTCCAGTCCCAGCCAGTGGTCGCCAGCAACGTCACCGAACCCATCACGGTATTCGACCCACGACCTTCGTGAAAAACGTTTCAGTAAATAATTGTGTTATTCCAAATACTATACCCCTCTCTCGAAATTTATCCAGGATCTTTTCACTTTGTCTTTGTTTTATGTAGTTATAAGCTGGGACTATTTCACATTAAAAGACAAAGAAGAAAGGACATAAAAATACACTTCACTTTGATCGTCTACTGCTAATAAAACCGGGTTAAAGGTTTTGGTTATTCCGTCTTACTGTTGAGCAATTTGTTCTTTGTTTACAACATACCTGTTAAAGTTTAACTCGGGCCCTGTTCTGCGCATTAGAACCGTCCACCCCTCCTCACAGGAAACACGAAGTTGTCTGTTCATGGAACTGATATAAATGTTATGTACGCCATCTATTCCATCTGAAAATATATTCAGGGAATTTTGATATTTTGGATTATTATTATTATTATTTTGTCACAAATGGGCAAGAAGTGTAAGCAATTTATTACCCCTAAGTCATGCCTGATAAACAAGGATTAATTTCATGGGAGGGAATAAATCAAAAGAGACGATTAGAAATACATTCTAAACAGTTATTTTAACATAGCTATAATTAACATTTAGCAAATGGTCCTGCAGAGCATACTCATAAATATGTCTGGATGTGTGAGAATGAATGCACGACATGAGTTACTGGCTTGTCATGACAAATTATCGTTACCAGCATCTCAAAACAGAGCAACACCAAAATGTATTTGGTTAGGATACATTTCTTGTTTAATTCCCATCGAGGGAACATTTTGACAGCTGACATAATATATACGGAAATGGCAGAATTTTGATGATGGGTTTTCAGGTATTTGGTTGCAAAATATAGTTGCAAAACGATGGAAAATAAAGCATCAATTAGATCAAAATATAAAGTAAATAACATCATTTTTGGTATCTTTTGGCGAGTACATCAAAATATATCTTCCTTGCTAAAATGAAAAATGTGAAAATCGCAAAAATATGTAAACGACTTTTAAGTCCTTTTCCAAGAGGATAATATTAAATGTATAAGCAGTGGTGAGAGATTTACACATTTTTTATACATCACTTATTAACAAAACTTACTGTAATCAGCGCAGTCATGTGCAACCTGAAAAGAAACATGAACATTATGAAGACAGACAATTGTTTGTGGTTTCTTTCTTTCTTTTTTTTCATTCCCATACTTATGAAAACTCGTAGTGGGCATATGGACACATAAGTCGAGGACTACAATTATTGAAACCCGCGTTGTGAAAGAAGTGATAATGTATTGTTTATAACCAGGGGCGAATCCAGGATTATTTAAAGGGAGGGGGTCTGCGGATGTTCGGTTAGGATACATTTTCATTTACATTTTCATACTTTCAAATTATACATTTTTCAGTTGTAATAAAGATGTAGTTAATTAAATTCAATATTTTAAGAGGATTATCAGATATAATTTCTGTATAACATTTTATCACACACGAACATTCAACCAAAATGGCTAAAACGGCAAATAAAATGCGCACTGAAGTGGATTAACCCCCAGACGTATGGTACGATTTTAGGGTTCGTCTTTTCGTAAAGTGTAATGTAACATAAAGCATAAATCGGTACAAAATCACTGTTTGAAAAATCGCTGCTATAAAACGCAACTTTTAGCCTTCGCTACAAGCGCTCAAATGTTCACAAACCACGAAAGTCAGTTATAAAAGTTTTTGATATGAGCACTGTGTTTTAGCGCCATGCAAACTGGCTGCGTTCACAGGTATATCGAGAGAGTCATATCACGCCGTTGGCTGTGATTGGATCGTATTTTAATATTAAAATAAATCAGTTAGCCCCCGCCCATTAATGATCCGAAGTAATATCTGTCACGTAACAGTCAACCCAAGCATGCTTTATAATAAGGAATTTACTTTAGAAAAAGACAAAAACCACACACTAGTATATACAGACTTGACATTTAATATGGAATATTTCAGTTTTAAAGGTATACCTAGGTAAAAATGCGTTCTTTTTTCAAAAAATTCAGATCTCATAAAGGACATCTGACTGGAGAAGTGTGAAGTCAGGTGTGTCGCTGCCAATTAACTGACTACCAAGTTTGTTGCCCTGTTGCCTTGTGTAATATGCAGGGATTTAATTGGGCAGTGCTCCTTTGGGCCGGTCAAAGCTTGGCTTTGGCGAAGCATGGTTCTGTCAAAAAAGTATCCATATATCGGCAACTACTGCATAGAAGAATTTGAAATGTTGTATGCAAGCGGTCCGTTTTGCAGTGCGTAAAATGAAGTAAGCAGTGTTTTACAAAATTGTCAAGCTGTGCCAGAATGGCGCGAAAAGCAAAGACATTGCCAGACAGATTATTGTGTCAAACGGAATGGTCTATACAGTTTTATAGAGTAATGCCCAGACTGATGTACTTGCACAGAGACCACGCCCAATGCATTGACGTCTTACCACCAGGGTACAGGACTCACTGTCCTTCAGGATATGCTGCCGCAATTAAACCAAAACCACCCAGTCCGTTTTGAATGAGAGGTAAATTGTCACCAAAACGCGTTTTTCAAGGCTCTTAGCGAACACCAAACTGGTTTCAGCAGGTTAAGATACCAGATGGCCTCTGAGGAAGCCACTGTAAACAGCATAGCAGCGTAGTCTGTTTCTCCAATGAATTGGGGACCATGACCGTTTCTGGGTAGAACACTGAAACCGCGTGGCTTTCTTTATTGGGGTCAAACTTCACCTGTACCGCTAAACTGGTCAAAACAGAGTTTACAGACATCCTGAAGAGGCCTACGACGAAACGTGTGCCACTTCTTAAGTGACCATGGTCATTGACAGTGTCAGTATTTGGAGTGGATACCACATTGGTGCCAAAATACCAATGGTAGTCATCGATGAAAACCTGAACCAGATCAAATAAAGGAATAATCTGGGAACCACTTGACTATCATTTGATAGGGGGCAACTTAGGAACAATTTTAGGTTGCACGATGAGATTGCCGGTTCACACAGAGCACTTTTAATAGCAGATAACTTACAGAACCAACAGAATGAGTAGCTACCTTGGTCATCAAAATCGCCATAATTGAACCACATAGACAATATGTCGGTAGGTCATTACTCGCCGTATCAACGGCCTGCATGTCCTACAACAAAACTGAGCCAAATTGGACAAGTTTTAACCGTTGCCTAGAATTTTATTTCAGATAAAACTCTAAAAACCTATCATAAGGAATACCTTGCGGCTTGAAACCTCTGGTAGCAGCAAGATGAGGTCAAGCGTAACAGCGACTGTTGCTGTGACTAGACACTGACTTTGTGGGACGTGTAACTCTTTTAAAGACAATAATTTGGAAAATATGGAGATCCAAAATATTGCTTTCAATGGTTGTCGTATGACTTAAAATAGGCAATGTATTTTTGTATGCTTCACTGGCGAATTCAGTTAATGAACTGATGTCACACTGACATCGAATAGATTATCAAAAGTTATTAAAACACGATTTTAATCCTTATTTTCATTTATCAGTCAGCAATATTTAATATTCCATATTAAATGTCAAGTCTGTAATTACCTTCATGTAGTGCTGACTTGCATTATTATCAAGAAGGTTCAACTTGGCTGGGGTGAAATCTGCGGCTGAATTCAGTTCACACATGGCGTTGTCAGATCTTATGTTGAAAGACACACACTGTGTGTTTTTCTGGCATTTCATAGCACATTGTATTTTACTTATTCCATTCCGTTGCTCTTTTGTCTTGAAAGCCTTATTTGGTAAATGTTTTCCTGGTATTTTGTGGAAATAATCAACGACGGTGGCACCTTTTGTTGCCTGTAAATCACGCCAAGCAATAACCATAATACAAATTAATAAACAAATCAAGCGTCTCACACGCGATACTGCCATGACGAGGCACACCCGAAAAATGACAAACCATCGAAATACATCTTAAAATATACAAGTCTTACTTTATTAATTATTTATTAGAAAGAGTTAAAATTCATTATGATTGATAATTTTATGTGAGTTGCACATTTGTCATTGTTCAATTAAGTAAATTGATTGAGTATTACTTGGATGGTAAACATTTGTCCCTTTTCAATTATGTAAATTGTTTGAGTATTACATGGATGGGATATAGCTGTAAAAGGATGACTCGAGTACGCTGAAAATATGGTTGACGATATATGTCAATTTAAAATGACATGGCAAATTGACCAAATAAGCATGGAAAATTAAGTTTTTCCCACACTTGAAATCACTGACAAAATGAAATATTAATTTGTATTACTCAGCACATTAGATGATTAAATAACAACTATTTTGAGTGATTTATATATTATGTTAAATTTAAAGCTAGCACACACAATCACAGTCTTGAATGATCGACTAACAATTAAGGCAGAGAGTTGCCATAGGACAGATCGAACCTAATACAAAAACTTTATTGTATCTCTGTTTTTTTTTTTTTTTTCAAAAAAGTTTTCTTAATTTTTCCAGTTAAATGGACTAATTACAAGTGCAGTTAGATTAATTAATTTACTTACCTTATTTGGTAAGTATTTTCTTGGTATTTTGTGGGATAAAAATCAGATATTGTCTTAACATATTTCGCTACTGAGTCACGCAGAAACAGAAGACCATAATGAAAATAACTAAACATAACACACTTATTTCTGTCATAGTAAGACACACTGGACGAATTCGGAAAACGGCAAAACATCGTAAAACGTCCCAATACATACAAGTATCATATTATCAGTAAATTACTGGAATGGGGTGAGAACTGATTACAATTGATAATTTCAAGCAAAAGCAACACTGCAGCAACGACCCCACTTACAACGACACCAGTTGTGTTCCACTTTTTTGTCCTTGAGAATGCCTTGTTTATGTTCGGTCTCCATGTCGCCAGCAGCGTCACCGTATATCCATCCGAGACCAACATTACAGAAGGCAATTGTTATTTTCGCTTTATAAATATATCACTTCACATCTCGTGCTACTGGTAGAGTATGGGTAGAGTATGAATTTATGTGCTATGACGCCTTCCACTCTGGATTTTGTTCCCTATGATGAAGTTTGCATGTATATCCCCCCCCCCCTCAAAAGAAAAGAGTCATTCCACGCGTCTCTGATCCCAGCCATTAAGGGGAAGTTTTACTGTTCTTAAAACTGATTACATCTCTCAATAGATATACTAACTGCCTGAGTATTTGATGTCATAAATTTAAAGCTCCCCACAGACGTGAAAAATCCAAAGCAATTAGCAGGCACTTGTTTTCAGGATTGGAGTTTATCAACCAATATGTTTACTCTAATAGCTTATTGCTTCGGCTGTTTTTATCATTATTATTGAAAGATACCCGATGTACGCTTTATGCTTGGAGAGCTTTACATATAATACAGCAAGGTCTGAGTCACATTATCCTTTAAATCATTCGGAAGATGTCGATGAGGTCAAATTTGTTTTTCAATTTCTTGTTTCACTGGGCCGACCCACAATTTTCATGTATATGTATAAACAGAGCCAAAACTACAATTATTTACTTATTTCCTTCACTTAACAGGAACTGTTTACAGACCTATACGTCATGGCGTTCATGATCCCAAAAGCCCCTCATCACCGGTGTTACGTGAACCTTAAAATTTTAAGACCAAAATGTGTATCACTATGGCGTATCCTGGGGGGGGGGAGGCATACTGGACACGTGCCTGTCCATGATAGCTCCTGAAGTGTCGCTTAAACTCGTTCACCTCTCCCCAAAGAGTATTACAAGTAAAACGGGTCAAATCAAAATAATCTATCCATCCCTGTCCAATGCTTTTAAATTGTCTTTGGTTGTTGTTTCATGATTTTTGAATTTATCATTTATCATCATACTTTGTAATTTTGTCTTTATGGCCATAACAAATGGCTAACATATACATAACAAATGGCTAACATATACACACAGTATGTTTGAAGGAAATAACTTTGTTGTTTAGCTCTTTTTTAATAGTGAAATAAATCCGTTTATTATTTACCTAAGTTCCAATATAAGTTAAATTCAAGTGTGATTCCCATATCCAATGCATGTTTGATATGTTATACGATAGTGAATGATATTTCAGACAAACACCAACTTACATTCAGCATATTTTTGATTTAAATTTAAAAATAAATATCAATTCTATGACAATAAATGCCCTTACCTTCCAAGTGTTTTGATCTGTCAAACCTTTATGCAATCCGATGAGTAAGTGTATTTAGCCGCTCTCAACCGCTATATTGATTTCATTTTTCTCGTTAAAATTCTAGTCAGTAACAGGGATTTTATCCTGGTAAATGGGTAGGACCGAGTCATATTTAGTTTCATCATTTAATACATTAGAATCTGTATTAAAATGAAAAATTATTTGAGTAAATAGTAAATAGATTCATTAATTCAGTATTATAGTTACCATAGGAACAGACTTGTTCACGTGGCTAAGATAACTGTCAGCCATCGAAATTGACTTACTGTACACCATCAGAGGAGTGTGATGGAGCTAGAGTCTCAAGTATCTCCTGGTGGTCACGTTGAAATATCGAAAGTCGTTGGATAATCCATCAGTATCAATCGGTCAATTAGTAACAAAGCTTTCGGTTTCATTATATTGTCCAACAAAATCAAATTGCCTCCCAGGGTCCCTATTTCTTTCGACACTGCTTTATAGAAAGTAACATTATTCGTATGCAGGTAATGATGTCGAAACTCGTGTTAATAATTTATTTTTTCCACTTGCCACATTATAATTCAGAATTTGAAGTAAACATCATGGCATTTAGTGAACCGAATAATGAGATGAATGTAAGAACGTGTTGGGATGTGGAAAATTACTGATATTCTTTCAAGACTACAGCGTCTCAAATCAGCAGTGCTCAGCTTTGATCGTCTAATCCAATTCTCATGAAACCATAAGCTCTCTGTTATGTTCGCAAGTGAAGATTTCTTCAAAAGTTACCCAACAAGACGTCGGGCGACTTGCGACTCTATGAACGATGAGACCCACTGGAAAGAAACCTGTGGCCGGTGCTACTTTCTTCGCTACGATAAATCCTTTTAGCGATTAACACTAGTGGCAAGACATTTGAGAGTTCTGTTAACAGTTACATACACTAACAGACACATGTGCACTAGATGAAGAGTGATTAAGACCAAGAGAGGTGGCTTGGGAGACGTCATCGAGATCACTTGGTCACCTCTTTGCAACGCATCCGAATACGATTTTCTCCCACGGATTGCGAGGACGGGCAAAATGGTTCTCCAAGTGGACGCAAGTGCGGTTCATATACTCGGTAAAACGAGGTTTAGTCATATAGTGCTCTGTGACTCAAACGTTTAAACTTCTGCATTAACTATTAAAAAAGGTTATATGTCACAAATGCATCTTCTAAAAGGTATTTGCACCCTTTATCCCAAAATTACATAGAAAAAAAAATATATAATAAATAAATAAATAAATAAATAAATAAATAAATAAAATAAAATAAATAAAGAAAACGCAGGTATATTTGATGCATTAGACTGGGTTCCCATGCCTAGATCGATCCATCTAGATCGGTCTAACTCCCTGGGGAGTCTCACTAAATTGCTCTCAACCTAAGCGGCTTAAATGTCTGTCACACCTTCCAAATCAGCTAGGGGGTAAAGATAATTAGCCCTTCACAGCTTTACTGGGCGTGACAGACATTTAAGCCGGTTAGGTTAATAGCAATTTAGTGAGACTCTCCAGGGAGTACATTACGTAGACACGCATCTGCGTGCAAAGTAAATACGGTAAAAATAAAAACACATTGGTAGGTCGGGTTTACTCAATTATATATTAATGTACCCACATTCTATGTAGTTGCACGTGAGAAAAATATCATGTCCACAAGTGCGGAATGATAAGAAAGTTAGTTTGTGTCCATTCCAGACATTTGATTCAATCTTTGAAGTTAAAATTTTAGACGTTAAACAGTTATTTAACACAATAATACATTATTTCATGTCCAACAGTTAAACTGTTAACACACATATGTATGTTATTTTCTTCAGCTATAGATTTTCATAGGTTGTTACTAATACATGAAGCATGCATATTGGTTCAATTACTTTATTTTCTTTTATAAAATTAAGCTAAGATCTTTTGTCTTATGGCCTTTAGTGCCCCAAGACCAAACACACACGGGAGCGTGCACACACACACACACACACACACACACACACACAATCACATGCTTAAGAAATTGTATTTTTTGTACCATGGAACTTGTTTTGTCTCTCGAAAAAATATCTGTTCCCATCGGAAAAGCATCGGTCATATACCTTTGTAAAGGGACAATTATTGTGTTTCTTTATGTGGAAATGCACATGTGCACTTTATCATGTACATGTATGTGTCGGTTTTAAGTTGAAAACTAATAGTCCGGTTGCTTAGGGCAAAAAAATGGCCAAATCGTGACACGGCGGATAAAAGCACCAAATTTTGCATGGTGGTACCTTTTGACATACTAAATCAAATTAGAGCCGTAGCCCACGGAAAAAAATTACCGTTTGGCCAAAAAATCCAAAATGGCCGCCAATTTGTGAAATTCTGTAGAAATATATACATACCTATGTTGATTTTTATCAAATAAAGTATTTTCTCAATGTTTTCCACATCCTTATTACCATATTATGCATATATGTCAGATGACAAACGAGTGTCCTTGGACTTTTTGAAAATCCAAGATGGCCGCCGTATGGCATAGGAATACTAGAACATGTACAAGGGTTTTCAACTAATGCCAACCAGGAAGATACATTGCCCACTATCTAATTAATTTTGTTTCTGAGTGCCTTATTGCAGAAATAATATATTTTTGGTGAGATACTAACCTTTATTCTCAGGCATTTTGAGAAAAATCCAAGATGGCCGCCATATCAAAGGAACACTATAGTATACACATAGGGCTTCTTCTGCCATGGAGATATGATATTAATTGATAAATTAGGTCTGTTTCTGAGTATTTTCCACATCTTTTTAATCCACATAATATATATGTGATGAAAATGTTATGTGTATCCTTTTTTAAACAAAACAAAATGGCTGCCATTAGCCAGAGAAGGAGGGGTTAAGTTTATACCTGCGAGAGATAGGCTTCCATATAAAATGAAGCTAAATTCAGTTGTTTTTCTTTTATTATTATTATTATTATTATTATTATTATTATTATTATTATTATTATCCCATGATACATATCTGATAGGTAATTAATGTCCATATTTGATCATTTTGGGGAAATCCAGGTTGGCCTTCTTTTCCCCATAGGAAAACTGGTGCATTGGATTTTATAGGCACTTCTACGGCAAATCAGGGTCATTATGATATTTTGTCAAAATACTTAAGGGTACACACTTGTTACTCACCAGATAGATATCTCAAAGTCCAAAAAGAATGTGGGAAATACCGAGAAACAAAATTCATTTTATATTGAACCCAATGTCTCTCTGGCACTAGTTGACTGTACTATTCCAATTGTGAATTGCACAATCTTGAATTTTCTCAAATATGCAAGATGCACACTTGCTACACACCAGATTTATATAGAGTAAGGTTAATAAGGATGTCAACGTGTTTGAACATCAAGCGGCTTTATTTCATGTTGGAATCAATGTCTGAACTGTTCCATTAATTGACACCTATGTGCATTTGAATGATATTCCTATCGCAACTGGCAGCTATCTTGGGTTTTCTCCGAATAGTACTCAAGGATACATACACTTTCTACACACACAGAGTCTTTCATAAGGATAAATAGGATATGAAAGGGAAAACGTTTAAAAACAATCTAAAGTTAACTACATTTAAATCGTACTCAGTGTATCTCTGGCATTATTTGATTATGTGTACGAATATTCTAATGACAAAAGGCAGACATCTTTATTTTTTTCAGAATACCCAAACATACACACATGCTACAGATGAGGTATACATCATAGGGTAATAATAAATGGAAAGAAAAACGTAAATTATTTTTAAAACAAACCCATGGTAATGTAATTGTATAATGAACCACATGCAGCAATTGAAACCCACCCATAAGTATTCCTATGTCAAATTGTAGCTATCTTGGATTTTCTCAGAATATCCAAGGATGCACACTTTTTACCCACCAGATATATATCATAGGACTAATAAGGATGGGCAAAACTTGATAAGCAAACACAATTTCACCCTGGTAGTAGATGAAAAGCCATGGATGTGCAGTTGTAATTCCAGTAGTATTCCTATGGCCAATGACGGCCATCTTGGATTTTCTCAAAATGATTAAATATGCACATTTATTACCTGCTAGATATGTATCACAGTAAAATAATAATGTGTAAAACACTGAAAAAATAAACAGAATTTGATAGTGAATTATGCTTTTCCTAGCTGGCATTAGTTCTAACCCTTTGTAATACTAGAAGAATTCCTATGACATATGGTGGCCATCTTGGATTTTCTCAAAATGCCCAAGAATACATGTTAGTAACTCACCACATACATATTGTGTGGGTGGAAAGGATGTGGAAAACACTCAGAAACAAACTTAATTTGATAGTGGAAAATTAATCTTTCCAGTTGCCATTAGTTGAATCCCCCGTATGCTAGAATTCCTGTGGCACATGGCAGCCATCTTGAATTTTCCAAAATGCCGAAGAACACTTCGCAGTTACTCACCACAAACATATTATGTGGGTAACAAAATCTGAGAAACAGACTTAATTTGATAGTGGACAACGTACCTTTATAGCTGGTATTAGTTGTGCACTAGTATTCCTATGGCTGTTTCTATAGCATATGACAGCCATCTTGGATTTTTTCAAAAAGTCCAAGGGCACTTGTTTGCTATCTGACATATATGAATAAAATGGGTAATTAGGGTGTGGAAAACTCTAAGGAAATAATTTATTTGATAAAAATAAACATGGATATGTACATATTTCTAAAGAATTCCATAAATTGGTGGCCATTTTGGATTTTTTGACCAAACGGTACATTGTTTGAGAGGGCTACGGCTCTAATTTGATTTAGAATGTCAAAAGGTAACTACATGCCAAATTTGGTGCTTTTATCCGCCGTGTCACGATTTTTTCCTTAAGCCACCGGACTATAAGATAAGGCCCCCTGTAGTCAAATTTGACTATTTTTCTTTTCATATTATTCACAATTGTATATTTTATTGAGGCGTTTCTGTATCTTTAACCCTCTAACAGACCATTGCTTTTTTGTTTAGTTTTGGTGAAAATAGCTGTTTTTTTTTTCTTTTTTTTTTGGGGGGGGGGAGGTTAAATTTTCACGATATAACTTGCATTGGCACTATTTATTCTGTATCTTTGCATTTCCTTGTTTATGATCTGTTTATGTGTCGCCTATGTGTCGCCTATATCCAAATAAAATAACTGACCTTACACAAGTATGTGCGACGGTTCTTTGGCCGTCTTTTTCTTTCTTTTGTAACTGTGCAATATTTTTGTGTATCAAGATGATTGTCATATTATTTATTCTGATATCAGTGCATTTATTTCTCTTTTTATGCCAAGAATGAGTATAATCATAAGCAATTGCAATCGATTTTATTGATTTTGAGACAGATGCCTGTTGCTTCAACAGATAAAGCATACAATAAATTATTTTTATTTGCACCGAATGACACTGTCATTAAAGGATTGGGGTGTTGAAGGCATTCAAATAAATTTTCCAAAAATTGTTTTTTNGCCGTCTTTTTCTTTCTTTTGTAACTGTGCAATATTTTTGTGTATCAAGATGATTGTCATATTATTTATTCTGATATCAGTGCATTTATTTCTCTTTTTATGCCAAGAATGAGTATAATCATAAGCAATTGCAATCGATTTTATTGAATTTGAGACTGATGCCTGTTGCTTCAACAGATAAAGCATACAATAAATTATTTTTTATTTGCACCGAATGACACTGTCATTAAAGGATTGGGGTGTTGAAGGCATTCAAATAAATTTTCCAAAAATTTTTTTTTATATTTGTTCTATGAATTTTTCTTTACTCTCATTTGTCAAACGCACACACTTATGCTGAATTCTTTATAAATCTTTTTTGCATGACGGTATACTGAATGGAGCTTGGCCTGTTTATTGTTTTCTAAACCTGACCCCCACCTCCTCCTTTAGATGAAATTCTGACTCGTTCAATGTCTGATACTATATTAGGATTCACATTTTAGAAGCATTACAGTGCCGGATTTAGGGGGTGTCAGGGGGGTCCTGCCCCTCCCCCCTTCGATTTCTGAGAAATATCACAACAATGGCCCCCTTGTGAAATTAGAATTTTGACTAGCTGGATGATATATCTAAACCATACCACCGTTCGCTTTTTAGAATACAAAAAATTTTTCGGGGGGCTTCAGCGGGCCCCGAACTCAACGCCAAGGTGGGGGGGGGGGGGAGGAGCCCACTTCAAATAATACTGGACCCGGCCCGCAAAAGTCGTGTCTTCTGCAGGGCATCTCTGAAGTGGAATGATTGTGTTAGTGCAGAAAATTCCTTTCTCACCAGTTGACAACCGAAAACCATCATATTACTCTATTAAACCATGTCAAAGTTGATGCCAAAAAGGCCAATACCAAGACGGACTTTTTACCTTTTGGAATACCGTATTAGGACGGTGGGACAACAGTGCGCGAACAGTGTTCATGTATTACACTGGTATATACCAGTAAATTCTGAATTTCGGTTCACACGTTTTAAAAGAAAAGGGAGATCCATGCATAGTATAGTGAGAAAAATTGTTACTGTAGCACTGGGGTTGACGATAATTATTATTTTAATTATGAATGCCATCATTATTTGGTTTTAAAAGTGAAACAAAGAAATATATTTTGATAAGACTGTGAATATGAGGCCGGATTCGATCAAGGAAGACACCCCCCCCCTCCTAAACACACACACTTTGGCTCTGCAGATGACGCAGTCCATTCAAAAAGGTGACGCTCAAATTAGCCTTAAACTTTATTGCCTTATGGATATTGTAACCCTTTATTATCATGGAGATATCGAAAACGAGGTTTTCCCTGCATCTGATTATTCAATAATGTATCTATCTTTATGATGATTTAAAACGATAATAAGACCTTCAAAAATATAAAATATCAGCGTTTATATTTTTTCGTGGCATTCGCTAAGCATAGGCGTTAATCGTCAATTTAAATTTAACACCTTTCTATTTTAAGGTGAGATAGCAATCGTTATGGGGCGTAACTTTACCTCTGAACAAGATTTTAGGAAGCTCTCCAGTGTAAAGGGGTTTTTATATAGGCCTTCGTTTTGGTTCCTTAATTGTCGCGCACGGACAAAAAATGTTGTGCTTTTTAATGATCACTAACGAAAAATTGTCGTATTCAGTGTGGTTAACGGCTTTCAATATTTACTATTTTAGACTGTTTTCACAACGTGAACATGTACATAAATTACACTCGCAATTTTGGAAATGGTTTGGAACGATTTCGAGGAGCAGCGTCTTGACTGATACAGCTGTATATGCTTTAAAGATTTTTCTTACAGCGAAGATAAAACAGTGGGCCTGATTTGCCCAGAATTTGGAACAGAATAAATCAAAATTATTAATATGAGTACCCTGTGAGGACTTACTTCATTCTTTGAGTCTAGATTATATAACACACAAAATTTAGCAGATATATATACAAGGGTGGATTTGATTTTATAATCCATGTCAAGGGAGGATTTGAATTTATAGTCCATTTTTGTTGTCCGTGCACGGCAATTTCAGAACCAAAAAGAAGGCCTCATTGACCTACATTGTCTTTCTTATACAGGCTGATGATTTATATATATTAATAAGAAATGAATGCATTCGTTGTAAAACTTCAACCTCGGGGTTGGAATTGCAGACAAAAATGTTATTATCATTATTTTAACCTTTGACAGGATTTTTTTAATTTATAAAAAATTAAATAGAACACATTTTATAAAACGTAAGTGTGAATTTTGCTTTCAAAAAAAAAAAAAAAACAAAAAAAAAACAAAAAAAAAAATAACGAAATAGATTTTAAAGCGGTGGGCATTTTATTCATGACTTAAGAAGCGAATCAATCATCATCTCAACTTTATCATTTTATTTTTCCCAGTTAATAAATCTGTGACTGTGTTGGCTTATGAGCTTAATGTATTCTGGAATAAATCTGGCCATAAAACTGGAGTCTTAACTTTGATAGTCTCGAGCAAGTCACTCTCAGTTTCATTGCGCCGAGCCATGGCATTTTTAACAAGAGATAGTGACTGTAAAGTCCCCGTCACTGAACCCAAACCCGTACACAGCTATTATGTATGTCCCAATGTCTAGCTCACCTTGAGGGATGTGGATTAGAGAGGTGTGGCCGCACCCGGTACGGTCGTCATTGAGGAACAAACTGTAAGCGTCGTGAATGATGCATGTCTCATTCGCAACGGTTTCAACATGAACATACGCAGCACAGTCAAAAACAGCCAGTAGTGTGTCGTAGTCGGTGGAATTGCAAGTGGATACAATGAGATCCTCACTGCCAGGGTAATTGATGGAGTATCGCAGCGTTGCCAGATAAGGTCCCTTGTATTCATGTCTGCCGCAAAACGAGTAGTTTGTGCCATCACACACGACTTCCTGAATGTACGCTGGAAGCGAAAACATACTGTTTAATTTACTTTCAAAAAGGTCGCAAAATTAACGGATATGCTGCAAAAAAGAAGGAAAGCACAAAATAAGCTGCATCCCTTTTTCATGTCAAGCTGCAGAATGTTACATCATTTTGATCTGTTTGTTTTTATACACTTTATCTGAACTAATTAAAGATGCACCCGAGGATATGGCCATTATATACGTAAGGCTCTTTATGCGACCTATTAATTGCGGCCTTTACTGTTATAATTACTGTAGCATGGGAAAACATGCATTTCCATACCTTATAACTGAAATGCTAACTAATGGAATAAAATAAAAGCTTGTCAGATAGAAAATAACTGAGAGTTAAATGTACTTCTCGCTTATTGCAATACCATACTCACGGCACTCATCTTCAAGTCCAGCTGAAAAATTAAAAAGATGAGATACTTTGAAAATGAATGTGAATTATAATTCACTGCTGTAACGCTTTCTTTAAAGCTGACAAAACCAGTGTGATTTCTATACATTGTACCCTAAGTTCTAGATTCCGGTATTGCCAGCTCGATCTTGATTTCATATATAACCCATAGCAGCAATACTAGTAAAAATGACTCCAAGGTATATTTAATATTTACAAGCTAATTTGTACGTTGCTCTGACACTCAAGGTAATAGAAACTACTGTAGAACATAATATACTAAGTTTGATGTTATACTTACGACGTCGACATTCCGGTGCCACTGAAGAAAAAATAAAACAAAGATATATTTGCAAAATATACAGCCACTACAACATTGGTCAAAAAGGTTGTCCCACCCCCGGTTTCATGTGCTTTTATTTATACATGATCACACCACAAGAGTTAATTGCTATGAATGGTGATTTTCTTTCCAGATACCATAACTGACATGATTATTGGAACAGAAAAACTAGCAGTTAAGATATCCATATTTAATACCATTTATTCACATTTATTAGATGTACCCCTTCAAGTCCGATGTTCCACTGTGATTTTCACGGGGGTAAAGAAATGCCCATTAAATTGAGATGACACCACCAAAAGTCACCAAATTTACACACATTTAGCATTAGGGTGTGCTCGTTAAAAGCCACGTGTCTATTAGCGTGTGTGTCTACCGTGCACTGTAATTATCTCCTGTAGACGGCGCCACTGCCTTCATCAAGGGTTAAAATTTTGTTTTGAGGGATTTTGCCTCATGTTTCCTAAAAAGCTTGGCAGAATTGGTCCAGACTAGTTGGGGTTTGGTTCTCCTCTGGATTGCACGCTTGAATTCATGCCACTGGTGCTCAGTAGGTTTATTATCAGAATTTAAAGGTTTTTACAGTCTCAGAACATTGGGTTTCTGCAACTAATCACTCACCAAATGACAACTGTGTGCAAGTGTGCTGTCATGATGAAGCCTGGATCACCTCCGAAGTTCCCTCTTGCAGATGGGATGAGGTATCAGTTGAGGATATTAGGTTCAGTGACCCCAGAACTATGAGAACTTGGTCAACCATCTATAGGAACAAGTTCGTTTTGCTGAAGATCAAGGTATTTCTTGTATGCCTTTGAAGGTCAAATTTGGACCCGTAGACATGTTGCAGAATACGTTTTGGAAGGTTTTTGAAGGATGATATTGCCTGAGGTGTCAGGTCAGACCACATTTGGAGAGAATTCCAAGCCCATGGTTTAAGTGCATTGTTCTTTCTGGAAAAGAACGATTTTGGGGTAATTCACTGAAACGTTCTCAACAAAATATCTCACTCCATTTGCAAGAGTTGACTTCAGGGATACTGCTGGCGTCATCATGGAAATGCACTTGCACACAGTTCTCGTCTGCTAAGTGATTTGTTGCAGAAACCCAACGTTCAGAGGATAGAGCAATCACCTTTGGGCCATGTTTTTAACTTTACTAAACATGTGGCACGAATTGAAGTGTGTAATGCATAGGAAAACCGAACTACTAATAATCTGGACCAACTCCCTCAAGCTCTTTGGGAAGAATGGGACAATATCCCATAAAACAGAATTGTTACCCTTGTTGAAGGCAGGCCGCGCCACCTACATGAGGTAATTACAGTACGCAGTGAACACAAACGCTATTAGACAAGGAACCTTTAACGAGCACACCCTAATGCTAAATGTGTGTAAATTTGGTGACATTTGGTGGCGTTATTTCAATTTAAGAGACATTTCTATTACCTCTGTGAAAATCACAGTGAAACGTCGGATTTGAGGGGGTACATGTAATAAATGTGAATAAATGGTATTAAATATTGATATCTTCACCGCTAGTTTGTATTTTCTGTATCACTAATCATGATATTTATGGTATCTGGAATAGAAATCACTATTTATAACAATCTACACTTGTGATGTGATCATTTATAAATAAAATCACATGATACTGAAGGTGGGACAACCTTTTTGACCAATGTTGTATATATCATATATGACAAGAACGGTTATGTACATTAAATGTCTTAGATACCCGAAGTGCTGGGTGATTTTCTAAGAAATGTAACACTTGGTTCTGTAATGAATGAATGAATGAATGAATGAATGAATTTTACAGAACAGCATGCCAGATGAACCATGGAATTGGGATTTCTATCATCAGAACTGCAGAAAAAAACATTCTATGATTATTATCGATTAGGTGAATAAAATTATTTAACCCGTGGGTAACAACCAGAACAGTGGAAAATATTTCATGTTGATTTACCAAAGAAAAAGAGAGAAATAAGCGCTAACTTAACTTTCACAAAGCAATACACAGACCTGAACTTTTAAAGGATAGATGCAGACAAGTAAGCTTCTGTGTTTAGGTTAAAGTGTGTTTGGATTAAACGGTATAAAACTCATCTTTTTACATGTTTATCATTGTGCACATTACAGCATTCTTTGCCGTTCTCATCTGGAACACAAGTTTTGGGATCCTCAGCAGACGGGTCCAACACGTATCCCTCCTCACATTTACGGGACCAAGGCTTAGGACAAGGTAAAATACCTTGACTATATATATAAGGCTTTGGGGGTTTATAGATTTATCATCACACTCAAGAGATGCGCATTGGTTTGGTCATGTCCATCCGAATGATTCTCATAGACCTTTCGGGAAATTTCGGCGGGTCAAAACTCGCTCGATAAAAAAGTAGCCCTCTCACTTAGGAGCCGCAAATTAAAAATGTAATTAATGTTGGGGTATTCCGATGTTCATGCTAGAAAGGTCAAGGTTCTACAAACATCCCCTTGCCTAGTTATTATTTTCTACTTCAGTGGCAGATATAGAGGGGTGTCAGGGGGTATTAACCCCACCCCTTCGGTTTCTGAAAATATATCACACTAATATTAGGGGTGGGCAATTGACAAAAAAATTTTAAAACAGGTTGATTCTATGCCCATTTTTGCTGCTGAACACAAATCTGACACTATTTTTTTACCAAAGCTTAAGATTGATATTGGTATCTGCTATTTGTTTGTGAAAAAAGGCGAGAAATGGCTTTTTGGCCATATTTAAAGTACATGAAAATGATGTGTAATATGTATTTCTATATGTTTTTGGGGTTGTTGAGTTCAAATATTAGCATATTCAAGACATTGGCAATATTGGTAGGGTGACATCTGTAAAAATATGTTATTTAAAACAAACATAGATACAATACACACTTCGAGTCTAAGGTAAGTAGTAAATAATGCACTGTCCACGAGCCCGATATCCACGATAGCAAGCCGAGCGTCAGCGAGGCATGCTATCGTGGATATCGGGCGAGGGGGTAACAGTGCATTATTTGTCATACATACTAAGGGAAATCGTGCATGTTCCTCCCCCAAACCCCCTAACTTTGAATAGAACACGCTGATATCACCGCGCATGGGGTGATATCAAAGAATGGACTTTTCCCGCGCTTACGCCGATAGTTTCTGTCTAATTGTGGTCACCGTCCAATTATTTTCATTTGTGTGAATGGTTTGTGGTTGCGTGTGCTTTGGCAGAGATATGGGTCAGTGGTTTTCTGTGAGAAGTTGGCTGCCCATCTCCCGCACGTGGCAGTTTCCTGCCCATCTCCCGCACGTGGCAGTCACTCTCATTCATTTTTCGGCAAAGCTGACAGCGACATTGCAGAAATGCTGTTTTCTGATGTATCGGACGACGAACTCGTGAGCGCAAGTCAAACGGCAGAGAAATCTCATTATGAAACTGAGCAACAATTTTCTGACATTTCGGACGACGAACTTATAAGCGCAAGTCAAAATGCAGAAATGTGTTATTTAGACGCGAAGCAGCAGCAGGAGCAGCAGGTTTTCTCGGCTGAGATGAAGGTGCGTATAACAAAAATACACATTTTTCATTTATGTTTATCTTTTCCATATGTATTTCCACTACATAATTATACGACAAAATGCATTTGTACCTTGACATTTGAACGGATGAGATTCATTGCTTTCGAAAAACGTGAAAATTGACATATTTGACAAAATGCGTTTTCTTATGATATTATCCTGTTTTTAGGAGGGGAATGGCAGTAAAAGGTTCGCTATCCCAGTAACAGATGAGGAAATGGAGTTGCGCTCAAAAGCAAGCTTACCTAAGAACACGTTGCGTCGTAACATGTGGGCACTTAATACATGGAATAAGTGGGCAGTGGCGCGAAACAACACACGGTTGCACGGTTATCAAGGAAACGACATTGCCATTAATAAATGGAATAAAAAAAAGAAACCACTGACAAATCTATCTGACGAGGAACTTCAGTACTGGATATCCAAATTTATACTGGAGGTGAGAAAAGAGAACGGTACGGAATATCCTCCAAGGACACTCCTGTCCCTTGTGATGGGACTGCAGAGTTACATTCGCACTGAGTCGAAGCGAGGGATTGATTTATTAAATTCTGATCAATTTGTGGGTCTCCGACAAGTATTAGATTCTGAGATGAAACGTCTTTCTCATACTGGCCTTGGATGTAACACCAAAAAGGCCCAAGCAATTTCTTTGGAGGATGAAAGCAAGCTGTGGTCATCGAAAGCGCTGGGCGACTATAATCCCAAAGTACTCGTGCGTACACTGCACTATTTGAATGGCAAAAATTTCGGATTACGAGGTGGACAGGAACATCGACGACTGCGATATAAATCACCTCAAATTACGCTCCACGAACCTGAAGGTGAAATTGCTTATTTGAAATATTCAGAGGACGTCTCTAAAACGTGTCAAGGTGGCCTAAAACATCGCAAATTAGTACCAAAGCAAGTGACCCATTTTGCTAACGCAGACTGCCCGGAGCGATGCCATGTAAGGATTTACAAGAAATATATGGAATTATCCCCCAAAGATAACAGAGACGATTCTTTTTACCTCCAGCCTTTGCAGAAATGGCGGGAAAACGTATGGTTTAGTCGACAGCCGATTGGTGTGAATACCCTGTCAAACTTCACCCGAGAAACGTGTGAAAAGGCTGGCCTGAAAGGATTCTACACCAACCACTCTCTGCGGGCAACTACTGCGACGCGTCTCTTTCGGAGAGGTGTCGATGAGCAGCTAATTATGACCAAAACAGGGCATCGTTCAGTCGAAGGTAAATATCATCAATACCATACATAGACAGCAAAATTTAAGTGCGTGTAACTGTTTTGTATTAATCTAAAATTTCACAATAATTTAGATTAATTCTTAATTGTCTCTCAACTGCTGTAGGCCTAGACTCCAGGCAAATTCATTTTGCCACGAAGATCCCCACTGATGTCTTTTTAAGTATTATTTTATTTTATAGTACTAATGAGTTTATGCACAGATTTTACAACATACACTGTGGTTACAATCAATTGTGATGTTATTTTCATTTACTCATTTATTAGGGAAAGGGGCTCATATTTTACCAGTATATTATCCTTTAGTATTATTTCGTTTCTTTCGGATATGTTTCTAGGCGTTCGTTCATATAAACGGCCGTCTGAACAACAGGAACAACACATCAGCAGAATCCTTGACGGGAGTGATGATGGTCCGACGCCGCCGAAAATACGCACTCAGACAGACGTCAGTGATGAAAGTGTAACACAAACAGATTCTTCTTTGAGTAGACTTATCGATTTAACAAATCAGCCGGTTGTATTTCAGAATTGCAATTTCCAATTTCATTAAAATATAAATTAAATGCCTGACGTTGTTTCCTTCTTGTTTTTCTGTTTTCAGTGACTATTCATGTAAAATTCGAGAAAAAAAGCGAGATATCGAGCTTTTTTTCGAGGATTTTACCGAGTCACCACGAGACACGCTATCATAAAGTGCGAGCAGCACTTTTTGATAGCGGGTCGAGTTAACAGCATTGTTTGTGTGAACTGAACCATGCGGTTGGTTGGACAGTAACAATGATATCAGTCCCTGCAATCCTTTTGTTTAGATATCAGCCCCGTGGTATGTATTAGGAAATAGCTTGTTCATAGCACATTGTACTTTCCCTGTATGTTGGTCACCATGAGAGTCAGAGAAATTGGTGTTATCAAACAATTCACTGGTACAAACAATACTGGAAATGTATATAGTCAAACACTTGATATACGGGGTGGGGAGGTGGGTGGGGGGTCTTGTCACGTTCAGCTATGATGCTCATTTGAACACGTTATAACACATTGGATTTTTTCAATTACAGTGAATTTTAATATTCCTTTTTTTTCAGAAGTAATATCAAAATAACTTCAGTCTCTCAAAGATGGGTCGCTCGTAGGTACATTCGCCCAGAAAGTATGCAACAACATTTATTAACTTGTGCGTTCAAGTTTTGCCAGTTGTTACTCGTTGGCAGTAAATCCAAAACTTCGAGCTCTAGAAATCAGCTGTCTCTGGCTTTGAACACCCATCATTTCCCGCCACCCCCTGTCTTTATTAACATCCGTAATAACCCGTAGCTCTCCAGATTTTACTAGTACACTCAGTGTTATCAACTGTGGCCTATGTTCTAGGGATGACTATACTTACCACACTCATATTGACAGTTGTTCCGGTATTTGAACAAGAACCTTCGCAGGACATTGTGGGAGTCTCCGATCCTTTGTCCAGACACTTGGGTTCACTGGTTGCTGGGGTGATTTGATCGAGGGACTTCTGCAACTGGCTGTCGGATGTTTCGTATTTCTCGTAAGTGCACACGTGACACTGGGTAGTCGGGGCTGTAAAAAGACAACCAAGGTTTCCGGTTTTAAATGGAAATCGCATTCAAATCGTTAGCTTTTAAATTTATAATAAGTCAATCAATTCAAGCTCTGCTGGCTTGACGACAATTTGTTCAGATAATCTAAATATGTTGAAATAAACGCGACCACGCTAGTGATTTTACCACCAACTGGAAAAAAAGGGACACCAACTCCAGTGTTGTGCTTGACATGCTCTACAAAATGCAGTAAACAAAAGTTCTCAATATTATTGTTGAAAAATACAATTTAAAACAAAATCATGCGGAAAAGTAAAAGTTAAAATCCTTATTTGTGAAGTATTTTTCATGGCCAAAAGTAGGTCAAAGGTCAATATCACGATCACAGTAAGATTGCAAGTATACAACGTCCTTTCAAGTTCAATAGTAATTTTGGGCATATCTCTTCTAGTTTAAGATGTACATGTATAAGGGATAGAAAAGTTGCAAAGTTCAGTTCATGGTGAAAAGTCGGTCAAAGGTCAATTTCGAGGTCACAGATTTTCAGTATACTACGTCCTATTCAAGTTCAATAGTAACCATGGGCGTATCCCTGCAAGTTTTGGGAATATAAGGGATAGAAAATTTGCAAAGATCATTTTATAGTGAAAGGTAGGCCAAAGGTCAATTTCAAGGTCACAGTTATATTGCCAGTATATGACTTGCTATTCAAGTTTAAAAGTAACTTTGGGCCTATCTCTGCCAGTTTTGGAGATATAAGGGATAGATAGCTGAAAACGTGCAGTTCACGATGAAAAGCGCACACGCTGCTGGTACTAATTATTCTAGCGCCCGGAGCCAAAGCCGGTAAGACGTCACATGTAATACTTGTGACGTCTTTTTAAAAATATTTTAAAATTCACACGCGCACATAAACTTCAATACCCATTTTCCATTCGTTTAACTTTGGCAATTATAGCAAGTGCATTCAAAAGCACACTAATGGTGAGGTTGTCGACGTTACCTTTGGGAAGTGCAGGTAGAGACGAAACATCCTGTGTACAGCTGTCGCTATTGCAAAAACACATCTTCCCAGAGACCTCCTGCCCCATGGTCAGACCGCCTCCCAGAACAGCCTGAAGATTCTGAGCGTCGTTCGAACTTATAGTTTTGCATCCTTCATTCACGCTCTTTGAGGGATTGCAACTTCGAATCACAACACCAATGCTCATGGAGTAGGAGTATTGCTGCAACCAAGACCAATGCTTATGCGCAGCGAACAAATAGAACTATCACAAATTCAAGAATTTGGTATTCGTTTAACTTACACATGGAATGCAAGAAAGGCTTTGCCCCTACGACATATACTAACCAACAAAACACTTACTATCTAAAAACTCACATCTCAAGGTATATCCAAGGTATTTCTGGTTAAAAACTTACCTCTATCTTGGTCGTTGTGTTGACTTCCGCAAACTCACAGGAACCGTCGCAGCTAATTGTCTTTGTGACAGAGGTGGGGTTCTTGGCGCACTCAGCGTCCATCGTACTTGCATACATGTTTTGGATAAGGCTCTGTACATCCGCACCACCACCACCTGTAGCGGTAATATACATACACTGTGTGCACTCCAGTGCCTCCCCTGTAAATAATAATAATAATAATAATAATAATAATAACAAAACTTTGAGAAGTTATGGTTTCTGTCACACACTCTTTGCATGGAATAGCTCCAGTATGTTATGAATTACTCTATCTAAAATGCTGAAATAGTTTGATGACTGGAAATAATTTTTAAAGTTCTCTGTGATAATTGCCGCAAATCTCTACTGTAGCTGGCTGTAGCATTGACCAATAAACAATTAATGCTCAAGTTGCAAAAGTGGACTGACACTCCTTGTGATCATCTAAGCCCAAATAAAGGTATGTCGACGTTTCCCTGTGAAATGTACAAGTTGTGGCGGTCTAAACGCTACGGGAACAGGCATATTGAAAACTAAACTATATACCTAAATATCTAAAACATCAAATCCAAGTGCATGGGTGAAATAAGAAATGATTCGTGTGAGGGAGAAACATACATTTTCTCTCGAGAAAAAAAAATCTATTTGGCTGAAAAATGTTGGGTAGGATACCTTAAGTACTGAATACAATTAAGGCCCTTAGGTAGCGTCCAAAAACATTTACCATTTACAGGTTTTGGCCTCGGTCATATAGCGACTAGCTTTAAACTATGATACTTTCACTTCTAAATAACAAAGCTATCTTAGCCTGAAGACAGGCAACATTAAATCAAATAAAATGGCCTGGACGACACTATATGGTACTATATGGGATGTGCACTGTATATGCAAAAAAACAACAGGGCTGCGCGCTGACTAATCTCAAAAACCTGCTTGAATGCAACTTATTGGCGCTGAAACTCTCGTCTTACCCAACTCGATCCCTCCCAACAGAAACATCAGAACAGTAATCGCCAGCATCATTGAACCAATTGGTGCAGTGTAGTTTGAGTGACGGTCAATATTCCGATTATAACGGAGACTCGGCAAACTGATGAACTGGTACTCCACTTAGCGTCTGCGCAGTTTAAGCCCGCTTCCACTTAGAGGGGTGCAAGCTATGCCGATACTTACCAGAATCAGCAAATGCAATAAATTCTACACTCAGAATATGGCTGCTGTTTAGAAATTCTCAACCATTTTAGTTAGATTTGAACAAAAATATACGTGTGCAGAAATACATGTTTGACTTGTTAATTTGCATGACAGGACAACACCCCTCCTTAAAATGCACCAAACGGCGTGCCTCCTAAATCAATAACTAACAATACGAGTAAAAACGTGAAAAGAAAGTATATTGATTTAACACGTAAATACAAATCAACCCACGTTCAAGTCGTTAAAGGTCTACTGAAAAANTATACAAATAATGGCCATTATGTACATACTGCCTTCATGGATTACAGTTTGGTATAAAAACAATGCTGAAAATACCTTCATGGATATGTACCAAAAAATGTTATGCTGTATAAATTTCCTTTTCTTCAGAACAGGTAAAACTTTATCAGGTGACATCAACCTCTTACAGCCTCTAAGCTCTTGACCTTAGAATAGTACTTAGTTTCAGTTGCGTAGTTTAAGAGTATCTCACCACCACCATGAAAGCATCAACAAGAAATACACTGAGACCAGAAGGCACTGTAAACCCCTCTGTCACACTTATTTGGAATCGGTAGTAACCAAGCAGAATGAGCCGTAATGAAGAATTTTCAAAATTCGAGCCACATTCGTTGGGTAATATCAAATTGACCCTAATTCCTGTAAAAATACCTCAGAATGCGCTTCGAACCCACCTGGAATGATTCGTGCAAATTTGGGTTGTATTGTATTACACACGCTGGAAAATAGAAGTGTCAGCCCTACTGAACCAATACTATGGGGGAGATAAATGACTGTAGAATGATGTGATCCTGGTATCATTTTATTAACATTAAATTTCACAGAAAATCACAAAATGAGAACAAAATATACATTCTACCAAAATATGAAGTTTCAAGTCCAAAATTAGTACTTAGTGGCAAAGCCACGTGACCTAATAATAGGTGTGGTGAGTCTACGAGGCAAGGATTCATATAATTGTCTGTTGCGTTCAGGGCTTATGCTGGCCCAAGCATGAAACACTGAATATAACAGAGTTTCTCTACTGGTTAGACGGGCATTTGTCAAAAGTTTTGACATATCATTCCACACATTTTCTATTATGTTTGCATCCGGACTGTGGGCAGGCCACATCACCCTGCGAATATCCTGTTGGTCAAACCAATCATCAACTGCTCTGGGCCTGTGACAAGAAGCATTGTCATCCAGGTGAACAAATTGATAATTCCTGTCGCCAAACATGTTAGTAATACATGGTAGCAAGCCTGACTCCAAAACATCGATATATTTCTAGTGATTCATGTTTCCATCAACCACAAACAATTCGCCCACGCTATAGATGCTGATGCAGCCCCACACCATGATGAATATGCTGCTCCGGATTCGAAAATTCAGTGCATGTGGTTCAAATGCTTAAACTGCAGTTCGCCAGCATCGTACCCGTCTGTCATCAGAGATCAGACCAAAGCGACACCCATCAGAAAAAAATATGTAGGGCCAATTGTCATGAACTGTCCAGTTGCAGATCCTGTTGGAGATATTGGAGGAAGACAGGAATAACATTTGCTGTACATGTACAAGACCAACGATACAATGCCATGGTATAGCGGTTTTATACTCATTATAATTAGACCAGGCATTATAACTACCCAAGATCTGCCTACTTTTATTACTCTGATTTATGGAGTGACACTTCTATTGTCCAGTATGTGTAGCTCTCAAATGCACTGCGAATGTAGTTGGAACACATTAGGAATATCGTTAATGTTGTCTAAATATAGTGAGAATATTTAGAATGCACTTCGAATGCCATACGAGTGGGGTTTCATTGCAGGCTGAATTCCGGCCTGCAATCAAGATGAATTTGAGTTGCATTCTTGCTCATTGGAGGCACAATGTGGAACATTCTGACAAGATTTGAAGCACTTTGCCATTTCGGTTCTCCCTCGAATGCGATCAAAATGTTTAGAATGCTGTTGAAATACCGCAAGAATCTTAAGAATGCTCATAGTGCAGTTATAATACAGTTGAATGCCATTAGATATTTTTCCACTTGGAATGCACTTCGAAAGTTTTGAGCATGAGCAAAACATTTGAACAGGATGCAAGAAATGACCCAAACATTTAGAATGAGCTTAGAATTTTTAGATACTTCAAATATCCAGAAATAAACAAGATTTTTTTCATTCCGACTACATTCTAGCTCATTCCGCCTCTAGTGTGACTACCTGTTATGAATGAAGACAATAAGGATATACTGTCACCGTTCACCCAAAAACCCTTATTTACTATTTGCGCTCATTAATCATGAAATCATTTGGTTAGACATATAACAAGCCATCTTTGAACTGATATTTAAAGATTTACGTGAGAAATATGTGATTTGAGGGCGCGTTTTGTGGCCATTTTGAAAAAGCACTTGACACCAATATCAGATGTTATTTAAAATGAAAAAACTTATTAGATTTGCATTCAGCAGCCAAAATGGCCTCAGAACCCAATTGTCTGACATCAAATTTTCCAAAAAAGCTTTCATTTTCCCATCCCTACCAATATTCCTTTCTTAAAATTAGAATTATAACTAGCTAAATCATAGTTCTAAACCGCACCAAAGAAGGGCACTGTTCATTCTCCAAATTGCCAAAAATAAATTCAGGGGGGTGGTGGTCGGCTTCGCAAACGAGGCCTGTCGTTCCGGCCCCCCTTCAAATAATCCTGGATCGCCCCTGTACTTATATTTAATCTATTGTAGCAATGTATAAACATTCAAACATACCACCTGGTTCGATCAAACGCCGCTTAATTGCTGATAATGTAATCAGTTTAATTGTCTGACACGCCTCCTTGATGCTAGGGGATAATTCACTTTCTTGTGCGCACGGCTTAATACTTCCTAGCAGCTCGAGGTGTGTCTGGCATTTAAGGCAGTTACAGTGATTGCAAATCTCCTGCAGAGTTGGATCGATCCAGCTAGAACGATAAGCTTAGAACTTACGAGCACCGCCGACTGCACAAGATAGTGTAGCCATCATCAAAACAACACAAAAAAGCATGGGACTAGTTATCTTCATCTTCAGACGATAGTTCTACGGCTGATGAATTAATTTCTGGCAAATTGCAGATCTGCTGATGGTCAGATCGCGTCTGTTGGTCTGATTAAACGCTGGGCAGACTACACCTTTCAAAGAGAATTTTTAGTGAATTATCCAATCATATTCTTTGGCAGAAAACTCCCTATTTGTCCAAAAAACGATGTACACATACGTTTTGGGGCGTCATTGATTTTCATTAGTTACACTGATAGACGCACTTTCCTACTTTCCATAAGGCCAAAACTAGGTATATGTAAAACATTTCATATCATCTAACTGGCGACAGTTGCTTTAACAGACGAAAGTTGCTACTGAATTTGATTGGGCAATCTTGCAACAAGCATAATCTGCATAAACACCATCAGAGAAGTGGGATGGAGCTAGAGTGTCAAGTATCTCATGGTGGTCGAAATATCGAAAGTCGTTTAATAATCCATCAGTATCAATCGGTCAATTAGTAACAAAGTTTTCGGTTTCATTATATTGTCCAACAAAATCAAATTGCCTCCCAGGGTCCCTGTCGTGAATATTCCCTTCGGAACTGCTCTCTCTATACAGAAAGTAACATTATTCGTATGCAGGTAATGATGTAGAAACTCCTGTTGATCTTTCCACTTTTGCTACACTCTGTCATATTATAATTCAGAATTTGAAGTAAACGTCATGGCATTTAGTGAAGGGAATGATGAGATACAGTGTTGGGATATGCCGAATATTTCTGATATCCTTTCAAGCCACGGCGATCACCAAATTATGAGAACTGTCCCAAGTCGGCAGTGCTCAGCTTTGAGCAACTCACATGAAACCATAATCTCTCTGTCATGCAGATGAAAAATTCCTCAAACCTTACCCAGCAAGAGTGATGTGAGACCGGTGCTACTTTTCAGCGATTGTCACTGATAGCAAGACCTTTGAGAGTTATGTTAACAGTTAGCATTCTAGTGTCAAGATCACCTGTTCACCTCTTTGCATATACTGGGTTGGAAAAATCGTCAGCATTTCTGAAGCATATCTCACAGAAATATCACCCTGCGGATGAGATTGGCACTGCAACGCTATTCTTCTCCCCCCCCCTCCCCCCCCTCCCAGAACAAGGGAAACTGAGGTGGCTGAGACTAATACGCAGATCAGATAATTGATAGCTTGGATAGCTCAAAGGCAAGTGTTCCAGACTCTGTGACGATTACAATGCTCAAAATCAGCAGAGATATTATTGCGAAACCATTTCGTGTTCTATATTGGAATACATGTTACAGAGCAGTACCTTTCCGGATATATGGAAAACGGCTTACATCTCCCCGATCTATAAAATAGGTAATAAAAGCTGCATCGAAAATTATAAGCATGTTTCACTACTAAGTGAGATATCAATGACTTTAGAAAAAATAATATATAAAAAAAATATACTGTTTAATAGACAATCTGGATTTCTCAAAGGTTTTAGCATCAGCTACTGACAATTCAAATTTTGATAAGAAGTAGCCTTAGAAAAAAGGATGGGACATTAGAGGAATGTTTCTCGATTTATTTTTTCGGAAGCCTTCCACAGAGTCAAGCATAAACTGTTATGTTGTTGTCAGCATATGGGTTGAAGGTAATTATTTTCACTTTACCGTCATACCTGCAGAACAGAAAGGTGAGGGTATCTGTTAATGGCACATTAACCGAATCAACTGAAGAAGCGTCCCTTAAGGTAGCATCCTCGGTCCGCTGCTCTTTCCTCTTTATATTAATGACCTACCTGACAACCTCTCTCCTGATTGCTTTCTGCATGGCGATGACACATCGATTTTTTACACTCTTCTCTTCCTTCTGATAATAGACGCTAGTTAATCTACAATAAGTCTGTGATGTTAACTCCAAGCTTCAGTCCCAAACCTGTAAGTTTGAAGTCAATATCACACGCAAACAATCCACACCAAAAGCTCGTCCCAAAGTGGAAGCGGTGCTCTGTCACTAAACTAGGTTCGAAAGATATTATAAGTTCACCCTCATTTTTCTTGTATTGTCAGTGATTAGCATAGCTGGCTGGGTAGACAGGAATACTAGGACATATAGGTAATTTTTGTGGTAGTTCGATTTTACTTGATAATTAATTTCCACACTAACTGCATTTTACCCATATCACATAACCTGACGAGCATAGAAGAAGAAGAATGTATTCTGTCTGCAGTAAATACTAGCATTCTTTTTTTTTTTTTACAGTGGCTGCCTATCACGAGTTCAAGGGCGGATCCAGGATTATTTCAATTTTTGTTTTCCATACCTGTTCGTTTTCTATACCTGCTCGTCCCCCCCACCCTTCAAATAATCCTGGATCTGCCCCTGCAAAAGTCGTGTCGTCTGCAGGGCATCTCTGAAGCGCGTCTACTATCTATCCTTAACTTGTGAAATGATTGTATAAATACAAATAATTTTGAAACTTTCTGAAAACTTTGATAAGACTTTTATATCACCATCAAGATCAAATAACTTTGAAACTTTCTGAAAACTTTTATAAGACTTTTATATCACCATCAAGATCATCAAGGCCATCACGATCATCACCTTTACAAATCTCTGATATGAACATCACTTCAAGCCAGCCACATATTACTATATAATGGTGGGCTTAATTTGCATATAAGAGAAAATGGATTTTCTCTTATTTTGGCTTGCCTCTTATTTTTTCATTAATTTCAAAATCTAATGTTCCGTTTTGCTCACAAATCGAGACACTTGAACCACGCACTGTTTATAAATTATGAAATTAGAAATAACTTTTACAGTTTAGTTTATTTCACTGTTACATATGCATCCACCTGGGTGGATGAAAATGACAATATAATTTTAGTGAATATGCTAATAAACAATCACAATGAATAAGACTATTTACTAACAAAAAAAAATCTCGAGTCTCTTTTACTACTACTCAATTGCCGATAAGTGCAGCAGTCTTCAAGATCCCTCCTAGCAAAAGCGGAGTAGAGAAACTGAGCTAGTGCAATAAGGATTTCTTCTTCTTGAGATTTCATAATGATAGTAAATTTTTCATCAGTTGTTTTGAGGCCAAAGTGTGTATAGTGTTTTGCAAATACCTTTTTTTATATATATAATATTGTTCGCAGGTCGTTGTATAGGGGCACGTTGATTATATCACAGACGTGTAATATGTTTTCACTCTAAAGCCATAATACCCGACAACATACATGTAGAAGCTTGTGTATTAAAGTAGGTCAATTGTCTGTATAAAATTGTCATACGATTATTGATTTTTTAGTATGGACCATTCTAGGGGGAGACAAAAGTGGGAGATGTATCAAGATGCCAGCAAAAACCTTTGGTTGTCCATGGGGTCACTTAAAGGCAGATTTTATTGCAAACCTTTATGGAAAAGAGTAATATTAGGCCACATTTCCAGCTTCCTCGTGTAGAACTTTAAAGACGCCAAGGTCCCTCTCTATTCCATCTGACTCTCCCTAAAATAATTCAGACCACGTTAACTGTTCAGCTCCCGGGAAGCGCGGAGTATATCCAGCGCTGATGCTCTGCAGATGACACAGTGCATTCACAAGAGGGGGTAAAGGTTTTTTAAGGGAAATTTTGTACTGAATAACATCTGACGAATTATGTAATAAATTAAAGAAATCGACGTGTTTCAATTGATTTTTACTAAGTAAAATGAAAGATACGGATATTTCTTCTCAAAATTGGCAGAATGAAAAAAATATGCAAAACGACATACCTATCTCCCATAAGAACCGTTACATGGCCTGTCATATCCGTGAACGTTTGACCTACTTTCAAATAGCTTTCACACTCATAAACAGGTGAGTGGGTTGTTTGTATGTGTGTGTGTGTGGGGGGGGGGAGTTTCTGATGTGATTATATTACAAAAAGCCTTGATATTTCTATTTTGATTATACTGTAACATAACATTGGGTTCATGAATATTACACACGGAGTCAATGGTTTTATACATGTTATTACTTATATTTTAAACAATAAAAACGTTTTATTCTAAGTGATGGACGATGGATTCATAGCGTTGGCAACAGGAAAGAGTAGATTGGTTTAGTAGTATGGTTATGTTTTAGCACGGAATTGCATATTAAATCTCATGGCCCTCTTTCACTGGTAGCTTACTTCTCAAACTACCAGTAGTGCCTAAACTAGGTCAAGTCGGTTTCTTGCCGTCACAGGAATTATCAATGTATCGTTTCTCAATCACATTTGAGCATTATTCATACAAGTTTGTTTAAATATACACAAATCTTAAAACTGGTTTGGTTTTGACTGGCTTTATTTACCTTCTTCAGCTTTTAATGCACATTTTAGGAGAGCATATGAAACAACTATTCCCTTATGCTAAGATAAAAAGAAAAGAAAAAAAGGCAAAAACTCATTTTATGTTGGATTCGCCTCGAAGAGCATGAAAACCTCCAACCTCAACCTGTCCTTCAACCCCTTTTAATTTAACAACAGCAGAGAGACTGAGGAGGGAGCTTGAGGAGAGGCTGGTTTTCTTTCAACAACAAGAAATATTCAGGCAGAATAGAGTAATAATATGGAAGGATGCCGAGATAGAAAGATTGAAGGGTGCTCCTGATGCGAATTTAAAAACGGCCATGGTGAAATTGAGTGAATGAAAAGACAATGGCCTAATAACATGCACTTTTACAGAATTGAGGGCCACAGTTGAGGAGAAGGCGACACAGCTCAGCAGCATGCTACTGTCTTTAATGCGAAAAGGATGCACAGACTGTGAAAAATCTGAACTGGTGTCCACTCTGGTCCTTCAAAGTATTCTGCAGAAAGTCAGAAAGTCAGAAAGTTAGGGCATCACAGTTAATGGTTGGCCTGCATATGATGGATTGTTCTACTAACTCACAGGTAAACCTGATGTAACACGTTTGTAGATTTTTCTTTAAAATATTTTTAATTACCCTGTATATGTACTTGTATTTCATAAACACATTGTTCAGGTTATTTGAGCCTTATGTTAATTAAATACATGTCCCTCTAGAGATGATTCAGATTAACAGGTATTTCTTTCATTTATTCATTTTTTTATTTTATTAGTGCTGCGTTTACTTAGTAGGTCTGATAGCTTTAATTATTTTGCTTTGCTACACATACCAATCATTCTTACGTTTTTTGATATCCAGAACCAGATGATGAACTTGACAACACGCTTGCTGTAGATTCTAGGAAAACAGATGCCCCCCTCCCCCCCCCCCTCCCGCTTTTCCTCTTTTATGGTTGCATATGTTTCTGGATATTGTTAAATTGCAAGATGAATTAAATTTGTTTATTTATTATAGGGCAAGAGAAAGGATCTTACAGTTGCTGATTTTTTGGTAACAACAGAAGAGTATGCAACACTGAAATGGTGAATATATCAAGGTTATTATGCTGAAGTACTTTGCTGCATTTTCCATCATTAATATTTACTTTTTGCAGATGTGAGTGGAATCCATCTGAAGACAAAGTGAATGAACTGACTTCTGAACTGGTACACGAAGTACTGTATGGGTGGGTAAGACATATCTGTGAATATATGTGGAATATGTCGCCCTGGTAGAGGGTACTGTTACATATCAATAACCACTGTTTCCTATCATTGAAAGATTTCTCAGAGACCAGACTTCCTAGAGAATTCTCACTTTTTTCAATATTTTCTATGTGTTTCTATTGTAAATACATGTCAGAAGCTAGTCTCCTGTTCAGAGTTACTAAAGCCTCGGTCACAACTGGCCGTACGGGCTCTTACCCGCTGTTTGCATCCAAATTTTGCGCAGAATCTCACGTCCCATGCAAGTCCTTCTTACGAAATTTCGAGTTCGCAGACAGCCCGTAAGCACGCACAGAGGATGTTGGACATGCCCAAAAGATTCTGTGAATAATCAAAGAACAGCCAGAGCGCAAGTGTAACTTGCTCCCCTCGTAAGGAGTTCGTAAGTGAGTCGTGTGTGGTCCAAGACGCACATTGCAAGCAATAAAGAAGCAAGTGCCCTTTGCGTGTTCAGTACGGCGCGCGCCCTCACAGCTAAGGAACAAAGTCGAAAGCACACCAAGAATGCGTTGGAGGTGCATCACCTCCTGGAGTGTAAAATTCGTGCTAGCGACGCACGCGCAGGTCTCGACAATGAACGTCGATTGCACAATGTGCACAACAATTTTTTAAAATTTTCAGATTTTGCTCAATTCAGCTTCTAATATGCCTCCAAAAAGCAAGAGAAAGAAGCTTAGAGAGCAGCAAAGAAGGGAGGAGGACGAAGAAATAAGTGGAAAAGAGGAGGCAAAACTGATGTACGCCATTAGTACATCATCACTAGCATGTAAGGCAAGTGTGAAGCAAAAGTGACGCATAAGGGAACTACTTTCACTGTGCGTTGCATTTTCTTCGTTAGTGGTGAGTGCGTGCCACGTACACAGGTACATGTAGCAGTACAAACTCTAGAAATGAGTACAATTTCCATGACCATATAGCGCCTTGCAATTAGCACCCCTGCTTGACATTTCAAGAAAGGACACATCTCACGTGGCCCCTGCGACTCGCAAGGCAGACTTGTGCCTTTCTTATTGATACCTTTCCTCTCAGGCAATTTTCAACCTATATCTTAAATATTTTGCAGACAGTTTGACCTCGATGTCACAACTGATGTATACAATTGTAAAATTTTTCTCATAATTTTTTTTTTTTTAAGGAGAAAATTTTTACTTTCTTTGTAAAGATGGTAATCAGCAAATTGGATGTATATTGGATGTAGAATTAGTCAAAGATATTTTAAATGAATATTATTCATCTACAGCCGGGGGTCACAGCGGCATCAGCGCCACCTTGACAAAGATTCGGGCCCATTTTTTGTGGAACTGGAGGAAGGAAGATGTCATGGAATATGTGGGTTTACTCAGCGAGTGTTTATGGGTTATTTAAATTGTGACCCTTTGCTTAAATTAAAGCCAATCCATTAGTGCCGTATATATTGCAGTTAGTGTATTAATTTGTTTGTAACCAAGAACAATTTTGTTAATAAATGAACACTGTACTTTTTATGATTTTCTTATTCTTTCTTTTTTCCATAACATTATCAATATACCACAAATGGTTGTTTAAGCATGAATTGCTCAAATGTTATACAGTCATGTGTATAAAATGACAGACACAGGTCTGTGGCAAATGCCAGAAACAGACTCAGATCAAGACGCGGAGCCCAGAATTGAAGCCCATCACTGTGACAAAAGCTATGGAATTGGTTGGAATAGATTTGATAGGTATATATACAGTCTAAGCTTTGTTAAAATTATCTGTTACGTGGTTCTGAAAATGTACACTAAAAAGAAATCTTGCCAGACACTATGGCTGTGAATGCATGTAAGCATATTTCATCCATTTGTTTCAAACGCTAAGATACAACCAATTTTTGAACCTTGCTGATATGTACTTTTATGATAATGATGTCTTTTCCTAGCTTGCTTGCTTATAATGTTACTCAACCAATGGGTTTATCAGGAACTGCACTACTTTGACTTACTTTCAACCCTTCTGCTGAGTATTGTTCAATTTGCAAATCAGCCTGTTACATCATGAATACTGATATTACTAGATGTCTTATTTGTTGCACAGCTGAGGGCTGCTTTTTTGTTTGTTGGCGACAACAAACCTGTAGTTATAAGTATAGATGAGGAATAGACATACTGCAGTTTTTTTCACCATAGACGTCTTATATTTAAGGTGGAGTGCCCCAAAACGCTTGCTGTCGGATCAGGGACGAGAGTTTGTTGCAGCCATCAATATGGAGATATGCAAGGCCTTAACATCAGCCATTTAGTGACCAGTGCATATCACCCACAAACGAATGGATTGGATGAGAAGACAACCAAACTCTCAAAGCACGACTCAGCAAACTGGTAAATGACCACCAGAATAACTTGGACCAGGTTTTAGAAGATGTGGCATATAGCATAATTGCCTCAGTTTTCGGCCTTACAAGCTTACGGTAGGCCTACCCTTACATCTGGTAAGGCCTCATAGAAGTATGTACAAAAATCTTAAGACGCTTTAGTACCTCGAAATATCCACGTTCTGACAATCTTTGTGGGTCCTCCGTTGTACCTTGTAGTATGTAAATCCAATTAAAAGTGTTTTCGTGTACCTTCAGGCACGAGGTTCATAAAGTTTTGCTCTTTTTATTTCAGCTTCCTACTGCACAGACACAACAGCACGCCATATTGTCGAACTCTCGCGGAAAGGGCGACCACCTTTTCAAGGTCGACCTCGAAAAGGCCTGTTACCAATGTAAACTTTTACCGACCTCTGGCGACAAGTGGTGAAGAATGGTGTTTGATCAATGTTCACATACTTGACAAGAAAGATGCAAGAATCTATTTCGGTTATTGCTGTTGATGAGGTGCATTGCGTAAGAAAATAATATATGAAGAGTCCGAATGTGCAGTATAAAATGATGAAGTACGACAACGATTATCATTAAAATACTTTGTTTTCTTTTAATATTGTTACAAATGATGTTGTTTATAGACTGGTATTAAAAATTAATCTCCCATACTCGCCATTATATAGATTTAAATTATATACATTTCATAATATGCTACTTCTGTTCGCTTGGCAGGGGATACGATTTCAAGCCGACGTACAAGGAACTCGGTGCTCTTAGAGTTTTGATCACACGCTCCATTTCTCTTATTAACACGTGCACTGATAGCGTCTTTGCAGATGTTTTAAAGTCTTTATTCATGGAGGATGCAGCTTTGGAAATTGTATCTTTACTACCAAACAGGTAATGTTTAATCTTATGGTAATATGTACAATTCCCTAATTTATCTAAAGATATAAAATAATGTAAAACTTTTTACTCTCTTTATCCCACTAAATATAAAAAGATAGTCCGTTTTTTTAAAACCAAGAATAAAAGTTGCAAGTATCATAGTTCCAGTCTTGGTTTTAATGGCGTTATCCATCTTCACTCCATTTCCTAAAAAAAGTAAAAGTCAAATGAATTAATTACCACATAAGTTTATAGGTTATTAACTATAACAGTGCCATGAAATATAACAAATTAATTAATTTACACTTTTTTCAGGCCAAATATTTTACTGCAATTATTCAAATGTAAAGAGCAAGGATTTGGGGACCTCGAAGACATAATAATCCCTGGACTGAAAGAAAAACATGTCAATTTTGAAAAACTATAATATACGTCAGGTCTATGAACATTGCTAGTATATTTTTTTGACTGTTTTAGAAAATCTTGACATAGATGCTTATAAAGACAAAGAAAAAAAATTAAAAAAATCGCATGTTAACAGTGTTTCATAGTTCCATCCCATCCATTGATTAAAGCACGATTATTAAATAATTTTTATTGCCATCATCTACTATCCGGATAATTATCAGCACCGTTGCGTTTGGGATGGGGGTTAACATTGGGGATGTCTCATATGTCATTCATTGGGGTTTTAGTAAAAACGCCTTATCACACTGGCAGGAGGTGGGGCGATGCACACGTGCTTCTGGGGAAAGGGGGAGGGCAACCATCTTTTTCACCCCCACCTCTTCAGTTCATCATAAAAATACAGATGAAAAAATTAAAAAATATGCAAAGACTGTATAGAAAATGAAGTTTGTTTTAGAGAAGCAATCCTGCGTGAAGTTTCCTTAAAAAAGAAAAGCACAAATGAGGAAATTGACGATCTACAGAAGAAAGGAAGCAATGAAGATAAAAAAGTGTTATTTATGTAATTGTTGTAACTTTTGTCAAAAAATTTGTACTTACCACTAAGAACTATAACATAGCTGCCTTTCTTATTGCAGACGATCGAAGTAGAGAAGTATTTTCTTTTTTCAATTTGAGTGGTTTTATAATCTTGTTCCATAAATAAATAGAGTCGTGTCGACGACCAGTAATGTTTTCCCACAGATTTTCTTCTTCATATTGGTGTATGAATTCCTGAAATTAGTGAACAGTATGAGCATTAGAAATAAAACATATTTTAACCTAACTTTTTGATATAGTTTACAATGTTGTTATAAGTTAAATACGTTTATCTCTATGTAAACAAAATTTGTGTGGTTAATTTTTTCCCTCGTATATACATGTAGCTTTCATTATATTTAATTATATAATTATTAGTAAACACCTCCATATCCGAGCCATATTTTTTTTCTAGTATAAGTCCTCCCTCTCCCTTCTGCTTCTTCTCTTTCGTCCAGCAAGCCGAACAACCCAGCTTGATCAATTTCACAAGCGCCAGACCCAATGATGACGCTACTTCTCTCCACGTGCCCCTGACTGATGTTCCCTCGTCCTTGTTTTAATGTTTCTGTTGTAATATAAATAACACAATAACATAAATCAGTATTCTTAAAGTAAAAATAAAGAAATGCTGTTAACATAACAGCAAACTATATTTTAATGCAAAAATATCATAATCATTAATGAAATTATAAAAAATTTACCTTTAAACGACCCATTTAAGAATTCATGTATAAGATCTAATTCAATATTGCCGTATCCAACTATGTTTCCGCATCTGTTCAGTCGTTCAGGCAGCCATCCATGTTGCCCTGTGGAATACAGAAAAAAAATCCTGTTGATTAGTCTGGTGCATTTTTTGCATGTGTGATTATTTGTACAATGGCTTATCAAGCACATTAATCTGTATTAATTCTTAAAATAAATAAAATATTTTTTTAAAAATTTAAATAGAAAGTACCTGGTAGTAACCTAGGACTTAATATCATGTACTTGAAATGATGTTTATGGAAGAGGCGAGGCACATCTAGGCGCTAATATCTAATTATTTCATCTCCGTCCCCCTCTCGAATTGCGTCCTTGTTACATAGAAAATTAATTCCACACCAGGTAAGACCTGAGGAGTCCTCCCGAACATGATCTTTTTACAGCACTCTTTACAATGCCATGTTCCTTCTGAATAAGAACGTATACACTTAAAGGTCATATAAAATATTTTACAAACGTTATCAAAATCCATTTTCAATGTTAAGAACATCCACTATAATTTAAGGCTTGAAAACGCGTTGTTAAAGTTAAGTGTGGGAAACAAATGGCCTTCCTTAAGGAAAATCCAAATTTGCCCAAATGCGCCAAGTTATCACAAAAAAATGTCAACTCTTTGTCATCTACGTTGAAAAATATGCAATCCATAAGCAAGGTTGATGGGTCAGCGGCACTTTCTGCTGCCCTGTCTCCGGTTAGCCAAAATGACACTAAAGGAAAATCTCCAGCTCTTGCTGATTTCTTTAAAAACGTACAGTCCAATGCGCCCAAATATCATACAGACCAAGGTGATTATTACGCTGCCAATGATAAAGCATTAGTTGACACTATCCAACAAGGAAAGCAGCTCAAGGTGGCAGAACTGTTTGCAATTTTGGTAAAGGTAACTGAAGTTCAAGACACACCTTTCTATTTAAGTTTTAGGCACAAAATGTGCACCACAGTGACATTTAGTTTTGAGCCATACCTGTAATTTTTTTCTTCTCTTAACACAATTAGCTTTTTATCTGGCAGCATTAGCATTTTGAGTTTTTACATAATTAAATTAATTTTATTTCATATGCTTCAGTCTGTTTAAAAGTTGTACCTAGTTTTCTGATAGTACATATATATAGATCAAATTCTAACATGTTTTTTTTTTTTTTGATGATTTTATATTTTTGGTGCACATTATTAAAGAGGGAATTTCTAGGTATATACTCTATTAGAAATCTGCATTAGTAGTGCGTGCAGTTGAAATGTTTTTTTTTTTTTTTTTTTTTGCATTCGTCAGGTCTGAATGATAATTGATTTCTCATTTGGGAACCCATTTATTGAAATTTAATTGAAGGAACCTTTTTGTGGAAGCCACAGCTATGGCTACATATATATGTGCTATATTTCTCCTGGGAATTTAGAGCACCTCCAAACAGTGAGAGAGTTAATTTCTGACCTCTCATTCCCATTTGTTTGAGTGAAGGAAAGTTAGTGCAATGTATTCATTTATCATTATTATTATTATTATTATTATTATTATTATTATTATTGTATGATCACAGTTTGCTTATGCACATGTATCAATATATTCTACATTTCTGTTGAATGCCACAATTTTTGGTTCAAAAGCACAATTTATTTTAAGACTTCCTATTATTTCAAAATTGTAAAGACAACTTTAACATAAATTATTAAAATTGTTTTAAAGGAATATATGTAATGAAGGTTAATTTTATTGAATGTGACATGCTTTAAGATTTAATTAAATTATAAAGTCATCAGTGAAATTATTATCATGGGTAATACAGACAAGTAGTGATCATACATATTTCTGAATAGAAAATGACTAAGGATTATTGACAATCTATGCTGTAGTATGCAAATGGTCTATATGAAGGGGCTCTTTCATAAAAGTACATTTTTTGTCAATAAACTACAGGTCCTCAGATCTCTTTATCTTCATCACAGCCCAGCGCAACAATTTCTCGGCAGACCCGCGAACTCCAAACGGAATCCCCGCATGTCTAGCCGCTTTCCAACAGGTCGGAACACATTCTGTTGCCAGGATTGAAGTGAATGAAATGTCGCCGCACTTGTGAAACCACCAACCGCCCCCATTTACAGCAGCACAGTTGCCTGTCAATTTGTTGTCATTTTTCTGGTCATGTGTTGAGAATTGCACGTTGACGTTCTTTTCCCAGGGGTCAACTGTGCTGTTTGTAGATAAGTTTCCAACACCATTTAGTTTCAGCTTTAAAGTGTATTTCTCGTCTTCGGTTCCAATGAGGAAGTTTGCATGGATATCCCAGAAATAAGAGTCAGTCAGCGCGTCTCTGACCTCTGTCTTTAAGGAGTAGTTTCCCTGGTTGGTGAGATGATGAAATGCCTCCAATCCCAGCCAGTGGTCGCCAGCAACGTCGCCGAACCCATTACGGTATTCTACCCAAGACCTAAGTTAAAAATAAAGAAGACAATCATTAATTCCATACTTTGAATAGGATTTTACATATTTCTCTTTATCCAAGACCTTCGTCAAAGACATTTCAGTCAGTAATTGTATTATTTAAAATATTACCCCTCTCTCAAAATTCATCCAGGATCTTTACACTTTGTCTTTGTTTTATGTAGTTATAAGCTGATACTATTTCACATTAAAAGACAAAGAAGAAAGGACATATAATTAAAACAACCGTTGCTTCTCTTTGATCGTCTACTGCTAATAAAACCAGGTTAAAGGCTTTAGTTATTCCGACTTACTATTGAGCAAGTTGTTGTTTGTTTGTTTAATACCTGTTAAAGTTTAACTCGGGCCCCGTTCTGCGCATTAGAACCGTCCACCCCTCCTCACAGGAAACACGAAGTTGTCTGTTCATGGAACTGATATAAATGTTATGTACGCCATCTATTCCATCTGAAAATATATTCAGGGAATTTTGATATTTGAGATAATTTTGTTTGTCACAAATGTGCAAGAAGTGTTAGCAATTAATTACCCTAAGTCAGGCCTGATAAACAAGGATTAATTTCATGGGAGGGAATAATTCAAAAGAGACGATTAGCAATACATTGTAAACATCTTTTTCAACTTTTCTATAATTAACATGTAACAAATGGTCTTACAGAACATACTCATAAATTAGTATGATTGTTTGTGAATGAAAGCACGACATGAGTTATTGTCTTGTCATGGCAAATTTTTGTTACATGTACCAGCATCTCAAAACAGAGCAACACCGACGGTTGTCAATAGGTGCATGCAAGTTGCTTGGTTAGGATACATTTTCTTGTTTTCTGACATAAAAAAATACGGAAATGTTAGAACTTTGATGATGGGTTTTCTGGTTTTAGGTTGAAAAAATATAGTATCACAATAATGGTAAATAAAGCATCAGTTAGATCAAAATATAAGGTAATTAACTTAATTTTCTGTATCTTTAGCCAGCACATCAAAATATATTTCCCTTGCTAAAATGAAAAATGTGAAAATCACAAGAATATGTAAACGAATACTAAGACCCATCTTTCCAAAATGATAATATTAAATGTATAAGTAGTGGTGTGAGATTTACACGTTTTTATACATCAATTATAAACAAAACTTACTGTAATCAGCGCAGTCACGTGGAACCTAAAATAAAACATAAACATTATGAAGACAGGCACTATTTGCGGTTTCTTTCTGAAGGTCATGTGGGAGAAACGGCACGGCGACCTTAAGCAATGTAGGCATATTCGGCGTAGCTCGTAGTCCTTTACGATGTCAAAAAAAATTATATAGAAAATCCTACACGATTTCATCGCACGGCGCCCGTGGCAAATGTAATCTAGGCTTAAGTCTATCACGCCTTAGACTGTGATTGGATCGTGTTTATAGATCAGTGACCCTCTAATAATGATCAAATGTCATATCTGTCATGTAACGGTTAACCCACTCATGATATCTGACTAACGATTTTTTAATTGAGGCCTGGACAAAAACCACACACTAGTATATAATTACCTTCATGTAGTGGTGACTTGCTTCATCATCAAGAAGGCTCAACTTGGCTGGGGTGAAATCTGCGGCTGAATTCAGTTCACACACGGCGTTTTCAGATCTTATGTTGAAAGACATACAGTGTGTGTTTTTCTGGCATTCCATAGCACATTGTATTTTACTTATTCCATTTCGTTGTTCTTTGGTTTTGAAAGCCTTATTTGGTAAATATTTTCCAGGTATTTTGTGGAAATAATCAACGACGGTGACACCTTTTGTTGCCTCTAAATCATGCCAAGCAATAACCATAATACAGATTACTAAACAAATCAAAAGTCTCACACGCGATACTGCCATGACGAGGCACACACGAAAAATGACAAGACGTGGAAAAACATCTTAAAATATACAAGTCTCACTTTATAAATTATGTATTAGAAAGAGTTAAAATTTATAATGATTGATAATTTTATGTGAGTTGCAAATTTGTCATTTTTTAATTACGTAAAGTATTACATGGATGGTAAATGGCTGTAAAAGGATGACTCGAGGATGGTGAATGTATGGTTGACGATATATATGTCAATTTAAAACTACATGGCAAATTAACCAAATAAGCAGAGAAACACCTGAAATCACTGACAAAATGAAATATTACTTTGTATTACTCAGCACATTAGATGATTAAATAACATCTTCTTTGAGTGATTTATATATAATGTTAAATTTGAAGCTTAAAAAGAATCCAATTGTCATCTTACAACTTTTTATTACCTTGACTATGTTTAGGGCCATTTATATTTATTTTGGCAGTAGATATGATAAAGTAAAATACCCACATTCTTGGGATACGAACACGCGTACGAAAGTTGCCTGTTGGACATGAAACCGAACGTATTTCACTGTTCAAGTAAATCAATGATCTATTGTTGCTTTAATCAGACGCATTAGCCAGTATCGGCAACCGTAACGAACGCATTCACATCATGGTCTTCTAAATCAATGTCAGTGGCGTAAGACTCGGTTGGATTAATTGCTTTCCACTTATAGCCTATTAGTCTAACCATTTTTTTTTACATATATTGTTTCAGGCATGGTTGCATTTCCACTCACCTGGACCGGACATTTTGATCAATTTACGTCTCCAAGTGACAGTCAGATAGATATAACCTAGTGTGCGCTTTTAANTAATCAGCGCAGTCAGGTGGAACCTAAAATAAAACATAAACATTATGAAGACAGGCACTATTTGCGGTTTCTTTCTGAAGGTCATGTGGGAGAAACGGCACGGCGACCTTATGCAATGTAGACATATTCGGCGTAGCTCGTAGTCCTTTACGCTGTCAAAAAAATTGTATAGAAAATCCTACACGATTTCATCGCACGGCACCCATGGCAAATGTAATCTAGGCCTAAGTCTATCGAGAGAGTGATATCATGCCGTAGACTATGATTAGATCGTATTCATAGATCAATGGCCCTCTTATCCAAAGTAATATCTGTCATGTAACGGTTGGCCCACTCATGATATCTAACTAACGATTTTTTAATTGAGGCCTAGACAAAAACCACACACTAGTATATAATTACCTTCATGTAGTGGTGGCTTGCTTCATCATCAAGAAGGTTCAACTTGGCTGGGGTGAAATCTGCCGCAGAATTCAGTTCACACACGGCGTTTTCAGATCTTATGTTGAAAGACATACAGTGTGTGTTTTTCTGGCATTCCATAGCACATTGTATTTTACTTATTCCATTTCGTTGTTCTTTGGTTTTGAAAGCCTTATTTGGTAAATATTTTCCAGGTATTTTGTGGAAATAATCAACGACGGTGGCACCTTTTCTTGCCTCTGAATCACGTAAAGCAATAACCATAATACAAATTACAAAACAAATCAGGGGCCTCACACGCGATACTGCCATGACGAGGCACACCCGAAAAATGACAAGACGTCGAAAAATATCTTAAAATATACAAGTCTCACTTTATTAATTATGTATTAGAAGGAGTTAAAATTTATAATGATTGATAATTTTATGTGAGTTGCACATTTGTCATTTTTTAATTACGTAAAGTATTACATGGATGGTAAATGGCTGTAAAAGGATGACTCGAGGATGGTGAATGTATGGTTGACGATATATGTTAATTTAAAACGACATGGCAAATAAACCAAATAAGCAGGGAAAATTAAGTTTTTCCCACACCTGAAATCACTGACAAAATGAAATATTACTTTGTATTACTCAGCACATTAGATGATTAAATAACATCTTCTTTGAGTGATTTATATATTATGTTAAATTTGAAGCTTAAAAAGAATCCAATTGTCATCTTACAACTTTTTATTACCTTGACTATGTTTAGGGCCATTTATATTTATTTTGGCAGTAGATATGATAAAGTAAAATACCCACACTCTTGGGATACGAACACGCCTACGAACGTTGCCTGTTGGACATGAAACCGAACGTATTTCACTGTTCAAGTAAATCAATGACCTATTGTTGCCTTATTCAGACGCATTAGCCAGTATCGGCAACCGTAACGAACGCATTCACATCATGGTCTTCTAAATCAATGTCAGTGGCGTAAGACTCGGTTGGATTAATTGCTTTCCACTTATAGCCTATTAGTCTAACCATTTTTTTTTACATATATTGTTTCAGGCATGGTTGCATTTCCACTCACCTGGACCGGAACGGACATTTTGATCAATTTACGTCTTCAGATGACAGTCAGATAGATATAACCTAGTGTGCGCTTTAAATTCATAACATACATGTAGGGGCCCTTTTTAAGTGTGCGCACATGTGACTGCAAGTGCTCGCGCGCGTTCACTCTGTTTTTTTTTTTTTTTTTTTTTTCTTTTTTTCGCTCATAGTAAACTTCTGGTCTGCTACAGGCCTATTGTGAACAAGTCTCTTAGCTTTATATCATAACCTTAAATACCATGACAAAATGCTGAGCACCAACAGTTTGTACTCCAATTTGCACTGAGAAGGATCGATCCACCTGTGTTTAGTGTGAACGTATCCCTGCATTGTGGTGTAGCTGAGTGCTATAATGTGATTATATTCGATTATTGTTGGCTGCGTAATTCCAGCGATATAGTTTTCCCTGCGGAAAACTTACACGATTCATTTCGACACAATTACCATAATATTATGTTTCAATACTAGCATATTCATTTGTTACCGCCACTCGTACGAGCTCAATTCATGTGACATCATCTGGTGCAAGATCGATAACAAATACTTCGATCGGTTATTATATGTTTGGCTTTAGTAGATTGCGAGTGGCAACAAGACATTTCTCTGTGCATACGAGATGAAGAAAATTGCGTGAATTAGAGATCCATCACTGAATATATTCAGAGACTGGAAGAACATTGGATAGCTATTCCTTAAAAGATTAATCGTTTTGTTGTGCATGAGAATACCTGGAAACAGATGGGCGCTTTGTTCTCATACAGACCAGAAAATGTGGAAATGAAGGTAAGTGATATATTCAGGTTTCAATGTCAGTGTGAGTTAAGTGCATCAAAATGGGGCGACCGAGTTACAAGTGCGCACGAACTTATCGTAGAAATTGAGTTAATATACATGTACGTTTATCTAGACAGGCTAGGATCAAGAGGAGAATCACGAATTACCAAATCTATCAGTCTTAGCTGTAGAATAATATCGATACCAAACCTGCTGTTGCTATGATTTGGGATATCTATTTTCTGTCCGCAGTGTGACCACCGCCTAAAATGAGCCTGCAATTAGTTCATGGATATATGAATATAGTTAACAAGGTGTTTAAGATGTACTTTTTTTTTTTTAATGAACATTTTGAATTTTTTACCCTTTGGCTATAGTGGTGTAATATTTATGTATTTATCTTGCTTGCTGTTGCTCTTGCACTTGATATGATATTGTTGTGATATGAAAAATGTTCTGAAACAGATTTATTAAAAAGAAGTGTTTTAGATTTCTCCTTTATTTTACCATCTTTGGCGTTTTGATCTCACGAGAGACACGTTTAGACAAATACATAATTTTTTTAATTTAGGAGAGTACCTATTCATGTACCACTGGTATTTGTTCTAAAACCAGGGATTTTCATCCAGGTATAACTAGTTTACCTAAATGTACTTCATTTGTTATTCCATCAAAAACGTTAATCTATATTTTCACTGTATATTTGCGCAATCTCAGCAAGTAATCAATATTAGAAAAAAAAACGAATAAAACTAAAAGGAACAAGCCATCGACACTGGAATAATTTAAGGTTTTACCATTTGATCCGAACTATTCACAAAGTAAACAGCCAAGCATATTTTATTTATAAATACAACACCCAAAGCTGAAAGGAAATTGATTAGATTTCATGATTTTCATTGACGCGGTTTGGTACGAAATACAATTATTGTGAACATGATTTCATTCATAGTGAGTGTGCTTATTCTTCTTCTCCAATAATTCTGCCATTTCTAAAAGGGATTAATTCAATTAAGTCCCATGTTCCCTTTGTTATAGGCGAATTTAATAAACACTGAAGTAGTTTTCGAGGACACTCGATGTTCTTTTGTGTTCAAAATTTCCCTTTCTTCAGTTTTCAACGAAGATATTTTTTACTAACAGATCAACAGTACGTTTCGTTCTATTAAACACTAGTACTCGTCTTGCCATTGAACAATTCACACTCAATATTACGGTATACTTAAGTGTTTAATTAGACAAACCTCCAACTATCCAGTTAACCTCACCCGCATAATTCATTCCTGTATTTGATTAATTTCAGATCCTCTTATGAACCACAAGAAGGTGCTTAAACACCGTTGAGAGCTGGGTCAAGGAGTGACGGGAGGGATTTTACAAAGTTCACCTTCGTGGCAACAATTGTGCTCCGCGATGCCACCGCGTCTTATAAGAGACGCCGAAACCGGCTGGTACGGCTGGGAAAGTCGGTTCAATTACGTCCTGCGTATGAGTAACAACGTCATGTTCAACACCAATAAAAAATTAGACCGTGAAAAGCACCGCCATGTTAGATTTGTGAAGGAAATTAAGGACGAGAGGCGTGACTATGATCAGAAGTCCAGAGATGAATTGAATCGTTTGCGATGCGAACTGCTCGAAATGAAGGCGTACAAGGCGGTGTATCGAAAACACAGTTTAAGAAATTATTACAGGAGTGCCAATGGAAGAACGCATAAAGAAAACAACGAAAACAATGGAAAGACAAAAGATACTGTCAAAAATCACGATACCCGAGAACCGAAAAGCGAACTTGTCGATGACGACAAAGAAAATATAGAAGTGACAACATCAAATGCTGTCGAAGATGAAGTCACCAATCAAGATGGAAATGCAGATAAAAGACCAAACACTCAAAATCACCACGTTACTGTGGCCCTATCACTGCCGAACACAAGCAGTTTTCAAAGTATTTCGATTCGGTCAAAACTGGCCGAGGAGGCTCGCCAGAATCTGGTCATAAGAAAGCTCCAGATACTTCAAAAAACGGACCCCTTTGGTTTAAAAAGCATCCTGAACCCAGAAGACCCCAGTCCGTTGCCTACGTACTCGTCAACCACTCGATCTTCCATGCTTTCATTCAGCCAAGTTGGCAACATGGGGTTAGCGATGGAAAAGATGACCACTAGAGCAGCGGAGAGAAAACGCCTGGAGCAGCAGCAGGCTCAGGAGGTCCGTCAGCGAGTCTTCCCGGCGGACTGCAAAAACCGGTTCACCCTAGCTCGATTCATCGAGAAAAAGAAGAGTGAACTGTACCAAAAGTGGTCAGAACCTGAGCGCAAGAAGCAAAGTAAAGATAAACTCATCGAGAAGAGCCAGTTTCCTGAAGTCGTGGAGAGAACGAAAACTACCTCAGCCATTTTTAGAGATTATAAAAGTTATAGATCACTAAAAGGAAAGTTGTTTTTAAAGAAAAATGATATCAGTTTACCAGACATCACTTTATCTGATTCCCCTGACGGTGCGAATGACTTACACATCAAACCTGACTCGTGACGCGGTGCCGTAAAGAACGCTCGCGGTGATGTTGCAGCAGAAAGAGCGTATATAGGAAGTTTTCTTTGTTTATTTATTTATCTTCTACAGACTTGACATTTAATATGGAATATTTCAGTTTTAAAGGTATACTTAGGTAAAAATGCGTTCTTTTTTCAAAAAATTCAGATCTCATATACGACATCTGACTGGAGAAGTGTGAAGTCAGGTGTGTCGCTGCCAATTAACTGACTACCAAGTCTGTTGCTCTGTTGCCTTGTGTAATATGCAGTGATTTAATTGGGTAGTGCTCCTTTGGGCTGGTCAAAGCTTGGCTTTGGCGAAGCATGGTTCTGTCAAAAAAGTATCCATATATTGGCAACTACTGCATAGAAGAATTTGAAATTTTGCATGCAAGCGGTCGGTTTTGCAGTGCGTAAAATGAGTTAAGCAGTGTTTTATAAAATTGTTAAGCTGTGCCAGAATGACGCGAAAAGCACAGACATTGCCAGACAGATTATTGTGTCAAACGGAATGGTCTATACAGTTTTATAGGGTAATGCCCAGACCGATGTACCTACACAGAGACCACGCCCAATGCATTGACGTCTTACCACCAGGGTACAGGACTCACTGTCCTTCAGGATTGCTGCTGCAATTAAACCAAAACAACCCAGTCTGTTTTGAATGAGGGGCAAATTATCACCAAAACGCGTTTTTCAAGGCTCTTAGCGAACACCAAACTGGTTTCAGCAGGTTAAGATACCAGATGACCTCTAAGGAAGCCACTGTAAACAGCAAAGCAGCGTAGTCTGTTTCTCTAATGAATTGGGGACCATTACCGTTTCTGGGTAGAACACTGAAACCGCGTGTCTTTCTTTATTGGGGTCAAACTTCACCTGTACCGCTAAACTGGTCAAAATAGAGTTTACAGACATCCTGAAGAGGCCTACGACGAAACGTGTGCCACTTCTTAAGTAACCAGGGTCATTGACAGTGTCAGTATTTGGAGTGGATACCTTATTGGTGCCAAAACACCAATGGTAGTCAACGATGAAAACCTGAACCAGATCAAATAAAGGAATAATCTGGGAACCACTTGACTATCATTTGATAGGGGGCACCTTAGAAACAATTTTAGGTTGCACGATGAGATTGCCGGTTCACACAGAGCACTTTTAATAGCAAAATACTTACAGAACCAAGGGAATGAGTAGCTACCTTGGTCATCAAAATCGCCATAATTGAACCACATAGACAATATGTGGGTAGGTCATTACTCGCCGTATCAACGGCCTGCATGTCCTACAACAAAACTGAGACAAATTGGACAAGTTTTAACCGTTGCCTGGAATTTTATTTCAGATTAAACTCTAAAAAACCTATCATAAGGAATACCTGGCGGCTTGAAACCTCTGGTAGCAGCAAGATGAGGTCAAGCGTAACAGCGACTGTTGCTGTGACTAGACACTGACATGGGGGGCCTTTGTGGGACGTGTAACTCTTTTAAAGACAATAATTAGGAAAATATGGAGATCCAAAATATCGCTTTCAATGGTTGTCGTATGACTTAAAATAGGCAATGTATTTTTGTATGCTTCACTGGTGAATTCAGTTAATGAACTGATGTCACACTGACATCGAATAGATTATCAAAAGTTATAAAAACACGATTTTAATCCTTATTTTCATTTATCAGTCAGCAAAATAGGAGAAAAACTGATGAATTATGATTTGGAAAAAATATTCCATATTAAATGTCAAGTCTGTATATTTTGTCTGTTTCTTATCAAAGATGGTAAGCTGTTTACCTTACAGCAATAACTCATCCTATGCCATAGATACAATATTTCTTGAATAATGTGCAGTATACGAATATCTAAATTTTACTGAATAAATTTTCTCTTCAAAAATGTTGTTATAACCGGCTTTTTTTTAAAGATGCTATCATTATTCACCTTTGTCACACAACTCACAATTACAAAAATATTTAGTATTTTTTGCTGGGAAAAGGTCCTTTCTGGGTAAAACTTTATCTAGGTACATGAAGGTCTCACGGTAAAAGGTCCACTTTTTCAGAAAAAGAACCCCCCTTTTGAAATTGCTGGCTACGGGCCTGCAGTAATCTACAATTTTCCTAAATAGCCCAAGAAATGGAAATCTTTTACTATCCATGCGTAAAGGAATGTAGACAGTTGTTTTTCAAGCATTAATGGAAACAGCTTTAATATGATATCCACGTTTCTGATGATTTGACAAAGCTTTGATTTATGGAGAAAAAAATCATTATGTTACATTGTGCGTGTATGCGGTGCCTTTTTGATCATTTTCGAAAACTCCGATCATCCCGGCACAGCCGATGGCAAAAAAGCTATCATCCCGTCCTCTGTATAGTCTCAACGGGCGTTTGGCAGGATTAAAATTCGACGAGATAGCAGGGAAGTCCTACAGCCAGAGGTGAAATGTGACCACCCAACTCTGCCTAGCTAGATGATCAGTAGGGGTTGGTGAGCAAAGTTTGTTATGTAGAGTCAGCGTCATCAATACATGTAGAATAAATCCTATTGCGACAAGTGAGACTTAAATTAGCTAGGTCTGTTTTCTTGGTCACATTTCAAGTCATCAAAGAAATTAATGTCAAAACTACGCTGAAAATACCTTTTAACATTCAGTGAACATCTACATGTATATAAGCAACCCTGTAGATTCCACTGTGAGAATCGCGCACGTAAAAACGAATTGCATAGTTAAAAGAATAACTAGCACATCTACCGCAATACCGGGAGCCTTGAGCGAGGAGTAGGGCCTACTTGAGAGTTCAACCCCCTTGAGAATACGTGCAAAAAATAATTAAGTTCGCATTGTATCATGTCGCACACTAATGATCATGGTATCTTACTAATTATCAGATTCAGTTGCATTAATCCTTGACACTATAAGGGTGAATAGCCTCCCCCGTCTCGGAGAATTTTTTTTTTTTTTTTTTTTTTTTTTTTTTTTTTTTTTTTTTTTTTTTTTTTTTTTTTTTTTTTTTTTTTTTTTTTTTTTTTTTTTTTTTTTTTTTTTTTTTTTTTTTTTTTTTTTTTTTTTTTTTTTTTTTTTTTTTTTTTTTTTTTTTTTTTTTTTTTTTTTTTTTTTTTTTTTTTTTTTTTTTTTTTTTTTTTTTTTTTTTTTTTTTTTTTTTTTTTTTTTTTTTTTTTTTTTTTTTTTTTTTTTTTTTTTTTTTTTTTTTTTTTTTTTTTTTTTTTTTTTTTTTTTTTTTTTTTTTTTTTTTTTTTTTTTTTTTTTTTTTTTTTTTTTTTTTTTTTTTTTTTTTTTTTTTTTTTTTTTTTTTTTTTTTTTTTTTTTTTTTTTTTTTTTTTTTTTTTTTTTTTTTTTTTTTTTTTTTTTTTTTTTTTTTTTTTTTTTTTTTTTTTTTTTTTTTTTTTTTTTTTTTTTTTTTTTTTTTTTTTTTTTTTTTTTTTTTTTTTTTTTTTTTTTTTTTTTTTTTTTTTTTTTTTTTTTTTTTTTTTTTTTTTTTTTTTTTTTTTTTTTTTTTTTTTTTTTTTTTTTTTTTTTTTTTTTTTTTTTTTTTTTTTTTTTTTTTTTTTTTTTTTTTTTTTTTTTTTTTTTTTTTTTTTTTTTTTTTTTTTTTTTTTTTTTTTTTTTTTTTTTTTTTTTTTTTTTTTTTTTTTTTTTTTTTTTTTTTTTTTTTTTTTTTTTTTTTTTTTTTTTTTTTTTTTTTTTTTTTTTTTTTTTTTTTTTTTTTTTTTTTTTTTTTTTTTTTTGCTACTGATTACAATGATGAAATACCGCCTCGAATTAATCTGTGAAATCATAAAATACCTGAGGTTTGCTTCAGTATTTTCTTGTTATAACACAGTTGTATTTTATTTTTGCAATCTGCCGCTCTATTAAAAAACAGTTCTGCATCCCAGTATCTTTCATTCACCCTTTTCGAGACTACATGATAATATATATTAAGATACTTCGGATGACACAAATATATAACAATAAGAATAAAGGTGCAGTTGTGTATATAACCAGGGGCGGATCCAGAAATATTTTCTGCCAGCCTTTCAAATTTTTTTTTGTTGACCCATCCTCCATTTTTGACCGTCTTCCGACTGCAAAAATTAAATATCCGTCAATGTAACTTGTTATTCTGACCGTCTTCCGGAAGACCTAGAAGACGGCCTCAATCCGCTACTGATTATTAACCACAAACTAGAAAATACAATAGCAAGAGGATTAAGTTGTATCGTTAGTGATAGGATATGTGTAGCTTTGTTCATCACTCCGAATGACAATTTATTCTCGATAGTTTAGTGGTGAGTATCCCCGCCTGTCACGCGGGAGACCGGGGTTCAATTCCCCGTCGGGGTGGATGAAAACATTGTTTCGAAATTTTCATTACAATGATGTTTTTTTGTAAATGTTCACTTATTGGTTTCCGTATTTTCACAATCCTGGATGTTTGGTCGCAAATGATCAAGCCAAGGATANTTATTTTTGCAATCTGCCGCTCTATAAAAAAGCAGTTCTGCATCCCAGTATCTTTCATTCACCCTTTTCGAGACTACATGATAATATATATTAAGATACTTCGGATGACACAAATATATAACAATAAGAATAAAGGTGCAGTTGTGTATATAACCAGGGGCGGATCCAGAAATATTTTCTGCCAGCCTTTCAAATTTTTTTTCGTTGACCCATCCTCCATTTTTGACCGTCTTCCGACTGCAAAAATTAAATATCCGTCAATGTAACTTGTTATTCTGACCGTCTTCCGGAAGACCTAGAAGACGGCCTCAATCCGCTACTGATTATTAACCACAAACTAGAAAATACAATAGCAAGAGGATTAAGTTGTATCGTTAGTGATAGGATATGTGTAGCTTTGTTCATCACTCCGAATGACAATTTATTCTCGATAGTTTAGTGGTGAGTATCCCCGCCAGTCACGCGGGAGACCGGGGTTCAATTCCCCGTCGGGGTGGATGAAAACATTGTTTCGAAATTTTCATTACAATGATGTTTTTTTGTAAATGTTCACTTATTGGTTTCCGTATTTTCACAATCCTGGATGTTTGGTCGCAAATGATCAAGCCAAGGATATTTTTTTTTTTTTTTTTTTTTTCAGGACTGATCCCGTTAGACGTTAGACGTCATGACGTTAAAGCGAACACGTGTTTAAAAAACGAAAAATTAATTATTTAATTGCATTCATGATACCATGAATCAATATTTTAAAAAAAAACATGTATGTTTTTATATATTATTTATTATTATTATTTTTTGTCTCATTCTACCAATCTTCTTCTGTATAGAATTCCTTCCAGAAAAACTCCGTCTCAGATTTCACTTTCTGGACGTGTTTGAGGGAAAGGACCGTCCTCCACCTGTCTATCTGAGCTACAGCGTTTAGCTTAATCTGGTGATAGGATTTTGTTTTGTCCTTATTTTTATCAGAGGTTATATACTTTACCCTTTCCTCTATCTGTGTCGTGTAATCAAAACCTACAAAATCGTATATATCCTTCGACGCCTTATTGGGATTTCTGCAAAAGTCTTCGTGTCTCTGAAACATCCACTGATCAGGCTTCGTGTCGGCAAACCTTTTGTACAAATCCAGAAGAATACGAAGTTGGAATACTCGAGCCTCTAAGAAACTATCGATTTTCTCATCCGTGCAGGCGTTTCGTTTGAAGTTTTGACTTCTAGCGCAGTCACTGGCTATCAGGCTCGCTGGATGACGGATTTTTACGACGACCAACATATTGAATTCGTCAGCAAGCAAGTCGGAATATTTCAACGCCAAGGGGTCCTTGATCACCACCCTAAGTGTGCTGTCCCCTGTTTTACACTTCGAGAAAAGATCCTGAAAGTATTCCACCCAGGGCGCTGGCTTGATTTTGGTTATGATATCTAACTTTCGTTCAGCCTCTGGTTTCTGCATCTGTCCCGGACAGTAATTCTTGGTGTCGGTGCTCATGGGTTCATGGTAATATTTCGTGTGTTTCGCAAATCCGACGATCTCCCCCGTGACTGTAGTGCCACCTCGCGGACAGCCAGTTATAAGAACGTCGGCCTTGCTTTTTTCGACGCGCGATTCCAATTTGTCGTCACCGATAAAAATATTGTCGTCATTCTTTGCATCTTCTTCCTTTTCCGATATTTCTTTTCTTTCTTTATCACGCGAAAAAGCTAATACGTCGGGATTGTGTCTACTGTTAAGTTTCACTGGTGCTTGTCTCCTGTCTTCACTTTTTCCGGGAGGTTGAGTCAGTATTAAGAAACTTGTCAGCTGGACAATAATGACGACAATCGCCAGCGTCTTGACAAAGGTCGATTTTAGTCTCCTGCCCCAACTACAGCACATTGTCACAGACATCACAGAATCGTCTGAAATAATAATAATAATAATAATAATAAAACAAATGTTGAAACATTATCTTAACAAGGGCGGATTTGAATTCTTGATTGAGCAGAAAAGCTTTCAGATATCATAAGTCAAAAATCAAGTTAATCCGAATTTCAGTCAATGTCTGTAGGACGATCCTACAACAGCAGTGCCAATCTACTATTATTATTATTATTATTATAGTACCCCCTAGCTTCCCACTCACAATCATTGCCTGTTTAACTCACTGTGCCCAGTGCGCAGCTGTCTTTCTTATTAACGGCATTCATAAACTGTAATACACGCTACATGTAGTACAAATATGACCACAGAGTCTTTATAATCCATGCATGTTTAGAATTAATGTTATTTGATTAATATTGTTATGTCCACTGTACATTGTCAACTGTCTACATTTTTTAAGTTTATTATAACTTTTAGGGTAAAAGTAAAAATACAACTTGATTTGTAAAACTGCATTCAAAAGTCGTAAGCTGAACTCAGATATAAAAATGAGAACGTTTCCGCTTATCAGGTCTTTTGCTATATCAGAACAGAAGCACTGTAAATGACAGACGGTACTGGAAAGGAATACAGGGGGGAATTCACCACATTCGTGGCCATTCCCAGGCCATTCACGAATCTCTTCTTAAAAAACGGGCCTGTTTAAATTAGAAATCACCTCTTCACAATTTTCTGATATCATTGTATCTTGGTCTATTCCGAAAAGAGGATTTCTGCAAGTAATTTTTGACACAGTGAAAAGTAAGAATAAATTATTTTCTTACTGCAGTTGGGGATCGCCTGCCCTTAATCTCGGAGGCACTGTCTTTTTCCTGTCAAAAACAACATGACTAGCGAAACTAGACACAACCAAATCATTTTCCTATGCCCTAGATATTACTTTTGGCATGAAGAGCTCCCCTCCTCTCCCCTCCACCTTATAAAAACCCTGAGATCCGAGTGATACAAGGTGGTACTGCATCAGATACTGAAGTAGAACTACACAGAGAACAGGGGTAGCGTGTGAGGATTTATTCGCCTAAAAGTCAGGTCAGTCACTTTCCGTAAGGTCTGCGAATCATGTACATAAATATTCATTTAGATGCCATCATGTCATTTATAGAGTAATCCTCTGTGTATAAGCCATTTAACTAGGACAAGAAAGGCCCCCAGTGTCTGCTGCGGGCTGTAGTTTACATCACCGGTATTTCCAATCGCGTGTTCTCCGCTATTAGCTTCATACTACCGAGTAATAAACACATCACTCGTTGTGCTTGTCGCAGTAATGAATTTTATGCTGAACACAGTTCAACAGTTCTTTAATTTTTATGGGGAAATAAAGTATAGTAATGATACAGGTACATGCATTATAATCTTTTTTTAGTCCTTAAGCTAAGGGGAGAATTAAGGGGAGAAATAGAATAGTGATACATGCCCTATAATCTTTTTAAATCATGGAATATTCCAGTAGATCATCAATGGTGTGATAACAATAAGATTAAACGCAGAAATAAATGCATTATCGAAGCGGTTCTTCCTTGGGTTACACGAGTCCTGACAGAGGAAATCTCGAAACTGTGCTTTCTGTACAGATATCTCATATACAATCCCCAGTTTACAAGTTTAACCAACTTTTTAGCATTAAGCAAGGACTTAATCCCAGTATTATAACTTGCTTATTGTTTAATTGTCAGAAAATCAATGATTTTGTGATAAGTGTCGTAGTAAAGTTGAGATCAAATCACCAACATGGATCTGTAGTTTTCGACACATTGCACAATTTAACAATGGAGCACCTACGGACTTACGTATTCCTCAGCTTGGGTCCATGAAAAGAATTACATGTAAAACAAACGCATATCTATTTCATCCAGCCGCAATCGTGGTCTGAGGACGCGATGTGACGAGTTATGATAAAAATTCAGTATGGCTGTCTTCACAGTTATTCCCTGTACTAGCTGTGAGGACGTTATCCCTGGCTATTCCACCAAAAAGCATTAAGTAGGGGGTGGTGGAAACGACACATTTTCTTCTCCTACACTCCCCCTCCAATGTCTGGTGGCATTTACAAAAATAATTAGAGTAGCCCAAATAGACCGAATCAACCCGTCCCCAAAACAGAGAGAGAGACATTACCCCAAATACCGCTAGCTTGGCTACGTGCCTTCTGACGCTTCGTCTGCATATATTTTAACTACAGAAATACCATTGTAACAAAAAGCAATTAACCTGTTGCGGTGTCCGTGTGTCATTTATTGTTCAAAATACTGGTGTTTACATAACATGTGCATGTGTACCTTTTTAACTAGTATTGACACCTGGCTTGTACAGGAAAGGCTGCAGTAGAGTGATCCTCTGTGCTTGTATATATGAAATAGATGCAGTGAAAGCATAATGTATGACACACAGCTTGCGTTTTTGTGTGTGTACACGCGCGCGCGCGCGCGTGCGTGCGTGTGTGTGTGTGTGAACGCGTCGCGTTGCGTTTCTGGAATACTCTTGTGCATGCAGAAAGATGCATATACAGTGAGTATTACTTGCTTTGTGTTAACTATGCAAACGAATGATAAAAATAGTAGATTTACCAAAAATATTGATAACCCCATCTCACATCTCTAACCTGAGTCCTACACTTCATATAAAGGCACCTCTGTGTAACACGATGGTATCATGCATACTTAAAAGCCGTAAACAAAGGAGGCTATTACTTAATCCATTGTATGGTATCAAGAAGGCGAGGTGACTGTAAAATGTAAGATGGGTCATATATTGAGGAGGTGGGCGTTGCATTTTGCAAAATGTCCGGTCCCCAATATGCCTCCTCCGGCTAATAAGTGGCATCACATCACTGAGAACTTTAGGTCAAGGACCCATTATATCATGAGCCTAATGGTTAAGTAAAACTCTCCTTTCATGAATCTACCAAATATTACATGCATTTCTGTGGATTCTCAGTATAGTTCGCGATTGGTGGGTGAACATACTGTATATCAGAATGTTGTTATACTTAATAAACACACTGTATTTAACACTGACCATTGGTGTTCAAACTGTATTTGGGAGAAAAATACACTCATAGTTACTGGGCAGTGTCGTGAGCAAGGAACCTGTATATCAAATAAATACACTACTGGGTATTAAATTAATTCCTCCATTGCAGCAAGGTAAGACTGGTGTCACAGACCCCCCCCCCCCCCCACTACCCCCGCATCCGACATTAAAATCCCTTAATACTTTTCTTACCTATGTCTCGGTGCCTGTTGCTTGAAAAATGATGGTTAGGTCCTTCGTCGTCTTTTACCCAACTACCACTACCGTATCTTCTGTTTGTCTTCTACTAGTACGCTCCATATTAACCTGCCAGATAGAAAGGATCTACAAAATTATTCACGAAATAGTCTTGATTATAAAAAATGTCATACTTTGCATATAAGCAATGAGGGTCTTTAGGAAGAATCTTACAAGCGAGGTTTGCTTATATTTATTCTTTTGGCACATGACAACGAAATGCATCCTCGGGGAATGTTTTTCAACGTGACGTTCTTTTGTCGCGCTGTCGGTCGATGCAGCAAGTTTTTGGAAAATAAGTTGACTGTAAAAAAAGTACAATTTTGCACCTTCAAGCTTCGTGACACGTTTTCATATCATATGCCCCGTATTTCTGCAAGTATTCTTTGCTCAAAATGCAAAAAGAAAAAATATAATCAAATCATGCCGTCGAAAAAACCGCACCAACTTCGCACTCACGGCTCCACTCCCGTGTACTCCCAGCTAAGAATGACCGGGAAGCTTCATGTCTTATACCACTCGACGTTATATGACGCGCACGCACTTTCGGCACAACTTAACCCTGTCTCCTCCAGTAGGCCTACCTTTATTGATAAAAGCGGGAGGAATATCCAGTCATGGACAAAATAACCAGCAATTCCTCATAGAGGCATTTGTCCAACAGTGGAACACTTTGGGCTCAGAATGACGACGATGAATGAAAGATAGGCTACCCAGTGCGTTAGAATCAGATACCCAATATGGTCACGTGACCATACAGTTGAGCGAGTATGATTTAACTGCATGGCCACGCGAGAGGGAATCTATTTCCTTTAGATCAAGAGTCTGTTAGATCTTAGATGAAATACTACAGAAAGTCATAGAATTTTCTTTCACATAAGAAAACAAAAGGCTAATGTTGTGTGTTAAAATATTAGAGATGAAACGATGCAAATGCGCGTTTATATACTTTTTGCTATTTAACTAAAAGTGGCATGCTGATGAAAATGATCGAGTAGATACTTCCAGGGTTAGCTGGGTTTGTTACGCAATTTCTTTCTGCTGCTGGTAGTACGGACACTGGCGTTTGATATACGTAGACAATAAGGATCATTTTGATCTCCGCGAGATAAACATTTGCAGGAGGTATATTCACCGGGCCTGCCTATTTTATATTTACTACATGGTTTTATATAATTAAAAGTAGATTTATTATTTTAGTGTAAAAACATGATGGCATTAGAAATTGACATTATCCTACAATATTAGGGAATGTAAATAAAGAGGATAGGAATTAAACTTTCAGTGTGTGTGTGTGTGTGTGTGTGTGTGTATGTGTGAAAGAGAGAGAGAGGGGGGAGGAGGGAGAGAGGGGAGCAGAAAAAATAAGTTGTATAAATAATTACCAACGTGGAATAACGGAAAAAATAATATCTTTCTAGTTGGACGTCGGCGGAGTGGGATCTGAACCTACTATCTGAATACGACTTATTTGCAATAAAGCGCCGTTATATACGTGTAATTTATATCTGGCTTAAAAAAAGTGAAAAGAGACCCCCCCCCCCTTTTCTTCCCGTGCTTAGGACTGACGTTATTGAAAAAAATTAGAAATGGTCTAGCGCTAGTATTCACACCTAAGAAGGGAAATTGAATAAATATTAAAGGTAGATTCTCTGGTGAATTCTACTTAATGTTTTATGGGGTGAATTTATGTTATGCTACCTTCTGCATATTTAAAATTAAGAGGTCGTATTGGTGTATTAATATTAAGAAACCGTGAAATATTGTGGTCGTGTGCAGGGTACATTGTTTTCAATCCCTATAACCACATTTTAACAAATTGCTACTGTTTTAACTAACACTTAATATCGTGGCTAAAACACACGACTTTATGTATGATAAATTTTTTTTGTATCGTAAAAAAATTTAAATTGAAGGGACCGCTGAAGTATTGTTTGTGAAGAGTTAGTATAATATAATTTAGCATACAGAATGCATAGTTCATTTTGCTGAGGTTTTCTCGTAAGATTCAACACTATCCGCAGCCATGGTGACTTGCATAGCTTACCAAGCACGACCATACAAGACTTTAAACAATATACAGCGATACTAGTACTGTACTACGTATAATATATAGCCTGGACCGCCTCACGTCCTCGTTGTTAACAACCAGGTAAAATATTCAGGTAAAGTATTGAAAACATAATGGTGGAAGCAGTCAACGTGTCATTGCCATTATTATCTTACCTTTATCATAGATTAGCATCTGTCATAATTGCAATAAATCATTGTTAGCTCATAGCCTTGGAAGAAAATGTATTGAAAGTATCACAGATTATTATTATTGTTATTATTATCATTATTATTATATTGTTACTCAGCGTTTAATAATTGGCATTTCACTGTTAACATGCGCGGTATATATGCTGCTGAATTTACGTGTAACAGTTTTTTTTCCTGCGAGGTTGTAAACTATTACAAGGTTATAAAAACTATTACAAAAAATGTCAACTCACTAAAACGGTGACAAATTATGGTTATCATCATTCTAATGTTTTGAAACATACTGACTATAACATGGTGGTTTGCCTTAAAATACCTTCATCTGATAACCAGACCAGTTTGTAATAGTATACCAGAGATTTATCGATTGTCACAGTAAAGGTAATTGGGCCCGGGGACACAGAGGCCGCATTCACAACCAATGTTGATCCGCGGGCTAACAGATCCGCGGATCAAATATGGCAGAACCACTTGAAAGCATGTCGCATGCTCCCCTATTACGCACTGAATGGATTCCCTGCGGGGATTAGGTGGTAAGCATTCAAGTGGGAGCGGTCATATTTGATCCTTGGATCAACTTGCTCTGAATGCGCCCACAGATTACATCTGACTGCAGGCGGGCATCGTACTAGCACTAGCACTAGTATATGTAGACTGAATACAGTACCCTCATTGAGGGACAGTCAACGTGGCATATGATATAGTAACGACAACCTCACTGTACATGTGGCAGGGACAGATCAAGACATACTGACTTACTTCCACAAGCATGTTGCCAAGAGTTCCAAAGTTTAATTTTTTATTTATTTATTATTTTTGATTAATTAATTATTAATTTTATCCATTTTATTATTATTATTATTATTATTATTATTATTATTATTTTGAAAAAGTGGAACTTTTTATCCCCTTTTTTGTTCCAATTTGAAAAATTGTGGATTCCTGCAAAGCTAGTCAGCATGTTATTATCTAAATTGCCTATGTCCTTCATAAATAATTATTATTCTCTATAGTCTGGCTTTTTGTACATAATAAACACACTTTAGATTTAAACTGAAGATGTGAGTTTGTTCTGTAACATATACTTCTTTGTGCACGTGAAGTGGAAGACTGAGTCGGAATCGGAGTCATGTCGGGGCCCTTAGATTAGTTAATTCGTTGCTGGAAATTAATACACTGGAAATCAGTAAAATTATTAATTGTAGTGAAATTCCTACATATATGTCAAATTTTGTTTCAGAGCTGACAGTGAAAAGAAAATTTTTAATCCTTCCAAAGAACTCCCTTTTCACAGACCTGATACAGCTGAACTCCCAAAACATTTAAAACCCAAATAGGTTTATTTTGAATAAATCTAGATTATGTTTTTATCATAATGTTTGAAAAGTCGAGTGTTTCAAAGTTATTATGTAAAATAAACAGAGGCTAATCTAAACTTTCAAATCAATTACGCATGTTTATTCGTCTAGATTTGCCCCTATATACAAACTTTACCCAATACCATTATACATTTCATATTAGATTAGCGCCGCTGTAAATATATATATTGCGGATTTAAACACGTATAAATACACTGTAGATCCATGCGTACCAGTATATTTGTTTAGACTCACCTTCGTGTGGATTTTACAAATACCATCCCAATGTTCTACTTTTTTATACAGAGAGTCTCAACACTTTGCTCTCTCTACACATTTTAAAAGCATAATCGGCTCATTTTAGCCAGTTTGATTTCTGTCCAGTTGATTTTCTGGTGTAAAATTTTATGACACTATAAACGAGATATCATTGCATCACAACATACATGTATATAACATGTAATATTCACTGCTTTGCACAATTGTCATAAATAAACATCTCCAATTCTGATACCGATTTGATACCGAACACCGACTTACCTACCTGACATATCTTTTTTCGTCAAGGTAAATGTATATGGGCTTCCTGTTAACCTCTAACGCACTAACGTGGACTTACTGCCTGCCTTCTACCAGGAGCTAAATCCCGCAGGCGTGTACGACGTGTATAAGTTGGGTGTGAAATATGACCTCTCAGTCCAACACCTCACCCAACACTGTCGCTCCAAGATAAACTATAGACTTTACTTTACATGTGAACTGACAACCCCCGATTGATATTAACCACAATACAATGCGTTGCCTTTTCGTATGCTAAATCTTCTCCGACAATCCACTTTTACTCCAACCGCGCGCGACCGCATATTAAAATGTGAATTGCAATGACGCGGGTATTTAACTCGCATCATTGTAGGTATGGAGACGCACACGCATTCTTACACGTAATCACCTACGCGCACACGCGCGCGAGCACACAGAGAGAGATGGTCGTGTACTGCGGTTCTAAAATTATTTGAAGCCCAACTCTAGCATGAAGAAATACAAACTAATGATTTTGAAAATGAGAATGACCTATTTGCAATATTTACAATCATTTGTATTAGTGTGCTCTGTATAATTTCATACCAGTAATATTATAGTGTACATGTATGTATATGTACATGTATATAATTTCATCGGCACATGCTTATTAGCTACCGAAATACATTAGATGTATATGAAAAACGAAAAAAAAGAATCCTTACCTGTTACTAATGTGGACAGATATTTTATGATCAGTTTGTCCTCTTACAAATAATAACCAACGTGTACTGCTACAATCTATGGAAATACAGAAAGGTTACAACATTTTAGATCTTTAAAGCACTATATCACCAATTTATCCTGATGTCTCGCACCTTTCTTATCTACCAAGCTGAAAAATTATTTGCTTCACTTCTTTTGATATCGTTATCTTTAAACGAAATCAAAATATGACAAGGAAATTTCACGCCTTGGTTTTATTGGTTACGATAACTCCGTGCACGACGTATTATTAAATGCATTGGACGTCAAATAGAATTTACATTTTTAAATTAAAATTAAATGTTCCGCTGCTAATGACTGTTATTTACGTTAATATCAACCAAGAAGAGAATCTAAGTCTTCGGTTGACATGACATTTTAATGTTCCGCTGCTAACGACTGTTATTTACTTTGATATCAAATAAAAAAGAGGACCTAAGTCTACGGTTGACATAAAATTATAAGCCTACATAATATTACCACCAGCATGAATAACTAATATACAGAGAGTGACGCGGTGGTTAGACGGGTTACCTTTCACCTTGCAGGTAGGATCGAACAAAAGGATATCCTCCTCCTGGGGCAGTTCCGCCCGAACAGTCACCCTCTCCGGGGCTCTCCCCCTCCCTCTTGCAACATCTCCACTTTCTGGACGAGCCCACTCACCCTTCCCCTTCACTTGTCAGTTACTTTCAATGTTCTTTTTTCCTTTTTAAAAATATGTTGCTGTCTACATTTTGATAGTTGTTCTGTTCTCACTACTAGCTTTTATCTTAGATTAAAATGCTGATGTTTGTCAAACTTTTTTCCGATAATATACCATCCACGCCATTTTTCGCGCTATATGGTATATCCTCAATTGTATTATAAATACATATAATTAACCGATCCTCGATAGTATAGTGGTGAGTATCCCCGCCTGTCACGCGGGAGACCGGGGTTCAATTCCCCGTCGGGGAGGTGATTTTTTTCCGAAAAAAAAGAGGATTTTTAAATGAAATTAATGAATTAATTAATAAAAATATATATTTTCAGTTTACAATCCAGACATCTTTTTCTTCCTTCCGCTACCAATGTATTAAAATATACTGTAGTTATATGTGTACAAGTACATGTGTTCAGATTCTCTTTTGTGCAGATTTTACAAATACCCTTTCAACATTTTACATTTTATCCAGAGCGTCTCAACACTTTGTTCCTTCTACACATTTTAAAAGCGACTTTGATAAAGCTACTCCACGTGCAGCCAGTTTAAAACTCACCTGTCTGGTAATTAGTGAACCAGATCCACAACCCCCCGATGGCCAGCTCAAGTCATAGGTCAGAACCTCACCGGGAATGTGTGGGATCCTCGGAAATGAATAACTGAAGGATTACCTTGCACGCAAAAAAAATCTCATACCGTCTTTGCACCGTATGTGGAAGAGCATCCCTGCACAAACGTTATAAAACTTTCTGAATTTAGGCACAGACGTGTCAGGTGCGTCCTCCTTGGTTTTATTGGTCATGATAACTCCGCGCACGACGTATTATTACATCCATTCGGCGCCAGCATAGAATTTACATTTTAATGTTCCGCTGCTTACGACTGTTATTTTCTTCGACGTCAAACAAGAAGATACTCTGGTTGACATGAAATTATACATAATGTTACCAGCGTGAATAATTAATTTAAAGAGAATGACGGTGGTCAGATGGGGTAGGGAAACCTTTCACCTTGCAGGTAGGATCAAACAAAAGGATATTCCCCTCCTCGGGTAGTTCCACCTGAACAGTACCCCCCCCCCTCTCCCTTACGACATCCCCACTTCCTGGCTAAATCCGCACTCCCCGCTTCTTCAAATATTAGTTTCCTTCCATGTTTATTATTATTATTATTATTATTATTATTATTATTATTATTATTATTTTGAATACATGTTGTTGTGTTCACTTTTTAAAGTAGCTGTTGTGTTCTCAGTCCATATAAATATGCGGGTATCGGTGTAGTAGCTTTAATCTTATATTTGAATTTTGATATTTGTCAATAATTCTGTTAACAATATACCATCCACGCCATGTTATATGGTGATTATATGATAAATTTTCATGATAAATTGTGATCATCACTTCTGCTACCATGCCTCATCCTCGATAGTATAGTGGTGAGTATCCCCGCCTGTCACGCGGGAGACCGGGGTTCAATTCCCCGTCGGGGAGGTTCTTCTTTTATTTTTTGATTCTGACATCATAAAAACCCATTTTTTTCCAAAAAAATTTTTTTTAAAAAACGAAAGAAAATGAATTTATTATTAAAAAGTGGAGCCAAGGGCTTTCAAAATTATGCAGTAGGCACATGTCTTTTTGTCTTACAGCAATGCTTTTTGAGTAAATGTAAATGTAGCTGTATATCTTATACCTCATACCTGCAAACTCATTATTAGCGTGAGATATACAGTGAGATATGTAGAAGAGCTAAATTTCTGATAAATAAATTAGAAAATGAAAAGAAAATGTATTTTACCTCGTCTCTTTCCCACACAGAGGGCATCAGCTTTCATTTACTTCTAGATTTATTAATAATCCTACATGAACTTGTGTTAGAAAGGGAGGGGTTCTTGCTCTAGTCATATCTAATTCAACACAATTTCCCTACCCATGTCTCTTTTTATTAAAGTCATAGGTCGCAGTTCATACATGTATTCCGTACAGGACACCGCCGAAAAATCCATTTTTAATGAACAAACATACTAAAATCCCACACGGAGCAAAAATTGAATCAAAACTTTCGCAATCCATCCCTACCATTTCAAATACAATACCAGATCCTTCTCCCTGTAATTTCTATTTGATCAGCGACAAATTGCATTTCTGCGCGCATTAAGTGTCCACAAAATTTGCCCCCTGTAGTGTCGAAATTTCTGTGCCACGATACTCAGCCTTCGCCCCTTTCCGCAGGGACTCAATTCTTTAAAACTTCGCCAATGGCGTCTTATTGTGCACAGGGAATAACGAGCTCTTGAACCTTTCCCCTTTTTTACTGAATCTAGTTTTAACTTCAGTGTCGTAATGTCGTACCGGTAGACAGTCTAATGTTGATATTTAGACCGCTAACTGAGTAAAAGTAAGCAAAAGACTGTAACGTGTATTATTTAATCAGCGTAACTTGACTTTTTCAGACTTACTTAAAATACCCCGGAGCGTGGTCTGAAGTCGTTGAGTGTGTGGCCAAATACGCCATAATTAAACAGAGAAATACAAATACCCCATATAAATAACAACAAAGGGAGATTGCTATTCTAAAGTAATGCAGACGTGACACTAAAAGGCAGCCTGCGTGTTTAACAGTGACTATTTCTCGAGGTACGCGTTACGAACCGAAGAAACATGTATAGCTCGAAAGAGAAGTTGGATCGAGAAAAACAGCGCCATTTCAAAAATATGAAAGAAATTAAAGAAGAGCGACGCGAATATGACCAGAAATCTAGCGACGAGTTGAACCGTTTGCGATGTGAACTGTTGGAAATGAGGGCTTACAAGGCTGTCTATCGTAGGCACAGTTTAAAGAGCTACTACAAGACTGCAAAAGAAAAAGCTCAAGAAGAAAAAACTGACGACTCGGAAGAAGTCGAGGAGCCCAAAGACATATGGGACGCCGTGAAAGTAAAAATGGGACTCGAACGAATGACTGATTCGCCTGTTCATTTCTTTCCGAAAAAATACGAAATACACGACAATGGTGTGACATTAACAAAAAGCAGTGTTGAAACTCCTGATCATTCCGATGACGTACGGTCTAGGCTTATCGAAGAAGCCCATCGGAATTTGGTAATTGCCAAACTCAAACTGTTACAAAATTCAGACCCTTTTGGTCTGAAGAGGGTTTTACACCCGGAAGATCCTAGCCCGTTTCCAAGGGACACCCCGCTTCCCAACGAGGCTGTTGACTTTCCTCGGGGTCAGATTAAACCGCTGGGGAACGTCGGGTTAGCTGTGGCCAAAATGACCACTCGAGTGGCGGAAAGGAAATTAATGGAGCAGCAGCAAGCGCAAAAAGTTCGACAGAGAGTGTTCCCAGAAGACTGCAAAAACAGGTTCTCCTTGAATAAATTCATTGAGAAGAAAAAAAGCGAACTGTATCACAAGTGGTCGGAGCCTGCGCGCAAGAAACAAAACAAGGAGAAGTTGATCGAAAAATGCCAGTTTCCGAACATCGTCGAGCGAACGAAATCTACGTCCGCCATATTCAGGGACTACAGACTGCACAAGTCAGGTAAAAGGAAATCTTCCTCGGAAGAACGTGACTTCACTTTACCACAAATTACCGTCGGGGAGGAGCCCATAGGGACGCCTGAGCCTCGACGAGAACGCACTGTACCGTAGACAAAAACGTAACGCTCTTGAACCTAAGACCTACGTAAATTACTGTTTTTAAGTAAAAAGCCATGCCACCATATTATATTTACTAATATTTACTTACACATAATGTATTGGAAAATGTCAGAGTATTTTATCAATAGGGTTTTGATTCTACAAAAGGAATTTTATTTATATCCTAAATGTAAATTTGAATGTCTCATTTAGAAAATTTATTACTTGAAAGAACTATTTTTTCTTGTAATTTTAGATATCTATATAATATTATAAATGATACAGTATCTATATCGAAGGTTTTTTATCTGTAAGATATCAAATATGATAATTTACCAATTAAATATTTTGCATTGTATTCCCAGTACTGATATCAAGTATTGATATAAGTATTGTTTTTGGAAGTATTTCATATTAGGTCAATTTTCACAAAAATTGAGTCTCAGCGTAGGGTTGTAGTCGTTTGATTGCAACTTGCGATATGTTAGCTTACTACATGTATAGTCCCTTTGTTTAATCTGCATATTAGGGCTTAAATCGTGGTTTCCGTCGGTTACACTTTTTAAACCGGAATGCGTACTAAAATCGATACAAATCGAAAGCAATTATTCCGCGGTGAAAATATCATTTAAATGTTGATTTTAAAGGCTGTCATCATTTCTATATAAATATACCTTTGTTTACAATGTTTTATGATATTTTCAAATTGTGCACTTCGCTATTTTCATACATTTATTTCCTTATATTTATTTATATCTTATATGTGTTATGTTATTTCATTCATATATTCATCTTGAGTTTTAACTATGTAACATACTACCTCAACCACTTGGTTGCAAAAGTTAAGAAATAAAATGTTATACTTTACGAACCCATTGTGGCTGAATGCGTTGAAATTAGTTTTGCCAGTAATATTGAATATCCTGCAACAAGGAATAAATAATCAATGAGTAATTTCACACAATGTCCTAAAGTCAATTTCCAGTGCCTGTACTTTTGCTAATTACCAAAAACGAAACAAAATATAGTTTTAGCTTTAAGGGTTGAGACTTCAGAATCTTAGCAAGTTTTTGGAATTGTCTACAGAAGAAATGCCCAAGAGAGAAAAATACTAAAGGGCCTTTTACCTCTTTCGTTAATTTTGTTAAAAAGGTGTTTATAAAATAATCCACTGCATAATTTGAAGAATTGCAAGCCATTTTTATTACAGTGTAAATGCCCTTACTGTATGACCGTTTCTCTTTTGCTATGATCTTTTTTTCTTTCTCTTTTGTTCACAATAATTTTCAATCCAGCTTTTTTACGTGTAAGACTGGTTTCTCAAACCTAGATCGATCTAACCGGATCGATCCATCCCCAAGGGGTTTCTCGCTAAATTTAAGTTTAAAGCTAAGTTTAAGCGGCTTACCCAGTAGATGTCTTGCACTAAAGCTGCTAAACGATAGTCAATTACCCCCTAGCAGCTTCAGTAGGCCTGACAGACATCTAAGCCGCTTAAGTTGATTGCAATTTAGCAAGAATCCTCTCGGAGAAAGATGGACCTACAGTCTGTACGATAGGGTCTGGAAATGGTCCCTAACATAACTTGAGTGCTAGTAGCTCACCTGAACACAATCAATAGCGGTGCATCTACCGCAATCTGATATTGGTTTAAAATCCATCATATCACTCAGTGGGTTTTTCAGTGTCTGGCATGAATTTCATGAATTCTGTTTCCTTTTGCTTCTGCATGGACTCATTCTTTTAAGTGTTCGATATGAGTACTGAGAATCTATTTACTGAGTTCCTGAATTTAGAATATTTAATGAATTAAGCTTTTTTCAACATATTACGAGAAACATTGTGTCCCACATTGTGTTCTTTCACAGGTCTAAAAATCTATTAATCCAGAATTTTCTGATTTTCGAGAAAAAATGCATGGAAATATTTTAATAAGTAACCAACGCCCACCTTCCACGTCCTAAATCGCCATTTTAAGACTTAAAACACAGAGCTAGTTTGCGAAAATAAATTTTAAAATTAGTTTTTCTGAGGTTGTTGATAATTTCATTCAAATTGCCGTTTAAGTGAATTTAACTTGGTAAGAAGGAGGATAGAATATAGCATTTAACAGGCGTCATTCACACTGCTCTCGACACAACTGAGCAGCTCTCTGCCGAGTTCCAAACTCATGAATGCTGTGTATTTTACTCCAACCTGTTTTTCACCTTCCTTAACGAACGGTCTTTCCATCACTTCAACATCCCATAAAAAGACCATTTTTAATCAAGGGTTGTAATGTCGTAACTGTTTAAACAAAGGACAAATTTCTGAGACAGAATGAGCTTTTGAAAAGGGGCATATGAAAGTTTAATACAAAAGTATCCCACACACGATTCCCATAAGGACCAGAATCGATTTTACAATGACCATCCAATTCAACCGGCCGTATAAACATCAATGTCATATAAAATGAGAATGGACGGTGGTAACATCAATATTAATGATACATGAAGCAGCAGATAGATAGATAGTCCCTGCAATCAATAGTTCTTTTATCGTGTGCTCTTCCGTTTATCGTCCGCATATTCAGTTACCTGTTGTCCGTTTTCTAACGTCAATAGTTCCTTGGAGGCCTGCAGGTAAGAAATACTTGGCAGACACAGCTTTTCTTTTACCCAAAATTTGGTAAATTCTTGTTTTATCTTAGATACGAACGCTAGGTTAGCCTTAACACACACACACAAAACCCTCCCCACACATACACACGTCCTTAAGCCTCTCGCCTTACTTTTTTTTTTTTTTTTTTTTTTGGGGGGGGGGTAGTTGATTTTATGGACTAATTTTCCGTGACCAAATCATATCAAATGTTATAATATTTATCAGTATTAAGACTTAATCAATATTTATTTCGGTAATTTAAGTCACCGGCTCATATAACATAAGTCTATTTACAAATCCATCCTCACAACGCGTCTGCTGGTTATATAGTGTGATTTAAATGTACCGTGTTTTTAAGACTTTAACTTCATTAGTTGTAAGAAACAACATTTAAGATTCTAGATCACGCACATGGGCTCGCATTTCTAACTGATGGCAATAAATTTGTTTCGTAATTGAAAAAACTATGCTGTAATACTTGTATAATCATGCATTATTCCAAAAAAAACCTTGTTTGGGGAGACGTGGAGAATAGTCCTGTGAAACTGCTTTCAAATATGGAGTACGCCAGTAGTGTAAAAGGCATCACACTTCGATAATGCACATTTCAAAACAGTGAAAAAATAGCCTAGTCCTAAAATCAAAGTTAGAACGTGAAATCACAACAAAATCCTGGCAGGTGGTTTTGAATGGACAACCGCCTTTTATTAAATTATATTTAGGGCGTCACGTAATCACTGGCGCAGAGAATCTCTCCTTACGGCCTAGTAAGACACTTCATATCCAAAAGTATGCAGAAACATAAAACGTTCATGTTGATAAGTTGTATTTAAAACCTTCTTAAGGCCGGTAAGTCTTTCGCAAACACACTTTTGCTGCCACTAATGGAAATCAACTCCGGGCTATTTATGACAAATCCCACACTAAGTCCTTGGGATAAAATGTCAAAATAAACTTCAACAATAAATTTCACATGGTATTAAAAGAACTGCATCGCTATGAATATGAATAACTCTGAAGTCAACTCCGAAGTGCAGAAAAAGCCAACAGATGGAATTGGAAAATAGGATTTCATCCTGGCGATGACAAAATTCATAATTAATGGCACTTTGCTGACTTAAAAACAACCCCAGGCTAACCGAAAATTATTTGATTGTATATAATTGTCATGCCAACGTAGCTTTTAGGAATTCTCCTTAAAATGCATCACTTTTAAGTGATGGTCAAACTTCTCACGTGGTGAAATATTTTAACAGCAATTTTAAAATCAGAGAATAATTTCTGTTATAAGGTTCCCCACTAATCAAATACGGAGACTCACATACCTGAACCTATTTCTTATATTTGTACGTAAATAAAACGATGACCTCTCGTTAACGTCAAATTATCACAGACCGCTTGTGTATCAGTGTCTCTTAATCCAGTTTAAGGTACTTACTGATAACGTGATGGCACACGTGTATTGACATTTTCATGACACTCGAGGTTGTTGTAAAACGATACCGCTACAGTATACGCCATAGAGACGTGACATATAAACGACCCCCACTGTAGTTTTACAAGCATGTACAGTACTTTGGCATCCTTGATCTCTATACAGAAGTTGATTAATTATATAAAGACGGGTATCTGCCTGGAGACCATTTTAGTTTATAATCACACATTGTTTGCAAACTACCGCTATCTTTGCTATCTGTCTTCAGAAGAAGGCAAAGAAAACTAAAGTAAAATTTCGAGTTTCACAGTGGAAAAATAATAACCCATAAATACTTTAAGCAATATATGGTCCCATGTTAAATAAAAAATAAATAAATATTGAAATATCATTTAATTTGGATATCTGAACTATTTTCTGCTTCTGTCACAAAAATAGCAGGCAACTCTTCCCGCGTGGACGACTGTGTCAACGGGGAAGCCACCCGTCTACGGACATATTTCGGGGTAACAGCAATTGCGGGTAAGATTAGTTTTTTGGCTTCTTTGTCGCCTTGGATGGGAGAGTTTCCTAAAGATTTGCTCCGTTTTCTGGAGGAAAACAAAGCTGACGTCGTAAGGCTCCTATCTAACAACGTCACGGCCGGTCTCTGAGCTAAAAGTTTGTGCGCTTTTTTCCTTCTGATAATTTCTCCTGTGAGTTGTCCCTTAGCCTTTTCTATCTCTGGAAGAAGGTCTTTCTTTGATCCCCTGTATCCATATTTGTCATATTCGTCTTTATTAATGCTGGTTTTTATCGTTTCTCTATTTTTAGCCGCGTTCAATTGGTCGAGAACTATTTTCTCCGCGGCGTGTTCCTTGAGCGAATCTCTGAGGCCGTCGATCTCTCGCGAGAGTTTCATTTCGTGCAGATGCCACGCGTAGGACATCTGCTTCTTTTGAAATTCCAGTTCTTTCGTCTCTCCCCTGTTCATGATCGTCACCTCCCTGCTTTTCCGTTTGCACTGGCTCTCCAGAGATTCTATCTTCGTCTCGAAGTAGAACCGACCGCTGTAACTATCCCAGAACAATTTCCTATCTTTGGCGGTCACTTTGGCCGATTTTCCGCGAGTCATTGTGAGTCCTAGTTACAGTTCTACGACACTGTTTTCCCTCTGAAAATATTCACGAATAAAGAAATATGTTTCCTTGATCCTAGAGCAGACTAACGCCACGCATGTTTACGAGCGCTTGCACTGTTTTTAGCCGTCACCTCAGGCTGCAGCGTAGTTTATCAGGTGCCCGCGGTTGAATTACAGACCCAGACCCGCTTGTTGCTACTTGTTACCAATAACAAACTTTTTATTAGCCCAAATTCCTCTCCAGCTTTCAACTGTGGTATTTCACGGAGCTCGGCGCTTTTAAAAGCTCCAGATGTATTAAACTTTCAGTCCTATAGAAACAGAGACAGATGAATGTGCGTGACCCTTTTCGAAGTCTAGTCGATCTTCGTATTATCTAAGACTTGTCACTTGTCCTTTGCATCGATTAATCATTGCCGCATTCAGCGCTGCTTTCAGACGGAGACACTTAACAGTGAAAGGACGTTTGTTAGACTGACAAACTACTAGAATTGTTGGCTCTTTTCACTGGCCGTTAAACATTGCGTGAACGATTAATATTCTCAGTGTTTGATATTATGTGTCTTTCAGTCGATGCTTGACGCACGTTTTTCATCCTTCCTCCAATTTCTGAGCCACTGATACAGAACAGTCCTCCTATCTCGTAGTGAACTTGTTGTTTAAAAGCTTTTTTGTTGAACAAAGACTCCCGTTCATGGCTCAACCCAGGCTCTGAGTAAGATGGGTAAATGTTCATAGACTAAATGACAGGCATGTTTTTTAAACATCCCATCGGCGTTGATTCCTGTTAGCTATGACGACGTGGCCATGAGAGCACTTTAAAAAGTTTATAATCCCTCGCAGCAGAAGTCCATATAAATATCTTCCTTTTATCTCGACCTTATTACTTCGCTGTGTATATTTACACGGGAAGAAATCAGCTTTGGTTACAAGTAAGATCCTTTTGTAAGAGAGCACCCTCGGGCTTACTTATCTACCTGCGTCGATTTCCTATCCAACTTTTGAGGTCAGATCGGTAAAAAGGCCCTTCTTCGTCCCTATGCCATTCAATTGTAACGATACTGTAACGTTGCTAGCACTCCGCGGTCGACCTTGAATAAAGTGAACGTCGTTGTTATTGAAAAACCCTTGACAAAAAGTGTTTTTTCGGTGAGCGAAGCTATACATTTCTCCCGGCTGTTTTAAAGCTCATATTACGGCTATGAATAGCACTGAAAAAACTTGAGTGTCCTCGATTTGTGCCTTCGTGGTTTGGGTAAAGTTACAGTGCTCCACCCAAACGGGTGCATTAAAAATTCAGCGACAGTTGGATGGCCATTATCGAGTCTTTTGATAATCAATACCCGGGTCTTGACATAAAGGGCGCTAGACCTCTCTCTCAGAAATTCGAATCGACCGATTCTGTGAATTTCCAAGTGCTGCTAACAATCTGGTGGCGTTGCCCCGGAATAATCGCCGCTGAGAGAATTACCTCGCACCTGTTTTTGTTCCATGCTAAGCGTTAGACCCTCCTATACTGCCTACTGCACTACCCAATATATTCAAGATATATGTTTCTTCTGAACGGGTTTAATGTACGTGAGTCACTATGGCTGGAAATTATTATGCAAATTCTGTTCCATTACGTCACTTTACAACACGGAGTGGTATCTGTTATTGTGATCGCATTCACGTGAAAGGGCGACTATAAATTTTGTATGCGCGCAAGTAATGTCTTATAAGGCATGTGGCGGCTTTATTCAATGAAGCGTATATGGAAAGAAAGAGCGTTAAATGCGGCATCGGGTGATTTTCTCACGACAATGCTTTCGTATTTTGTTTACGCGTAATGTATTAAATATGAAATATTTCCAAAAGTCTAATAGAAATATTTACATTCACTATGATCTTGCGTTTGTCAACGCGACCTGTGGGTGGCTGTTGTTAGAATAACCCAAGTTTAACAATACGACCTCTAAGGCCAGTCAAGTGAATGGGTGACGTCAGAGCTTGTATGTTAATATTGTTAATTTAAGTTACGGATCATCTATTCCGATCATAGCACTGTACTTTTGACTTTGCTACAAACAGTGAAGTTGCTTTTGAATCTTTCAGCTATTAAAACAAACCGCAAAACATAAAAACAATTGTGTGTTTAATGAATTTATGATTTTCCGACAACAAGAATAAATAGCACTAGTTGACCGGTATAGAAATGTTACTCTTTTCTTTCTGCTTCTATCGGACCGCTATTAAGACGGCTAAATCATTCACAACACAGTTCATTGTACTAAAGAAGTGTAACTTGCAAAATAAATCTCAAGGCAAATAGTTCACATAGAGTTTACATTAAAGAAGCCCAGTTTATTACAACCAATAAATACCTTCCCTGTCGCATAAGCTTAAGAAAAGTACAAATAAAGTCATCCTTCTGTCACTTAGACCAAGTGTTCCAATGTCATTTTTTGATTTCAAAGCACCTTTGGTAGTCATTTGAGCTTTCTTTAATCTACCACTGTACTTAATAAGTGTATATTTGCATGGACGTGTACGTATAAACATTGATCAATACAGTGTCATTGCACGGTTGGGCCGGGACGTCACCGCTACCACACTCACATTGCGTCACCTCTGCTGCATTTTAAAACTGGGAGTTCTGTTATAATGGGGTTGACTGAGAGACGCTGGTTGCGCTTTACTGTGGATTAATGGCGTTTGTAAAACTCCCCCAGCCCGAGGCAGTCTAATCAAATTCGATTTGTTTTGTGACCAATCCGAAGAATCGTTCCTTATTGTTTCCCTTGTCGACTTCGAACACGCCGATACGTTTCTTTCCTTTAAACTCTCTGAACTCTTTTCATTCCCATTCCTCAAATAAGATAACAACTGCCTGCGTCTTTTTCTCTCCCTTTCTTCGGGAGAGTCTATTGCAGCAAGATTTCTGTTCATGACATTTCTGAAGTCCGTCCTGCACTGTTGCACAAGGCTGTGAGACAACCTCTGTCGTTGCAACACGGGGTCCAGCTCCTCCAAAGCGCGTGAGATCTGCGGGCGTAGCGCCTTCTGGGTATACTTGGCGTTCAACGCTACCGAGTTGTTGGCCGCCGTAAAGAAACTATGGCTATCCAATACTAGTCTGTACGCTTTTAGACGCTGCAGAGATTCCTGAACTCTCAGGGTGGCGGCGCGCGCGTGCGTGGCGTGGAGAACACGCTTCTTTTCAAGTGCGCGTAAACGTTCTTTTTTATGCTTTTCTTCCAGCTCGTTGACAATTTTGAGACGGCGTCTGGCTTCGTCGGAGAAAGTCGAGGCGTTTCTCAAGATGGAGTGTATCCCCATAGACGTTGCTTGATCGCGTATGCTTTCCTTACTCCGAACCTGTGGCATTTTGCAGAGTTGGTTAATTCAGAGAAATGTCCTTCTGCTTTCGGTGCACATCATTTTTCAGCTGTCTTTTTTGTAGAATACTGACAGTTATATTTTGGCTGTAACTTTCAGCACAAGACCCTAAGATCGATTAGTTTTAAGTCTCCTGCGCGAAGTGCCATCAGTTAAATTTTCGCTCTGAGTCACTGAGATCACGAGTTTATGAACCCACCCTCAAATTCTTTGCAAAAATAAATCCATAATTGTTTGAGTTCAGAAGAATTCAGAGAAATACAACCATCGTCCCTGTCCTCGAAGAAGGGCACATTCTGTGAGTTCCGTTAACATCAACCACATACTTTACACTATTGTCTTCAATCTGATGACTGCAAAGCGCGAAAAAACTCTGCCGAGCACGTGCATCATGTCTCGGGTCAACGCTCTCGTGGCTGTGTGCTTCCTAAAACCACCCTAGCTGAAATGGAGAAAAAATACACCATGTAGACGTTCAACAAAATACTTCAGTCAGTTATTTTTGAAAAGTGACATTCACCAGAGAGATCTCTTCGAGTATGTCGTCTACGGCGTATAGCTAAATCTGACAACTGACGTTTTAAAGGTCAACTTTTACTTGAAAAAAAAGAGTATTACTACAATACTTAGTGCTTGCGTCCCGACACAAACGTCTTTAACAACTGGTCCATGAACGCTGTTGCTACGCGTGAGAATAAACACGTCGATAACGCAAATCCGTCGCTAAATCAAATGGCTTTCTTAATCTAATTTTCGAGGATTTTCTTTCCAGCAGTAAATTTGTCACCAGTCAGTTATTAGCGCCACAATCTTCGTAGCCTTTAAGCTGCAGCATTGGACCCTAAATACTAATTTGTGTGCCATTGGAGAGGCTAGCGTTTTTGTTGAATGTATTTGCACTGTTCATTTTTTCATAAACCACCGTTTGGCATACAGACTGCTATTCATTGTGTCCATTCGGCATGGGACTGATCTCTAAAGTATAACAGAAAGTCATTCTGTACTCTTTATGCAGAGGGGTAAACATAATTCTATAAAACAAATAAACAAACAATGGAAATTATAATATGCCGTTCCGCTTTATACTTTTAGTTTGCATAATTTCATTTACCGCTTGCACCTGTATGTTAGTCCGATCAGGGAATTATATCGATATAATTCCCTGGTCCGATCAGCCTTTAAAATTAATTAAGATAATGCCTGCACCACGTGCTTTATAAAAATCTTACCGATATTGTGTGACGCGTTTCTTCTTAAATTAGTTTGCCCTTGTTCTAACCGTCATTTAGAAACAAAGCATTTAAAGTTAATGAGTCCCTAATTTTAAGAAATAAGTTGATATCCGTCCCTTTCGAATTAATAACGAATTGCAATTACTCTCCACGCCTGAGTCTCTATTTCAATTAATCACCAGCATTAATTGGCTTCAGGTCATTTCGAATACGAGACACATGAGTGCAAGGCCATTAAATGTCAATGTTTTTATATTTTCAGCAAAAATATCGAGCTGCTTATCACGAAGATCAAAGACTCCGCCTCTCTCTCTTGACCCCAGGCTCTGTCCATACAAACACGCCCCTCCCGCCGAGATTTTTAGTCTCCAGTGGTCAGTACTGGGTTGCTTTTGATTGGTTTTCACTTTAACGGAATTGATTTACATGAATGAGACACTTTATTGCTGTTAAATGCACTGCCGAGCGTGACAAGAAATCAATCGATCAAGTCAATATTAACCTCGGACAGTTAATCGTGTTCGATATCATATTATATGTCTCATTACCCTACGGAATCCGAGGTCTTATATAGAGTATCACCCATGGGTTGTCTACTGAAAGCGTGTCTTTGTTTTAGTCGTACCTCAATAGATTAGTTACGATGCCGATTGTTATTTTGATCAATTCACTCCGTTGGCGAACAAGGAGTAGCAATAGTAATTAGGACACGTAATTCATTGTGTTTTCCAGTGTAAGTCACTCTCGCATAGTATGCCTTATTTGATTTTTCTGCACTTCCGTGTTTTAGCATTGCATATAAAAACTATGTTTTAATTGTGTTTTTGCAACTTTGCGTGAATTTATCTTGATTGAAATAGACGGCTGTGCTAAACTGAAATACTGAAATACACGCCCATCACTGAGGCCTTTCAAGGGATTTTTAGAAAACATGTCAAAAAGTTCGGAAATCAGTTACCGCTGTGAATATCTTTTAAGTAAACTGATCTCTCTCTCTCTCTCTCTTTTATTCATTTATTTATTTATTTTCAGAACCGTGGACGAGTCATGTGTGGATCTACATTTCATATGGTTAGGATGTGCACGTGATCTTGAAAAATATGATTATAATACATCTTAACAGAAACCTGTCCGAAATGATATAGTTGTGAGCTTAGAGGCAGGAATATTTTAGCTTAATAAATACATTCAATTAATTTTCTTCTCTGTCTCTAAAAAGAAAAAAATGCAATAAAACCTCGGAGCAGTAACATCGGACAGCATATAAGAATATGGTGATGTACAATGTCAGAATACACCATAGAACGGTTGTCTAATTAAACAAAGTGGCTGGATTTACAGCATTAATAAAAATTTTTCATTTATTTATTTTTGTTTATTTAATTACTGTAGTTAGTTATTTTTGCGTTTTTTTGCAGTTTTTAACTTGATTTCAAAACTTCAATCCAGGGGAGCTATTTGGTTCAAGTAAAATAGTTAATTACATCATGATTTTCACCAACGTGGGTTAGACTTTAACTCTCGTTAAAAATAAGCCGGAAGGATAGAAAAAACGCCTGACTAAAGAGAGAGAGAGAGAGAGAAGAAGAGAAGGAGAGACCTTGCCTCGTTATTTTACAGAAACCAACATCTATGCCTATTACATGTCTGTCACTTACCGGTATTTTATTAAGTTTAAAAAGCTAAAACATCTTGGATTCAATTTCACTGAAAGCGGTTAAAACAGTAAATTTTAACAATTCCTAAGAAACCGCATCAATCACTGATCCTTTCAAATAACTTTAAAAAATAGGCTACAAAACGACCGTTCACAACTTACCGTAGTTAGACACTGTCTTTCCTTTGCTCGTTCCTAACAACTTGAAACAGTATTAGTAAATATGAAAAATTCGGCTTTTTAGCTGCAGGGAACGGCAGAACGACACAACCTGCTGCTGCACTTTAGTCGCATTTATCATAGTTTGCTTCCCACATTATACGCAATTAGCACCCACGTACTAGTGTTTGTGATTGGTTATGATCCCTGTTGACGAGGCCTGGTCGTTAAGAACATATCTAAATAACGCAGACATTGTACACAAATGATCCCTTATTTACACGTTTTACGTGACAATGACGTTACGTGTCACTTGTATGAAATGGCCGTGGTGGTAGTCTATTTGATGGAGTATTAGTTTCAGCCCTTTGGTGCCACTTTGTAGAATGTTTAGAACCGGGAACACAATGGGAATAGTAAAACTGGTTTTGATGTATAAAAAAGAAAGTTAGGTGTGATTAGGGATGATTAAATACAAATTGAAATTATTGATGGAGACGAGAGGTCATGATCGATTTATTCGAGTTTAACAGAGCAAAAAAAACACATTTTGTTTGACTTGTTTATTTAGGGACGTACATTACAAATACATCCTAAAATACTCATGCACAAACATTTTTTTTTCAAATATGACCATTAATGTATTACAAAAATCCCCTCCTGGATGGTGCAGCAGTGATTACTGTTGATCGCCACTTCCCTCGGGTACCGTCGTGGGTTTGGGCCTGCCCCCTACCGGCACGCACTTGAACTCTACATTGAAAGCTCCAGGTTTATCCGCTTGGGGCACACCTCTGCAAGACAGGCCAGATACGCAACCGCACGATTTGTCGTGTATGCCAAAGAGCGTCTCTCTGAAGGACTTGTCACACGCCGCCCCCTGGGGTAGTTTTGGGTAGCAGTTACCCATACGGGAGAAGAAGTTAAACCAAGCTTTGGCGCAGCATTCGTTTTTATCGCATTCTTTGTCGCTCGTGCAGTCTTTCCCAGGTTTAAGCTGTAATTTGAAAGGTTGTTGTTTAATGTGCAAAAGCAACAAATGTGCTCCAGCTCAGTATTTCTGTAAGACAGTGTTGAAAATGCAGAAAATTTCTGAAAATTCAAAACTAGGGTGGGGGTACATAAACCCAGGGCTACAGGTCGGATTTGTGTCCATGTGCTTATTTTTGTATCATCACATAAGAACGCTTACGACAAGATGTCACGTATGAAAAATTTGAACGTGAAGAAGCTGGCCCACATCTGCTCTAAAAATCAAGGTTAACGTCGGGACAGTCTTTTGTAAAATTGGCTACTGGATTTTATTGCTGTTAAGTTTTAAAAAAAACTTGAGAGATTTGTAAATCGGGCCTCAAGACTAGATTAGGAAACTAACATTGTATTTTTTTTTTCATACAAGGAATTTTTATTGGCAGCTTTTCCAATTTTGTCAGCCAAACTATCTAAACCAATATTAAAAAATATTGTCAAACTAACCTGTCCGTATACAGCCACAATACAGAGAGCAGCTAAAATACACGTCTTCATCATTGTTTCGGTGTTTTGTATTCTACCTAGTGCCGACTCCTATACAGTAGGCCTATATGTTAATGCCACAAAGCTGCGACTTAGATGGTATTAAAGCGTATTATTATGGAATACCGTGTGAAGAAAGACGGATTTCTTCATGTGAATCCTGCAGGTGATTTTAACGTGAAGATATTTAGTCCGTGTTATGACATTTACTAGGCATTATTCATATTTAGTATCTGTTGCAGCATCACCTATATGCACGCGTACGCACGAGACGTATCGCCTACATGCATGCATGTGTTTACAATAGAAGGGGAACAAAATAGTTGGAATATTTTTAACTTAAGTTTTGAAATTCAGTTCATCGATTTGGTTAGTCACTGTCATCGTACTAAGATGTTTAATTAATTTCACGTGACGCTGATTTAACTTTAAGGTTAAGCTGTCGATATAATGTCGCAGAACACTCCACATCGGAAAGTTTTCCTTCATGCCAAACTACACCCCAATCAGGGGTCTTTTTGAAGATTTTAAAGTTTACATTGACAGGTATCTATTTTTTCTGTTGGAAGACCATCAAAATGGAGGACGGATCAACAAAGACAATTTGGAGTACCGTCAGAAAATATCTCTGGATCCGCTCCTGCCAATAATTCATTCAAATCGCTGCAAACAAAACTCTCTTTTCGAGCGTCATTCACCAAATCAAATTAACACCTAAAATCACTCGATGGTCATTACACTTTAATTCATTAGGTTTAGACCTACTTATTGTAAACTTGAAAGTCTAAAACAAGAATCGACTGATTTCATATCATTGTTATGATGACGTGTCCATGTGTCACGTGACCCTGCGTCACAGTATCTGATGACGTAGATTACTGAAGGTCGCCGCTTCCGGTGTCAGGGGTTGGCTTGGGGGTCGATTTGGCTATTACGGGAGAAGTTGGAATAAGAACACACTGAGTACTCCTACTCACGGGAAGACCTGAATTTGGGGGAACAAAAAGACATATTTAACCAAGTAAAAAGTTTTCACGTCCATAGTTATGAGCGAAATTATTTTTTCTTTCATAAATGACCTATATCAAAACTGAATATCTGTTGCTGTTGTTGGATTGGGAATTCTTTAACCATCAACACATACAGTGGTATGACAGAAATTCGTTTTTAAAATGTACGAAACATCTTTCATGTTCCACATGTGTCAAAACGTGCTCATGGAATTCTAATTAGCTTCTGCTTGGAAAAAGGGAAAAACGTGACACCGATACTTACACTCGGTTCCAACCTCACAACCACAAGAGCGATCATGAATTCCAAACAAAGAATCTGTCCACGACTTCTGGCAACGGCTCCCAAGCTTGACCTTAGGGTGGCACCTGCCCCCGCGGGATAACACTTGAAACCATGCCTTTGTACAGCACTCGTTTATCTCACATTCGCTGTCGTCCACACAGGGAGAGAGTTCCGCCTGAAGAGAGAATTATTATTATTATTATTATTATTATTATTATCTCAAATGTTGTAGAATTTGTGTAAGAAGTGCTACTAAAATAATGAAAATTGCTAATTTGTAATGTATTCAGTCAATAGTTCATTTTACCAGCAGCCCTGTCTGCCATTCAGTTAGTTACTTTTCAGGCAGTTAGTATGCTGGTCAGAGACTGAATTGGCTAAATAAGTAAGCTGACTTTAGTCGCTTAATTAGATACCAACTAACAAAACAACAGTACATTCTTAGAAAGCTGGGGTTACAGTGTTAGACGTACTAGCGCTGAACAATTCAGATAATAAATGTAAAGAAATTATAGAAGAAAAAGCTGTAAATCAATGGCAACGAATCGTCAGATAATTTAGAAATATGATTCAAAATGGTATAATGATACAAAGATTGTACATGTACCTGAATACAAGCGGCCAATAGAACGACTGCAGCAAGGACGGTTAGGTACTTCATCTTGGTGGCAGTAGACGCAACAGCAAGAACAGATGAGAGATGAATGAAGTTAAAGCCCGATGATCTGCTAGAAAATATATCTGCCGTAGCACGTTATCAGGTGACAGTGTACTCGTGCACTGTACGTGTCTAGATAGTCCTGCGTGAGCGGGCTGTCCTAAAAGAAGGATGTACGTGTATTTAAGGTCATAATTTCAACCACCTACACAGGGGATGAGAACTCCCGCAAAATGGTAAATGTTGAATAATTTTTATACTGTGGAAATCTGTGTCTTTATCGCCGATTTCCTTCATTTCATTGATAATTTTCGTTAATTTGAGCGACGTTCCATTACAAAGTTGGAGAATTTGGTTAATAAGAGAAATTTCTAAATGGATTAGACTCAGTTTTACAACTAGTCCATATTCTGCCAAATATATTTTACAGAGCTCCATTCGAACTCGAAGTCAACGTGGATCACGAATCCATAATTGTCTCATTTCAAATCCTATATTTGATCTCAGACATGTACCCTATTACGTCACGACAATGACCTCATGTTAGACCCCCACGAAGGCGGCGTTTTGATACTTAAAACTTTTTTACTTATAACACAAAGTCTTTTAGGTTGTAAAGGCTGTCAAAATCATTATCACCATCATCATTATTATTATTATTATTATTATTATTATTATTATTATTATTATTATGGCCACACTTTTTTAATTTTATGGATGACATCCTGCGCGCGCACCGATTTTCGTCCGTTCTCAAAAAAAAAAAAAAAAAAAATCCCCCCTCCCCCCCCCAAAAAAAAGTCGGTTGTCGCAAACGTCGTTATTGAATTTGCCGGAAAATGCAATCGGCAATCCTCGGCTAATTCCGCAAGCTCCATGCTGTCATTGTCGACTGCGGAGACATCCGAGTAGTTCCGAGTGCGGAAAATGAGCTTTCTGCGCATGCGTATTATCACCACGTGGAAATATGGCCGCTTTGCCGTCAAATTCATCTCTAGCATTAATTTCAAAATACACGACAATTAAAGTCATAAAGAGAACGGGGGCCGTCGTTTTGGATTGGTTTGCCATTGATATTGGACATGGAGATATCACATTTTTACAATTATACGAAAGGCTGGCCGCGGCCAGCGATCATCGCCCGGAAAATTTCAGTGACATTCTGTCCAAAGCAGCACATAGGCTTACCAGGTTTTTTTTTAAGCGAAAAAAGGGTCGACAAGAGCGTCGTGGTACATGTATTTGGTGGACTGAAGGTCAGACAGGCCACCCGATAGTTGGCTGCTACGTGTGAGTCGAAGTAGACAAAATGGCATCGACCGAAATTACCTTTTTTAGATTTGGTAGTAGGAAGCATAGGCCTATCTTTGCTTCATTTTTTAACAATTTTGTGAAGTGTTCACAATGCTTAAATTTTCTGAGAGTACAAATAAAGACACGCTGTTTATTTGATATTTGTTTTATTGATTGCTATACCAACAGAATGCATGAAATAACCTTAAATAGATTTTGTAATATGCAGCACATATAGGCCTATATTCATGACTTTTTACCTTTCTACGAAGTAGGCCCTATTCACAATGCTTTAATATTTTGAGAGCATGGATAAAGACATGTTGTACGTTTGATACGTATTTCTGTGGTAAATTAGTGTTTCCAGCTGTGTACTGAAAACATAACTTTTCTTAAACGTTTTTTTTTTTTTTTGACTGTTTTTTTTTTTTTTTTTTTTCGCCCGCTCGCGCCGATTTTGGGGTCCCCAGAGGATGTCATCCATAAAAATAAAAAAGTGTGGCCTATATTGATTTGCAGGCGGATGTGAGGTCTAAGTGAAACGTTAGAAAGGCTTCTCTAGCGCATACAAACGTCTACACATTACACATCTTCACGATCAAACTGTCCACCTCTGGACTGTTTGAAACGGCGCTGAGCGGGGTGAAAGACTGACCGAATGATGCTCTTAAGTCACACAACAATTTAACCATTCACTGTAGTCTTTAAATCCTAGCAATGTATCGTAACTCCAGGATCTATTGTATTGGCATCGAACTCTGTAAAATACGGGTGACATCTTGAAAACAAATGTTGTTATTGATTATCTGATGACGTCAGTTGGATCTCTGTCGGTTCGTGTCTAACTCAGTGTCCGAACCCACCCTAAGTTTATCGTAGATCTTCAATGGAGCGGTATTCGGTTGAGAACATGTCCAGCTGATGGGTGTATTTATCTTACTTCGTGGTTTTTGGATTAATTGACTAAAAACAACACGTATTACCAGTAGATACCAGTACAGTGGTGGTTATGATGTACAGTAGGTCGAATATATAAATTACTTATTTTACAACTGCAGGTCATCTCGTTTAACAGATGTTTGGGAGTGAAAATACAAAAGTAGGGGTCACCAAATCGCACACGCACGCGACAATGTGCGATAAGTTTTTAACAATCCATCTAGCTGATTGCAGAAAGTGTTGAATTATAATAATTAATGATAAAAAATAAAGCTTCAAACTGGGAATACTGATCACACGTGGTTTACGGAATTGATTCAAAATGGAAATAAGAAAAAAAAATACTAAAATTCTCATGTTGTGAAATGTTTTATTGCTGTGAAAGTTCAAATCTTTAAAAAGACGCTGGTCATCCTGGTTGGAGTTATCCAGCGCCAGAGAAGCATTTATTTAAAGAAAAAATTATTAAAATTGTTACCAAGCAGTTTAATATCTCCTCAACCGGCATTTAAAATTTTTAAAAGTCACTGCTATATTTCATGATACATGTGAATCCCATACAGCCGTATCTCTTTCAACTTTGGCAAACTCTAACGCAGTTTATGCAGTTGGTGGGGTACTTGGGCCCGGTATAGGGGACGGGATGCCTGTAGATGGCGCGACGGTGCTCGGCCTGACGCACCTGTGTTCCCCGCTGCTGAAGAAGCCCCCGCTCGTTATTTGCAAACACCTCAGCCCCGCCTCACACCCGCACTCCTTCTCCCGTAAACCGAAGAGAGGATCGAAGACCCCGACATGGCAGTCGGCTCCCTCCTTCAGTTTGGCGTGGCAGTCCCCGTCTCGACCAAACACAGAGAATAAACTTAACACACAGCATTCGTTATCGTCACACTCGCTGTTTGAGGAGCAGGCGGAGACGGTTGCCTGTAATGAAAATAAAGGACAGGTATTAATTTCATCAGTTTTATTTGAAGACTTTTCTTGATAATTTGGATAGACCTTCTCACTAAATTTTTCCTGTTTTTTTTTTTTTTTTCATTTATTAATCTTATTTTCATTTATTTATTTATTACAGTGTATTGTTATCTACACTTAACGGAGAGCAGCTGCTTGTGATCAAAACATACCAAGTCAGTAATGACGTTTGATACTATATCTGATACATTTTCCCCAACAACGCCGAGCTTACTTGTTTTATTTATCAATTATTATTATTATTATAATTATTAAAAATGATCACAAGTTAACCGTAATTATCTAGTGTTGAAAACATGGCCTACAAGTTTCGGTACTGTGTAATATTCACAAATTCTAACATCATTAACTGCCTTCACTGTACTACAGTAGCTAGGCTCAACACTTACCCCTAAATACGCCACAGCTACGAGAACGATACACACAGTCTTCATTTTAGGCTCGTGTCTATGTCAAAGTGACTGGAAGACCTGGGAGGACAACTGCCGAGGTGAAGGTCAATCATCAGGAGATGTGACAGATACAGTGTGATGCCTGATAAGACTGCACTCCTTTTTTTGGCTTAAATTTTGATCAGGCATATGTATCCTTAGTTCTAGGTCATTTGAATAAATTATTATTACTATCATTATTATTATTATTATCATTATAGCATAACGTGTACAACAACACAAGCCACTGTACATATAACAGTGTACAATGTACAGGCAGAATATGCCACATCAACAAATATGTTTGGAATGTTCTGCATAGATTGTAATAATAAATGTTCATGTGTTCATGTAAATACTTTGTAATTTGCAATAATACAATAACTGGGTAGTAGCTGTACCTGTGACATATTAGTCATATTTTCTATATTCTTATGATATAACACACTGAGGAAATCTTCCTGCAACTCCAGAATATAACCTGTTGCTTTCATAGGAGGGGAGGGGGTACACATCGTCATGATGCCTTAAACAAGTGTGCATTTACAAAGAGCACCTGACATATACGTGCATACAGTTTATGTTACCACGGGTTCCCTGCAATGTGAGACAAAACCAGGGAAATATAACACCTGTTGTCGATATGACACCTTGAACTGCTGATCTTGTCGGATGCATGCCTGTAAACACCGGAAAATAATGTAGCAGAATATGGGGGTATGTACGCCGACAAAACCTCTCGCCCCCCTCACCCCATACCCCACCATACCCCCCGAAGGCAAACAAAGAAGGAGAGCGTTTTCGCGTATCGAAATATATGTATTGTAATATACGTAGCGAAATGAGACAGACTTCGCTCAAATCTTTTGTGCGAAATGAAAATGTATTCAATCGTTTTAGGCCTAAAATGATCTTTTTTAAATACAGTATTAACTGTGTTAGTAAGCTTGCCTCTCAGAGAGACGTCACCTCGCCTGAGAAGTAAGTCGCTCACAAATTTGAAAATTCGTATGGTGAAATGGTTTATATGCGAAGCATGTGCAGTGTTGGTTTTAATTCTGTTTGATCTCGAGTTCAAATCAAATTTGAACCAGTAGTAGTCTAGTTAACGTTCTTACGAATAATCAGCCCCTGTTCTCCATGAGGTAATTGTGATTGCGAAAATTGTGAAAGTTTTGTCTCACCAAACGCAATGAGCAAATCGTTTTCTTCTGCGTGAAAAGCTACTTCTCCATTTTGGAACTCCTCTTCCTCTTCACGCATATCATCGCCAGATTTTAACTTATTATTTCTCCCATTTTAATATATCTGACAAAATTCCTAAAAACCAGAATTTCCTGTGGGGGAGAAGGGGACATTGGCGGGCAACTACATGTCAAGTTACGCTGGCTTCTTAGTTACCACACGTGTTGAGACTATGTGCATATATTTACGCTTTGTTGACTTGGATTTCTATATCGATTTCCAATTATCGGACTCGTGTTATCCAACGTGTGCCTTAATACATTTCTATAGGCTGTGCTTTTGCTTATCGATTTTCGATGCCAGAAACCGTGTGTGCTAGAAACTGTGCATTTTCCATACAATTGGTGTAAATATTTCTATAAATATCAAGTACAACAAATCGAATATAACCCAGCACTTGTAGGAAGAATAACTTGATTTTTCAGATAAGAATTCATGGTGCAAGGGCAGGTGAGTGTATTTGTATTGTTTTCTCTATTTTGGTATCTGTAGCTCCAATCTACTGAAGGGGATTTGAAGGTTTTTTATAGAGAGTTGGAAAGTGAGGAATTTATTATGCCTAGCAGTTGGAGTGTATTTGGCCTTGAGTTTTGAGTGGATATTAGCGCATGGTCTAGGAGTCATACTGAAGCTTTGTACATTTACTGTACAGTTAAGTGGAGTCAAGAGTGAGTCTGTCAAGTCCAGTCTCGAAGAATGTTTTTATTTATTTATTTATTTATTTTGGAAATAACATACAATGACAATACGGTACAATGCGTTTGAAAAGACAACAATATGATTACTTTAAAATAAAAACAACAACTGTGATTGAATATGCTTATAAAGCAGTAGTTACAATTAGGATGTCTGAAATTATTTCTTCATGAACATTAAAAGATGTTGTCTTGTCTTTAAGGATTTACGTAACACATATGAAAACGTCCTAATGTCATATTTTTGGGTCTAATTATCCTACTGAGCTTCTTACTTTTCCTAATTCCCTCTGAAATGTCAGGAAGACAAGACAGTCTAAATGAATCATAATTCGTTTAAACTAAGTTTTTTAAATCAAAAATTATATTAGACATTCTTGCTGGGCCGGGTCGAGCAATGTTTCGTTGGTAAGTAGGAGAAAATACTTTTTTTCGAGGAAAATAAGATCTTGCACGAAAATCCAGTATAAAATACTCTAAAACAAAAGGGTCAGATTTGATATTAGATATACCTAAAAATATATGTAAAGTTATAGAGTTTTAAGAAGATTAATTCAGCTAGTATCCAACAACCAATGTTTCATTAAAACTTTTTATTCATTCAAATGCTTTTTAAAGTCCCTTTATCATACAACTCAAACCTTCCATCTATTTCTGAACTTCATACGTCCTATCATTAAATGATAACCGTGACTATAAGCTTCGTCGTCTCCATTTTAAGTTGGTGACAGATAGTTCGCCAATGGTGACACTTACACCATCTTTGCTTGATATCTAACAATATCCAAAGACCTTTTCTTATATGATATGATATTTTATCACAGGGTCCACGATCTGGGTTACCCATGACGTCACAAACCGATGTGGAGAAGGGGACGCAAGGAGACGCCGAGGAACCCCAGATTTTGAGAGCTATAGAAGCCAAAGATGTCAGAGAGTTGACTTACCTCATCGAAGGAGGGGCTGATATTAACTGTTATTCCAAGGTATGTATTGAATAGTACACAGAAAAGGCGTCGTCTGTATGTGCCTTGAGTTAAAGTGGACTTGTTTCTTAGATGTCTGACATAATCTCTATTAAATATGTCCATAACGTTATTTTAATAATAATAATAATAATAATAATAATAATAATAATAATAATAATAATATTTTAATTTTATATTAAAATATCTGGTATGTACTGCATCAGTTTTTGATTTGCCCTCATTAAAACTTTAGGATGTTTTGCTTAACTTAAAAGTAACTTTAATCATTACATCATTCAAAGGCTGCTAGCCATCTTCCCCTTTTTTAAAATCCTATATGGTATTTTTAAATTAAAATTTATATGCCCATTTTCAGCAATAATCTGACCTGGCAATGAGAATATTTCTGTTTTTTTTTTATGGCATTTTTAAATTAAAATTTATATGCCCATTTTCAGCAATAATCTGACCTGGCAATGAGAATTTTTCTGTTTTTTTTT